>CM046859.1:40145638-40640860 GCA_025617745.1 Heliocidaris erythrogramma | reverse complement strand
TGTCTGTGACATACATGTAGTTGTCTGGAGGAATGTTGTTTCAAGATCTTTCATGATTTGGTCAGTGGTAGCACATTTTTGTATTTTCATTTTTCCATCTTCAGGAACAAAAAGAGCATAAAAAGCGGAAAGAAGTTTTTAGTTTATTAAAAAGGGATAAGGGAGCGAAAAAACTAAAACCAAAAACATTTACTAATGCTATCCGTTCAGCTAAAGAAGATTGTTCCTCTAAAAGGCTTTTAAATCATTAGCCGACTATGATAGGTTAATTAGAACTAAATACACTAAATATTTGAGATCTGCAGCCCAAGACCCTATAAAAAATATTTGGGAAAGCGAATTCACAAAAAAGCCAATAAAAATATCCATCTAGAAACATGTAGTACAAATTGTACTTGTATTTGATATCTAATCTACATGTACATGTACTCATATCCAAACATATGGTGTATATATAAGAAATCAGTATCTTCTTCCAAAATAAACAAAGGAGTACAGGTTGGAGAAAAGGAGTTAGAGCTAGCAAAATTAAAACAAAACAAAACAAAGGAGATGAAAGATATCAGAAAACACACACGCAAAAAAAGGATGCATCTTGAACTTAACCAGGTTTATCCAGTTCTCCGTCACAATTGAAACCGACATAAGAAACCACATTCTAGCACTTGCAGGTAAACATCAAGATTTCATTACTTCTGGTACCGGTTCCCTGGGTCAATCTCACCGCTATGTCAATATCAAGTCACTTTAGCAAGTGTCGAAAAGCTATGTATCTCTACCACTAAAGGAGAAAAGCAGGCCAACAGTCTCCTCATTCTGTCACACATATATACATGTACAGTTTCAGAAATAGGCCCATTTACACATACAAGAAAACAAGGGATTTGTATTCTAATTAAAATCTCAGTATTTTTGGGTGCCTGTTCACACAATGAAGAATAAAACTAATTTTCTATCCACTTCTTCTGACCTTGTTTCAGCTTGTAGCAGGGTAAATTATCTTGGTTATTCACATAACAACAACAACAACAAAGTGCAGGAATGGTGCTATAATTTGAATTGTGATCAGAATCTTACTGATTTATAGTGAGATTTTCTTCTTTTTTCACGCTGCAAGATCAGTGAAATTCTGATAGTAATTCAAAAATCTAAAAAAACTCACTAAATGCTCTGTGTCAATGGCCCTATCAGTAGTCTGCAAAAACAAACTTTATTTTTGACACTTCAACAAGATTCCCATAAAGCTTGAGCCTATAGCCTATTGTATCAGCCTTTGGCTGTAGCTATAGTACAGGGCCATGGAGTGCAATAGAGCATGTAGTCTACACCATCTTTAATAGAGTTCAGACACTGAACTTTTTTTTTTCTTGACTGACAGGGTTTATGCCTGCAAACTATCTGTATCGCATCGCTACCTTCTGCAATGAGGCTTGTACATGTAGGCTGACATGAAAATGAACTTATTCTGAACAACCTTGATACCTTCATCTGGCCTCATTTTTTTTTAAAATCTAGTATTTTCATCTTTGAATTGTAGGATTCAATTTTCGGGTCCACTTCATTTACAGAGCATGCATTGTTGTTGACTGGGTTCCTTCCCGGGATCATGAAGCGCAGATTTCAGGTAACAGAGCCCAAATAATACTCTATTACCGCAAAAAGTAAATAGACAGAGTACAGTAACAGTCTTCACTGAAAGATATTGACCTACATGTACCTTGCTCTGTTCCTAGAGTTTCTGATGCAATTATAATTGTGCTTATTTACAAACGATCCTGAAGAATGAGATTTAAATTGTTAGCGTTCTGGGGCTAATCGTAAGAGACACAATGAACAAGAACAGCTGTGAATAACCAACTTCAAGAATGGATCTTCCGTACCAAATATATCTGGCATTCTGGCTTGTTTGATGCATTAAGGCCTTGGGTTGATTATATTGCATGTGTAATGTTACATGTATGTATTTCACTTGCCAAGTTTTCTTGAATGTATATGTGCAATGTAACAATGCTAGGATCAACATACATGTACATGTACCTGGGGCACTACATGTACTTGATCAGAAGGCTGTTGGCAAGTGACCTTCTAAAAATTCAGCCAATCCCCCCCCTCCCCAATTTTAACAAGTATTTCATAAGGAGATGTATACATGTACATGTTCATATAGCAGGAAACTTATTATTTATTCCTTGTATTATAAACAACATCCTTAAACGACCCTATCTTTATGGAGTCTTGCCATGTATTTGTGGCTGTGCTCTCAAAGAAATGAGAACTATTTTTCTTCACAAGACCATTTCCTTCCTGGAATTTTATATTAACTTTGAAACCGGAAAACACCGCTCAATGGACACAAGAAAAGTGGTCTCAAGAGGCAGGTGGTCTTTATGTACAGGTTCCTTAAGTTCTTGTTTCAATGAGAAAACCTTCTAAGGAAACAATTTCTAAAAATCTTTCTATAAAATGTAGTTGGTGAGGTAGGGTCAATTTTCTTGTATAGACAGAATCGAGTCAACGTCTTAGCTTTTCTTTCAAATTACATGTATATGTTGATTTCTCTTTGGGGACAGGGGAGAGGAGCTACACTTGCAGAAGAAGACCACCTTTGTGGGGAAATAGAAGAGAAAGAAGAACAGCCAAAGGGTACATCCACCTGTCCACGTATCTATCAAGTTATCAAGTTGGCTCTCTCCTTTCCTATTGGCCAATCCGGGGCCATGATGGATACCCTCCAAGCACTGCAAAGGTCACCTAGCAACAAACATCCCGAATTATCACTGATTGGAAACCAAGCAAGCTGAGGGAATAGACACAGCACAGAAAAAATATATGAGAGCAGTGAGTGGCTCTGGATAGCTCCAAAAGAGCTTTGGTACAAAAATAACAAAAAATCAAATTACACCTGTACATATAAAAATAATCATTGTGATGACATCACAGAACTTTAGCAAATCCAAATATTTCATAAACTGATCCTGAATCATCACTGATTGGAAACTGAGCACAGCTAGAGCGAATAGACACAGCAGAGAAAAAAGATACAAAATGGCATGGGAGGTGCAAGCAAATTAGCTCTGGAAAACTAAAAAGGAGCTTTAATTGGTACAAATTAATAAAAAACTTATTGTGATGAAATCTCACCAGAGCTCTAATAAGAGCTCCCATTAAATTAAAAAAAAAAAGTTTTTACACTGACCTTGAATTATCACTAATCTATTGGAAAAAGAGCAGAGAGGGAATAAAGTTGATGGGGAACTTGGAAATTATAGAATAAAAAGAGCAGAGAGGAAATAATGTTGATGGGGAACTTGGAAATGATAGAATAAAGACACTCGTCTTCATTTCCAAGATTTTGTTGTCAAATCACTGATATTTTTTCCCCTTTGTTTTGGAAACAGTGCAAAGATCAAGATGAAATACAAATAGAAATATAACAGGATCATGATTGTAGGGTTTGAACAACATTTATTTATCCATTTTCTTTTATGTTTTTTTGGCGGGGGAAGGGGTTCTTATTCCTGCACTCTGTCTATATATGTTTTACATGAAGTACTAGTAAATCTAAATGTATTTATTAAATCCTGAGAATACAAACATCCCTTTAAACAGCCTACAAATAAAGAATATTGCTCCATCCATCATTTTTCCAATTACAACCTTTCCTATTTATTGGACTTTCTTTAATACAGAGTTGCATTGCATCTTTCATGTTTATTGCATAATAATTCCCGAGTGCTTCATGAGTTTACTGTGACAGGAAATGAAGACAAAAATACATCGCTGCCTTTCTTTTCCCTTGTTCTCCTTCCTTCTCTCTGTCTCTCTCTCTTTCCGCAGGGCATACAATTTTTGGCAATTAAAGCGCAGGATACCAGATAAGGCCTGGACATCATGAGTATCCCGATGCCCCATGCAATGAAAATGCACGGCGATGAAAGATGGTCACTAACTGTTGCCTGGCATTCACGGGCAACACGAGCGCCTCGCAATTATGATGACCGCATGGCTCAGGAATATTACCCCCTCGGCAAAACGTAATCAAAAGCGGTGCAGTACGGAGGGCCGGCTGAAGTGAGGCTCTCATATGGGGATCTTCAGGTCATTTCTTTTGCTACAATATAACTACTGGCATAAATCTTGATCAAGGTTTGCATATTATGCTCTGTTCTCTTTTCAAGCAAGCCAATGCAAAATCAAAGTGAAAATAATTGTTTTTTCTGTCTTTTATAAAAGAGGTTGTCAGCTGTAACAAAATAAATACGTAGTGATTTCAGCAGAGTTTTTGGATTGAATGAAATATTGTGAAGTTATTTCAGGAGTGGTGAAAAGTTCACAAAATCGATCACCGTGACAGCCTTGTGGTAATGACGTAAACTGCATTAAATGCATGCTGTGCATCTGAATTATGAAAATTCAGGAGATGATCCTTTATGTAGGATCGTTAATTCTCTGTTTATATTACAGAGCCAATAGATTTTTTACACAAACAATGACAAGAACATGATCACTTTTGGTCCAAATGGGTGACAAATCCCCAGGGGGGTGTTTCATAAAGCTGTTCGTAAGTTACGCACGACTTTACGCACGACTGGTGATCAGTTCTTGTGCTAAATGACTGAGAATCTGATTAGTATAGCACCCAAGAACATGTTCCAGTCGTTCGTAAAGTCATGCGTAACTTTACGAACAGTTTTATAAAACACCCCCCAGGTAAACCAACCACCCAGACTCCTGGATTCAAATGTGATCCATGACACTACAAAACATGCTTGCTGTCAGCCTACATTCCTCAAATATATTGAATTACATGTACATGTATAACATCAATTTTTTCAATTTATAAAAGCTTGTTGCGGTGAAAACAGACATGGTAGATAATTTGAAAAGGTTTATTTGCAGAGTATCTTGTTTTAGAGCACATTGTACACGTACCGGTACATAAGTATAGTGGTTTCTTGCAGCAATGCACGTTGCAATATAAACACAAAATTGACAAAAACATGTTACAACCCTCTTGAAGAGAAAAGAAATGATAGAAGTCAAGGATTTTGATGAATACCTGGCAACTCAGCCATGCAACCAGAAGACCTTCAACAAAGTTTCTTTTTCAAGCCGGGCAGGTGTACACAAAAGCGTCTGATAGAAAATACCTTGACATACTTTGGGCCTTACCAAACTTGTTGCAATGTACATGTAAGTGACATGTACTTCGACTTAGACAACTAATATCAGGAACTTTAAATTTGCTGCTCTTTATATACTACTAGTAGTTTATATAATATAGAAAAATATAATGATTTGCAGAACTTGCATGGATACAAGTACTTAGCAATGTTCAAATATACGCCTTTGTACGGCTTGTACAACTGTACAGGCTACATGATTTTGTTTTTCTAATTAGTAATTACACTTTCTCATTCTGTTGGAAAGAAACAATTCTAGGCCTACTCCAGGACCTTCTCTTTCCCCTTTCAAATGAAATATTACTAGCTTGAAGTTGAAAAAAAGTTTAATACTCTGAGTATAAATTACTTTAATAAGATTCTACATTTGTTTATATTTTCCTCCATTTTGTGTACTATGAAAACAAAACAACCAAAATCTTTTCAGCTTTAAGCCCAGCTACCATACTGTACACCAACAGACAGACTCTGAAATTTGACAGGCTGACCTCAATATCAATTTTCATTCTCTCTTGATTTTTTTTTTTACATTTCAAAAGGAATAAATTGATCATTATAAGGTATACATTGTGGATTGTACACACTCTTCTGATATATGAATATGATTTTAATGGCTAGTGTGAATGGTGTACATGCAATATGAAAAGGCAACACATTGATCTTGACTCTGTAAAAAGGTCATGTAAATGTACATGTAACATGTAGATGTAGTCTATTGGATTCTAAATATTTCTCACACAGTGATGCTAAAACTATCATTGACGATTCACTTACACCCTTTTCACATTCACTGCTTGGTGCAGATTGAGTCTGCAGCGAGTGCTACTGACTTGACCCGCTCCAAAAATCCAAATTGCCTTTCACATTTGAATATGCCAGAAAGCCAAGAACACGCCATATTTGTGTCCAAAATTTGTAATTGAGGTCATGCCTTGTTTCCGTCCTTCCTTTGTAGAGCTCTATTGAGAACATGTACGTACAAGTCAAGAACCCAACCCTTTTTGGAACAGAATATGAAAGGGGTATCAGTGAAGTATCATGTCAAGTTGAGCTTCACCAGTCACAAGACAGCATGTCAACTCATGAAGCATTGCTGGATATCAATGTTTTTCTACTTTTTTTATGTCTGTTATTTGAAATGATCAGCAGGGAGGGCATGGCAAAACGGACCGAGACCTTGTTCTGACAGTGCAAACAGTTATAGTGCTCCAAAAATTTGTCGCTTGAAGTTGAAACACTTTTTGACATAGAATGCTGCACTGTCAAACAAAATGTTACAATAGGATTGTTTGTGGTGCATATTATATAATGTCACAAGTTTATACAATTTTGAAAGGTGAATTATAGGACTGAATATCAAGAGGCCTTTCACACTCACTTCTGAGCTCCAAGTTAGACCGTCAGAGAACGGTTCTTGAAGAACGGTTCGTTTGTTTCACACTCACGCGCATTTTTTATGTCTTGAATCGCTCAGCGAGTCAAAGTGGTCTTGTTGCTATGGCAGCTCAGATCAGCGGGTCAAATTTTTCGCGCGGAATTCAAACCGTATAATGCGTAAGGTATCAAATCGCTCAATTTATCAAATCACCCATTGATTTCCCGCGAAACACACACACTCACTTCCGGTTGAAGTACGCTTTAGGATCGCTTTGCTTTCACACTGTCACGTTGGAGCGGTCTAACTAAGAACCGTTCCTCAAGACCACCTCGCGAGGTGGTCTTCTGGAGCGCTCCAGAAGAACGCTTCCTGGACCACTTGAGCATTCACACTCACCTGGGAACCGCTCCTGAGGAACCGTTCTTAGTTAGAGCGCTCTAACGAAGTGAGTGTGAAAGGCCTCCAAGACGTTGTACATGGACATCCGATGTTGCATGACTTTTCTCAAATATGCAAGATTTGGAGTATTTCTCTCTCCTGTAGCAGCTTTTCATTCTCAGTCAATCTAACAATCCTCAGCAGAACAGGATGACTTCCACGTCTGAACGGGATCGCAACGATACAAATTCTACACGACCACTCAGTTCACGCTGTTCAAATCGTAGGGACAGTTGGCTGGATTGAAATAACTTGCACAGCAGCATGCTCACAAGTTGAAAGCTGTACAATCACATCACCATCAGCCATCATGGCAATCCAATATCACGCCTACCTGATTTTCCCCCAACATATTGAATGTGTGTTCACACTTTATGCTAAACCATGCTCAACTTGCTCATGTAAATACTGAACAGTGAACACTGCTAGCTTTGTTCATACATGTACATGTTACATGATGCGTTTAAGTGCCTAGGGGAAGAAAAATTTACAGGAGGCTTCGTATCTCCAGAACTTACATTGTATAACATAATGAAAATATAGTAAGGGCCTTTTCCAAAGCAGCTACTTTTTTCTGCTCACTCACTTGCATTTCCATTTGTTTAATATACACAACACATACAAATTGCTTTCATGTTTGCAGCTATTTTTTGAGGTGGTTTATGACGTCAAGGGTGTAAAAAGTTTTAAAAAGAAAATCATATTGTATTGCACTGCTCAACGACCACCACAATGTATAAATCTTCATCGGTTTTCACAAACGTTCATTCAAGATCCCTACTGAAAAAAGAAGGGCAGATTATTTGGGAATTGGAATCATAAAACTATGGGAAAACGTTTTTCTAGCATGCAATCTAAAACAGGACTGCATGTGTTTATCAAACGTGTTAGTTCAACAGTGCATGAATGACAAGACATCACGACCTTTGCTGGTTCACATAATTTACGAGCTGAATGCCCTGATACAAGACTGCTCATCGTTGTATGACAGAGCAGAGTACTGTCATAAAAAAGAAGTCATGTTGAAAGGCATTCATGTTTCTCTTCAGATTTCAATTCAGTGATCATTGAGTTCTAGTCAGGATAACTACATTTTAAAAGATTTAGTATAAACTTTCTTTTTGATCGTTTATTGTGCAGGAACATTACTTTTTGGTAGGATCAGCAAATTATTAATAGAAAAACAAAACAGCTAAGAATCATTGGAAAATCACTAACACTACAATACATGTAAGAACTTCTGGGAATACAGTTTCAATTGGTGCCCCAATCAGTCCAATATCTTCTTTTTCTTTCTTCGTTTCTCTCCTCTTCATACATTTATATTTGCTATCATTTTCATTGGTAAATGGGAAAATCCTATCAGGTATTTTTTTTTTGACAGGGAATCCAAAAATTGGCTTCTTCACACAAAATTGCATGCCTGATAATTTGGCTGACACATGAATAACCTTTTCAAAAATGAATTTTTAAAGAAATATCAATAAGACCCTAAATAAAATCTATCATTGTCGACTGCAACATACATGTACTTTACTTCAAATGCACAATATTTTTCTGTTTCCTTTTTGTTGAGGTAATTAATTTAACTAACTGAAAGATAAGGGGCAGGGGGAACGTCATATCATATGTGTAGAGGTGTTGTGGTCTAGTGGATACGTCTCCGGACTGTGAACCACAAGGTACAAGGTTCAAACCCCTGCCGCAACACTAACTTCCTGTGGCATGAAATTTGCCATACTTGACCCAGGTTTAGTGAGTACCTGGTAGGATTTGGTCCTAAAGCCAAGGTAATAATATCCAACGATAATATCCAAAGTCCTTTGGAAGCGCATAGAGACGTTATATCATAATGTGATATGTGCTATATGAACTATGGAAATAGCAATGTAATGTATCAAAATCAAAGGCTATCCCAGAACGAACCATCAGCGGAATTGCATGGACAGAAGAAAGATCTTAACGACAACTGATTGGTGCTGCAAAGACAAATAGCTGCTACTCTAGTTATTTGGGATTTGGGGGGTAATTAATGATTTCCTTGTAAAAAGAGAGCTGTTGCTAGAGAGGATCAACCATATGTAGACTACCCCAGGAAAAGTCACTCAAGACCAAATGACCCACAGCTTTCAAAGGTGATTTTTTTACTACGTACATGTACGTTGTATTTACATGTAGTTGCAGAGTTTGGCTCAAATAATAATCTTAATATTTACATTAATATAGCATATTAAATTACATTTCTATGCTATAGCATATTAAATTACATTTCTATGCAGTCATTGAACGTTCAAAAGTGTTCCTATCTTTCAAGTAGCTCACATGACCTAATCAAAGCTGATATTCGGTTTCAGTCTTGCCTTAATTTTGCTTTTTAGAAAGATCTGTAGAAATTAGAACCCTTTCCACGTCAAAGTGGTCTACATGTATATCTCAAAACCCAAAAAACCCCCCCAAAAACATATATTTTATTCTAAAAGAAGAAAACTACATGTAACAACAACAAAAAAGAATCTAATCAGTCATAAACACAAGACTAACGGACAACAAAAGTCCTGTCAAATTTTGAAATGGCCATTGTGTTCTTGAGACAATATGAATATCACTTCACATCTTACATACATGTACATGTACACAAAATTCATACATGTATCAACTACAGATAGCCAGAAGGGTGTAAACACAAGTGAGAAAAATAAATGGGGGGGATGGGGGCAATTTGCCCCCTTAACTCTTGAAAATGCCATTGTAAATGAAAAAAAAACCCAACACGACAACATGGTACAAATTTCTGTCAATATTTTTGCAGAAAATCTCTGAACAAATTAGTTTGACTGAAAACTAACCCTTGCGAATAAGATTTTAATTTATACCATGGTGAACAAATTAATACAAATGTATACAAGAGCCCCAGGGGGCACGACGCTCACCTGAGGTGGATCAATTCACATCTGGTGCATGTTCTCTCTAGCACAAGTCATGAACAACTTTCATTCTTCATCTATAGAGCTATCTCTATACACAATACCAAGTCTGAGCTTCCTACCAAGTTTGGTTAAATTCTAATCATGGGTTTTGGAGAAGCTGAAAATATAAAAAGTTTATGGATGGCGGACAACTTGCCCCACCCCCCCCCCCCCCTCCAGTATGTTACCCCCACAGACCCCCTATAGGGCCACCCAGAAAAAAATCTCCATACACAATACCAAGTCTGAGCTACTCCTGGTTCTGGAGAAGATGTTTGAAATTTACATAGCTTTTACACTTGGGGGCTCTCCCCCTGGGCCCCCTGGGGGCCACATGTACCATTTTAGCACCTTTGGATCCCCTACCCCTAAGGATGATTCCTACCAAGTTTGGTTGAATTCCGATCATGTGTTTTGGAGAAGATCAGAATGTACATTTTGCCTGGCAGCGCCCCCCCCCCCCTCCAGTATGTTACCCCCACAGGGCCCCTACAGGGCCATTCAGAGAAATTTCATGAACAACATTCATTCTTCATCTATAGAGGTATCTCCATACAAAATACCAAGTCTGAGCTATGCCTGGTTCTGGAGAAGAAGATGTTTGAAATTTACATAGCTTTTACAATTGGGGCCCCCCCCCCCCCCTGGGCCCCCCTGGGGGCCACATGTACCATTTTAGCAACTTTGGGTCCCCTACCCCTAAGGATGATTTCTACCAAGTTTGGTTGAATTCCGATCAAGTGTTTTGGAGAAGAAGATCAGAATGTACATTTTGCCTGGCAGCGCCCCCCCCCCCTCCAGTATGTTACCCCCACAGGGCCCCTATACGGCCACTCAGAGAAATTTCATGAACAACATTCATTCTTCATCTATAGAGGTATCTCCATACAAAATACCAAGTCTGAGCTATGCCTGGTTCTGGAGAAGAAGATGTTTGAAATTTACATAGCTTTTACAATTGGGGGCCCTCCCCCTGGGCCCCCTGGGGGCCACATGTACCATTTTAGCAACTTTGGGTCCCCTACCCCTAAGGATGATTCCTACCAAGTTTGGTTGAATTCCGATCATGTGTTTTGGAGAAGAAGATCAGAATGTACATTTTGCCTGGCAGCGCCCCCCCCCCTCCAGTATGTTACCCCCACAGGGCCCCTATAGGGCCACTCAGAGAAATTTCATGAACAACATTCATTCTTCATCTATAGAGGTATCTTCATACAAAATACCAAGTCTGAGCTATGCCTGGTTCTGGAGAAGAAGATGTTTGAAATTTACATAGCTTTTACAATTGGGGGCCCTCCCCCTGGGCCCCCCTGGGGGCCACATGTACCATTTTAGCAACTTTGGGTCCCCTACCCCTAAGGATGATTTCTACCAAGTTTGGTTGAATTCCGATCATGTGTTTTGGAGAAGAAGATCAGAATGTACATTTTGCCTGGCAGCGCTCCCCCCCCCCCCCAGTATGTTACCCCCACAGGGCCCCTATACGGCCACTCAGAGAAATTCCATGAACAACATTCATTCTTCATCTATAGAGGTATCTCCATACAAAATACCAAGTCTGAGCTATGCCTGGTTCTGGAGAAGAAGATGTTTGAAATTTACATAGCTTTTACAATTGGGGGCCCTCCCCCTGGGCCCCCCTGGGGGCCACATGTACCATTTTAGCAACTTTGGGTCCCCTACCCCTAAGGATGATTCCTACCAAGTTTGGTTGAATTCCGATCATGGGTTTTGGAGAAGATGAAAATGTAAAAAGTTAACGGACGACGGACGACGGACGACGCACGACGCACGACGGACAAATTTCCATCGCAATAGCTCACTCGAGCCATAGGCTCAGGTGAGCTAAAAATACATGTACTTTTACATGTATGTAGCTAACACCATTCACGATTCAGGCAGGCACCCAGCAGACAATATCTTTATTCCACTTCATTTTTAAGCATGCAGTATAAAGTCCAAAAATCTATTCTGGAATGAATTTCAATTCATATGAGGAAGAAAAGAAACGACCGTCTGGAAATAATTACAGACGTCTCATTGGCAAGATTACATGCATAATAAATTGATTAATCCCCCACAATAATCAATATGGAGAGAAGGCAATCTTGGCAGCCTATAAATAACCATGGAAATGTCCTTCATCAGAGTGGAATATTTCTAGTTGAAAGTACTTTTTGATGAAGAAATTAAAGAATATAATCATTCAAGTTCATACACAAACAACTATAACTGAAACAGTGTAACTGTAATTCATGATAAAACTAAACGAAGTATACATTCTCAATTCCGTAAAACACTCCATTTTCAATAGTCAACAGCGGATGAATATCTCATAACCATGCTATTGTACTTATTTTATCATATTTTTGATTTAATTGTAGTACTATGTTATCTTACATACATGTACATATTCCACATACTAAGAATCCTGCTGTTAGATTGGTCAAAAGGTAATCGCGTGATAAAACGTAGTTTTCCCCATATCAATCGACCAGACAAGAAAAGTTCGTGACCTTGACGGAATAGTACTTATGTGTTTCGCTGATCTCTTCAGTCCATTACAGAGTCACAATGCGTTATCAATATTTGGGTACGCGAGAAATGAAAATGCGTGACCTCTACGAATAGTCAATTGAAAAGTGCGTGATCTCTACGAATAGTCAAAATGAAAAGTGTGTGACCTTTACGAATAGCTCCATAGGCGTACTAAAATAAGCGAGCATTGCCCAATTGCATTTAAAATGATAAAACAATTGTGCGCACCCAGGTAGGGGTACTGTTTATGGGGGTTTATGGTGGTTTTAACATCTTTTGTGAATTTATTGGGGCCTAAGTCATAAATGTCTTTTTCGAGAAGTAGAGAATAATTGTCTTTCTCGTACCAGTTAAATGTTTCAGATGCGGAATATAAAGCAAATAATCACCTTTTGATTTCAGGCGATGAGACGTACTATCACTTCCTCGGCGATCTGAATGTATGTACGCTATCTTTCCTCAGCAGATAGCTACATCCAAATCGCCTCGGAAGTGATAGTTTGTCCCATCACCTTCACCAACGGTAATTATTTGCTTAATAACCACAAAAGATCATTTTTCTAATTAGCGAACCCATCAACCAATCATAGAGTATAGCACACGAAAAATAAAGATGTAATCTTAAACCTACTTGAATCGCAACAGAAAATATGAAGCACGATACTGGCACTTTACACCTTTCTCCCCCTTTTTCTCTCCCTCTTGTTTTCCCCTTCTTCCCACTTTTTTTCTCTCTCTGTCCGTTTCCCTTATGACTACTACCGAATGCTAACCATTCCCTCTCCATCTTACCTTATCTTCCAAATTTTGATCCTACTCAAGACTCTGGAGATTCTTAAAACATACGAGTCGCTTGATCATGCCTGGCTCATACTGCGACTCCTACCTGTTACCAACATCAGTGTGCCCACGACAGGACAGAGTACCATCGATAACGATCACCTACCTGAATGTCAAGTTCATGTACATGTATATACTGTATAATAGGTTGGTTCCAACCCCCCACCCCCACCTTGTTTTCTCTCTTCTACTTCTTCCATGTACATACAACTAACCACCCTCTCAAAAAACAAAGAATTATTAAAGGCAAGTAAAAAAAAACTTTAAAAACTCACATGAATCTAAGCTCATGCACCCCCTTTTATCTACGCTGTTCCGATTTCTACCCCAAATTACATAGAAAGAGCAAAAACACCTCCCTGAATTTATAGATCTCTTCTCTCTCTCTCTCCCCCATGCTCTTCCTATTTTTACCCCAATCCCAAAGAGTGAACACAGGCACCCACCTGAATGGTAAGTATGGGGGGTTGGTCCCTGCCACCAGCGGCCTGTACGCCTCCTCCGGAATCCTCCGCAAGTATATTACCTGTAATGAACAACGTTAATCACTTTGATTGGTGGAAAATTCAATACAAGTGTCTGGCATCACACACATTCATCAATGAAATTAACAGGTGTGCGAAGATGCAAGGGCTTGGCATTTGGCAGTCAGTAAATTACAATTTGGGAGTGGTGAATAGTTTTACCGCACTGCAGCAATTTGAGCGTGCAAGCAACAAGAGCACTACAACAATGCATACATGTAAAAATTTGAGCAATTATGATATCATGAATGTTCAATTTAACTCGTTCGCTCGTATGTAACGTTGAACTGCCAACGACATTCACGCCACGTGTACCTCAAGTGTGAAATATAACGAGAAGAGCTGTTCCTCATCACAGTAAATCCTGCCTGACATTTTCTTAAATATCCTGTGACAGATCTACTAATGTATTTCTAATGCATCATACTGTCACTCTGTTGAAAAATAAAGGCTTTGAACAGTACCCACAGTGTGAGTAGAATGTGTGGAAAACCATAACATTATCACAACTTTTAAATTGAACACACGTCATAATTTAATATATCTGTGCGAACGAGTCCTTTTCAATGCACGAAATCATGCACTGTATGATTTTATGTTGATGAGATCAATTCCACAACAGATATAATTCATTTTGAATTTGTGGAATTTCTGCTTACTTTTAGCTCATCCATCTGTTATTTTAAATGACATTTCATCAGGCAATTTCTTTACATTTTCCGGTGTTAAAAACTCAGGATTCTTTCGGAGAGGATGTCAATGAACTTCTTATTTCTGGGTATCTAAATCAATACTTTGTTAAGAGCTAGAAGGATGTTAACTACATGTACATGTACATGGTGTAGATACATTGTACATGTACCCTTCTGGCTATTAACACATGTCTTGAGAGAGTAATACTTACTGAATAGCATCCGATCAAACAGGCTGCATTTGTTCTCTTTTTACTGTCAAATGAAGTGTAATGAACGATCTTCTTGCGGCTGAGTGATGTTGACTGAAAAAAACAAACGAACACACGGATATATTGATATAATTAGCAGAAGCACTTTTCTAGATTTTGTGAGCATTTCCAAACGTCATTAAAAAATTTCGAAAGGCAATGCCATATTCTTTACATGTATATCTTCTATGGAAAGAGGCGATGATGGTGGGGATGGAAAGAGGCGATGATGGTGGGGATGGAAAGGGGGGGGGGGGGGTATGTTTTCATTAAGAAATATGAAAATGAAAGGAAACATTGAATGACATGTTCATTGTCAAAACAGAGAGAATGTCATGCATTTTTAAGTACAGAAACCTTTCCAGTAAAATGGACCCATTTTCTCACAAAAAAAAACACAGTTTGACATTTGAAACAAATCGTTCTGTCACGAACATATTGCAACTCATATTTCCTTCTTTCAGCACTCAAACATGCACTCATTTCATCTCACTATGTTTATGCATAGACTTTGGACTGGGACAATGCCTTGCCAAGTACATGTAACCTTTGACTGTGTACATAGATGCAATATTTGCATGCATCTTTTGAAAAGGATGTCATTTCAAATATCAAATCAACAATGGATGATAATCAATCATGGGGCCAGTAACACCAATAATTTTATTTACACATGTACATGTAAATGCACACTGTAAGATATCAGACACATAAACTTAGAAGACTTACAAATGTAGGCTTCTTTATCACTGTTCTTTGGCATATTTAACATTGTTTGCTGATATCATAATTTGTACCACCATCTACATGTACATACATGTACATGTACATCATGTATGTCATAACGGACATTAGGACCACTTCTAGCCTTACCATACTCTGTAAAGCTCAGTGTGAGGAAATCTGATTTTTACAATCATCCAAAAAGTGCTCCAGTGACAAAAAAGAAAAGGAAAGTATTGATACTGAGCACTCCAAATTCTAAATTGTAAAAGTGTGATTTTCTCACAGTAATTTTTATATTTTTAATTGTTTCCAAGGGTTTTTTTTTTTACCAGAGCTCTTTTTGAGCTTTCAAGAACTAAATCGCTCACCGCTCCAGTGTATTTTTTCACTGGTGTATTAAAACACCCACGTAAACCCATGCATTCCCAGTTAACATAGATTTATAGTTATTTAAATAACATTCATCCCACTGGGACTTCACAGTCATTTGCAGATAAAAATGTGCTGATGTTCACAACATTATTGTGCAAAGAGGATAATCCCCTAATGAAACATTATATTCTCTGAGTGAACATGCACACCATGCATTCCCAATTTACACAGATTTATAGTTTAATATGTACGATAATCATCCCACTGAGACTTCACAGTCATTTGCAGACACTAATGATATTGGATGAACAGCAAGAACAAATGATCTGAGGCCTGATGAGACAGGGCATCCTTCATGATGACTGCCACGTTTCATTTTCTAATTTGTTTAAAAGCAATGGCTGCAATTTGTCAATGCTGGGATTAACAATTGTAAATACAGTATGTACATGCATGTACATTACTGCAGTTTAAACTGGTATGAATAAATTATTATTATTCTACTCAAGATCTAATGTACATATTCAAATCAAGATCTAAATTGCCAATTTAAATTTAAAAACAAAGAAATTAGTAATAATTTCATTGATCAATACGAATAAAAAACTCATTGCTTAAGTTTTTCTACTTTTGGCAAGAAAAGTTTCTGAATTCTGATATTAGAACTACCAAAATAATATGTTTCTTTTCTATGGGAGCAACATTTAGGGCTTTAACTTTAAATAATCAATAAATCCACTTCAAGCAAATAAATTGCGATTTAAATCAAATGAAATAAATCTGATATTTATTCATGTACATGTACCATGTCAAAAACACTAGTCTTGTTTACATGTATTAAATTGTATGCTATAAGGAAGGGCTCCACAACTTTTTTTCTCACTGGATTCCAAATTAAAGTTTCCCCTGAAGTGCATTCTGTTTGTTTATAATATAAATAACTTTATAAAACATTTAAAATGCAATAAATCTGCTTTCACAGCCTCTGAAGTTTGAGCAAATTAACAACTTCACACAAAAACTTGCAAATTCTAATTCAAAATGTCTGCAGCAACCACGCATTAAAAACTAGTGAGATACGCAATAGGTTTGGACTGAAGTTCAAAAGTGCACCATATCATGCACATCATAGCTTTTCCCCTAAAGTTTTTGCTGTCTACCACTGTCTGCAAGGAATATGGCATACAGTTTTTTTTCTATTTTTGTAAACACTGTTCTAAAGTGATGAACAATTTTGTACAGAACACACTGAATCTTTCCTCATCAATCATAGTTTTGGAAAAGAATATGAATTTGTACATTTCGAGTTATTGCCAGTAAATTGACAAGGAATAAAATCTTTATGAGCACGTATTTACAACATTGTAAATCAGGCACATAAAAATGAAATGAATGAATAAAATCCAACAAAACATTGAATCGCTAAAAGTATGCATTGAATTATGTGACAAAATACATGATGATATCGAAACCCAGAACATGATCAATTTTGAGGCGATATGACTTTAATGGCCAATAATTAGTTTTGATCTCAAGGAGCTTTATGATAGAGATGGAATGCATGTTTTCGTACATCACAAGTGAGCACTCGTCTCGACCAGCCCTGTAATGATGAACGATCATTTTTACTTTTAAGCTGCGACTTAAAATCTCACCTTTAATTTCTTATTCAGCTTACAGCAGTATCTGTACAGGAGAGCAAGGTTTAATGGTCCAAAATCTGCGTAGAAGCTGCAAATATAAAACAAGAATATAAAAACGTTCAGCATATAGTTTTATCATACATGTATTGTAGTTATTTTGCCTTGAATATCACAAGACTCATTTGGTATACAAGATACACTGGACTTTTCTTGTTAATGTTGTAATACTAGTGTATCAATACTACATGTACTACATGTACATGTACTACCAATATCATTCAAGCACAATTCTTCAACTTTGTTAAAAGGGAACACATACACAAGGTATTAAAAGTAAACAAGTTACCAGGACAAAATTGATCAATAATCATTGTTTGGTTAAATTTCATATGCCTGGTTTAAGACCTCTTTAAGACCATATATAACTGATATTATGGAAGCCTACCGTAATTTAAATGCAGCACAACTTTTCGTTTGTATATATACAGTGAAACCTGTCTACAAAGACCACTCAAGGGAGACAAGAAAATGAGAAACACTTTCCAAGGGAAACAAAAATTGTGGTCTTTATAGACAGGCGGTCTTTCTATACAGGTGGTCGCTATTAAAGGCAGGTTTGACTGTACAAACAAAAATTTGCACTGCATTTTATCCAGAGGCTGCACACTCAAATTAGGAAATTGGTAGCAGAATGAAAATATAGGGTAATCAATCACAAAGGGTCAATGATTTGCATCTACTACTTCATAGACAACATAAGGTGCACTGTGCACATGGAAGAAGAGAACAGATTAGTAAATACTCGACAGGGAAGCAAGCAAATACAGAAACATGTGTTTGTTTTAACAATGCCTGCACTGACCTAATAACAAGGTTCCTGGCAAATATGTTTGCCAAACAGAAGTCTTAGGTTACAAATGTGTGTAAAACATCTACAGTACGGTACATGTACATGTACACATGTATGTGATTCTCAATAATGGAGATCTAAATGTACATTACAGTAAGGGAATTAAAGTGTACCAACCACCTGAAAAAATAATTTGTGAATTTTGTGTACAGCTAAAAAGTATAAAATCAACCTCAAAGATAATAGGAGAAGAAAAAAAGAGGGAGAGAAAATGAGTGGAGAGAAAATGAGTGGAGAGAAAATGAGTGGAGAGAAAATGAGTAGAGAGAGAGAGAGGGGGGGGGGGGGAGGGAGATATATAAATTGCATCTAAGAAAGATATCTACAGTACATGAAGGTGTAGAAAAAGAGTGAGGGAAATAGTGAGGGGGACAGAAAGAGAAGGGAAGAGAGACCTGTCATTTACCCCAGAGAGGTGACCCCAAATTAGCCATTTCCCCTCACCAGGGTACGCTGGGGTTGGGGTATCCTGTTCAAATTTGTGAGGGCTGAAGTTGTTGGCATTTTCTAAAATTCTATAATATCAACTCCATTCCCTGCTTTCAATATATATACATGGATACACATGCCTGTTAATGCTGCAAAGAGTCTGATATTGGTGTTATGGCATACATTCACCAATACTAACTTTACTTTAAATTAAAATAATGTAGAATGTAGATCTATGTGTTCATTGTACACATACGGTACATGTACATGTACATGTACATGAAAGTTGTCATGTACATGTACATGTTGCATGTAGGCCTAGATTGGATACAAATTATATCAACATTTGTTTTATCTCTATAGAATAGAACAAATTGGAATGACAGTTATGACACTGAACCAAAAAATAACATTCTTAAAATACTTTATCACAGAAATATCTTTTGATAGAGTTGCAATAGTTATAAAAGGTCTAAAATATATTTGATGCTGCATACTGCAAATTCTCATTATCTAGGCATACTATCCATTTCGTCATAGAATTTTAAAATCCCTATAATCCTAACAAAATTCAACTCTTGTTTGACAGACAATTAAACAAAATATCAAATCATCTTACTTTTCATATTGCAGTTCATCATCAATACAGAAATAGTGTGTGTTTGTTGTACTTCTTGGTTTGTTCCTTAGTGTTGCAAAGTAGAGGCGATCTGGAAAGAGAGAGTGAGAAAATAGTGGCATTTTCTGCTATGAGTTGTTGTTCTTCCAGGTACATGTTTATGAATCATGGTACGGTCACTTTACTCAATTTAAGTTATTTAATCTTTAAATTACCACACTTACATACATGTATTTAATTATCAAATAATGGCTTTGACACCCATCTCCAAAAGAGGATACAATTAGAAAATGGAAATGCAATCACTTACTTTCAAATTTTCAAGGAAAAAAAATGGAAAGGATATTGCATTTAGACCTAATGTACAATAGTGATTTATAAAATGGAAAATGACACCATTTTCAAAAAGGACAACCAAAAGTATTAACTCAAAGTCTCACACTCAGTATGAGTTGTAATCTTGAAAACTAATGTTTTGTTAAGTAAACAATCTAGTTCTGTTGATCCTTCAAAATAACGAAAAATGAAAATCAAGTGTTCTACTGATAAAAAATGTTTATGCATGTTTATGTTTATGTTTATGCTTGACAAAAACAAAAAACAGATCATGATTCATACCCCCCAAAATGTAATTTTCTCAATGGGGTTTCAGCATTGAGTGAAATTAAAAATAATTATAATTAAAAATATCTGGTTGGGTTTTGCCAATCAAACGGTTTAACTTTTGTTAATAATTTTTAAAATACAAAGGAAATAGCTGTAATTCTAAAAATAGCAAACCAAGGAAATTGCTTGTTAAAACAAGCAATTTCCTTGGCTTGCTATTTTTAGAATTACATCTAGATTCTATATATGAACAAAAATGTTACATGATGATTAGACAATAAAACTGACATCATACTCTGTACTAAAGTTCTAAACTGTACTCCACACGGCGGTCAGATTGAAATAAATTTACATATACGGTAAAAGTAACATATTAAAATATCTACAGAAAATAAAAATTCATGCATTTTTTAGGACAGGGCAAATGGGAGAGATCACAGAGTTGCTAATTTGTACTTGGAATTCTATCAATATTTACATGGGTGACATGACATTTGCTCCTCCGTCCATATCTCGGTCAAAGGTTAAGGTCAAGGTCATATTTTTTTAAAAAGCACAATGTGAAGATCAGCATTAGGGTTAGGTTAAGGATTAACATGGCAAAGTTAGACCAAAGCATTTGTCAGACACAGGAGCAAAATGTCATGGAATCATTTACATGTAACAAAAGTACCGTAGTCATAGACTATTTAATTTAGCATTTTTAGGTCTGACTTTATTTTTCATTAGGTTTTCCTCACATTTTCAATGAAGTTTCTTTTAGTCTCACTTTCCGGTATTATCAAAATCAACTTAATAATAATATCGTAATGAACTTCCCCTATACCTGTACATGTATTGTATCTATTTTCATAGATTCAATTCCAATCATGTAATGTCAACAAGTCAACAACATAAATCAGACAACACTCATCAACACTAACTTGTTAACTTGTTACAGTTCCTGAGGCTGAGGCCTGAGCAGCAACTGTTTGCTTATTTCTCCTTTTCATCAATCTCACCTTTTATGATTTCTGATGCACTCATCAATTCATTATCTTCTGCCATCATGTTCTCAGTTTCCAGTGTTTTAAGTTATTCCTTTTTATCTGCACGCCCGTAGAATGGAAAGCGTCAGGTGTTTCTTGCTTGAATTTTAGCCTTGATGTTGTTGCTTGAAAAGTTGAAATTTTAGTCGGTTGCACAGTTCACACACTCACCTCACACACACACACAGTTCAATGAGCCCAGCACAGCAGTCCAGTCACAACACCACTTCATTCATATGATGCGGATATGACGGCGGTAGCTCTTGGCTCGTTTCCCGTGCAATTCTGGCGACGAACAGGGTCCAAAGAGTTCAGAAATGAGATAGTAAGGTCGTTATTGCTCCTGTGACACCTGAATTTTTCGGTAGCTAAGATGTTAAGCTACCTAAATCCTTAGCAATGAGTTCCAATTCGGTCCACAAGTTATGTTTCCTTCATTTTAGTTGCGATTATGTGTTTCGATGCGTAGTGCTACCTGTTCCTCTGTTCAGCCATGTTTGAAGATTGAGGGTAATATGTGACGTCACACTCACATGTAGGCGATCTAGCCAATGGGAAACTTGGATACCAAACTTGTATAGTGATATGCTAATAAGAAAGATCGACAACATAACAAACCATATCGCATGGTATTCTTACATGTATTACACATATTTCAGTATGTTACTTTATATCCTTGCTTTGTTTGAATTTTGCATTTTGTGTTTGGGGGGTATTTTTTCGTACATTATAAATTCCCATTTCCCAACTTCCCTTCAGCGGATTACCCATGCACAATTTCAGTAAAACCCGGGCAGTAAAATTGTAACAAGATAAATGATACAATTTCCATGCATTGCAAAGCAATAGCAAAAGTTAGGAGCGGTATACTCTCATACTAAAATCCGGGACTAAAATAAATAGAACATTTAGGTGTAGGCCTCCTGAAACGGGATTTAGAGTAGGCATTTAGGCAAGTTTGTGCATTAATAATTTCAGTATCATCTTGATAGAAAATAACATTAATGGTGATGCCTGTGACATTAATAGCTAATACATTTTCCTAATCATACAAAATATTGATCATGCTTATTTTGGTAGTGTTCATAGGAGGCATTTTTTTTAATGGTGGGGGCACTCTAACCCAACTTTTACAAAATAAAAGAGAGGAAGAAAGAGAGAAAGAAGAAAGAGGGAAGAAGAAAGAGAAAGTGCGATAGAGAGAATTATATCTAGAGAGGGAGTGTGGTAGAGAGAGAGAGAGAGAAAGAGATGTTGTAAGTGCTATGCATAGGCGTACCGGTGTGTGTGTGTGCGTGTGTGCGTCTGTGGGGGTGTTTTAGGTGTTCAAACACCCCGTTTTGGTGTTATTTGGTGTTAAACACCCCCTTTAGCAGTGTTTTAGGTGTTTAGGAATGAACAAAGGCATGTTCACCCCAAAATGCTAATAAACTTTTTCTTTCTCTTATTTTTGCTTGTCAGATAATTTTTGATTAAAAAGGCACCATAAAAATGCTGATAACTTCTTTTTTTTATTTAGTTTTTATTTACTTAACAAAAATAAATTAAATAAATAAAAAAAAAAAGTAATGAGCATTTTTGTGGTGTCTTTTAAATAAAAAATTATCTGACAAGCAAAAAGACAAAAAAAAACAACAAAAAATAGAATGAAGTATATAAAATTCTGGTACGGGACAACGGGAAAAATGAATTTCTAAAATCATAGGACAAAAGGGAAATAGAAAATCAAATTTGGATCATTATGTAAGTTAATTCACTTTGTTTTCACAAAAGCACACATACGAGAAAGTTTCCTTTAAGAGATGTATCTGAAGTGTTAGGAAATCTAACTTTTAATTTTCTTATTAAGAATACACGATTTCGTAGCCATTTTTGGTTGTTTAATCGATTGTACCACTTGTTGATTTGATAAAAGTAACACTATAATGCTTAAAACAGAAGATGGCGCTAAACTACATTTTATGATTAAACAAAAAACTTAACGCGATACATGGCAATTCTACGCAGCGATGGACTTACTCTAATGTTTTAAACAAGAGATGGCGCTTGACCACTAAGTTGTCGTGGCAGAGATATTGGGCTCACACGAGTAATTCAGACCCCCATTGGCACACGTGTTATATCAAAATACAATTTACGCATACTGTCTCCGTAATTCTACGGCATGTCTGCTTTAGAGAGGGCTCTTGCAGTTTTGCAAACACAATGTAGTGATTTGTATAATAGACAAATTTTCATCCATGATTTAAAGCCTTATAAATTATTACGGGATGTTTGTGATAATTCATGATACCATTTTCATCATTTCGTTTAGGCGTACCATTTCTACACCTGAAATATTAGGGAATTCCTATTGAAGAGAATAATTTTCCCTTTTCAGAGAGAGAGAGAGAGAGAGAGAGAGAGAGGAGCCAAGAGATGAAAGAAGATAAATCAGGAGAGAAAAGGACAGAAAAAGAACAGGGAAGACGAGAGAGGATGACTGGATATAGAGTAGGATGAAAACTTGGAAGAGCTAGGAGAAGGAGGAGGGGATGAGGAGAGGGAAAGAGAGAGAGAGAGAGAGAGAGAGAGAGAAATGGGGTTATTTCAGATTCTACACTGCAAAACATCAAATTTAATTTTTTTATTCTGGGAACGTTTATTCAGCTGCTGTTTTCCACCCACCATAAAATAAGTTTATTATGGATTGGGTATAGACAACTGAAAAAATGGGGAATACAGGGAATAATTTCGCAAAAAGAGCAATTGAGAGGGCATTAAGAAAATCATGTAATTTCCCCCAACAAGATGACTAATTTATATTTTTTCAAGTAGTGAACTTGAAAGATTGCTCAGGAGTAAGTAATGACCTGATGATTTGTTTTGCAGGAAATCACAATTTTGTTTACCATGACTTGTAAAAAGCCCACCGTCTATTTTGAAAGTCTTTTCATATGCATATATTCGATAAGGGAGCATGTCAGATAGTTAGATATTTATGTTAAGTAAAACGAGAAAAGGAGACGAAGAATAGAATGAAATATATCAAATTCTGGTACGGGACAATGGGAAAAATTAATTTCTAAAATCACTGGACAAAAAGGGAAATTTGGATCATCAAGTAAGTTATTTCACTTAGTTTTCACAAAAAGCACACGCACGAGAAAGAGTATCCTTTTAGGGTTGTATCTAAATGTCTTGAAATCTAACTTATCATTTCTTTTTAATAACACAAGATATCGGAATCCTTTTCGATTGTTTAGTAAAATTTATTGTACTAATTGTTAATTGGATAAAAGTAACACTATAATGCTTAAAACAGAAGATGGCGCTATACCACATTTTTATGATTGAAGAAAATTTTAACGCGATACATAGTAGTTTTACGAAGCAACGAAGATACTGTAATGTTTTAAACAAAAGATGGCGCTTGACCACTAAGTTGCCGTGGTAGATATATTGGACTCGCACGAGTCAGGCCCCCATTGGTACACGTGTTAAATCGAAGCGCCTTAAAATACGATGTACCGATACCCTTTGCGTAATTCTACTGCATGTCTGCTTTAGAGAGGACTTGTGCAGTTTTTGCAAATACAATGTAGTGATATATAATAGACAAATTTAATCTAATTTTGACCTAAAGTAGTCTTTATACTTTGTGTATGTACTTCAAAACTGTATAATGCTATTTGAATATATACATGGTTATTTTTCAACGGATTTTAGAAATAATTACCATCTATACATAATGATAATTTATTGAGATGCTAGAATTTTGGAACGACATTTTCGTAAAAAAAAACTACTAACAATAATTGAGAGAATAATGTTTGCGTAACTTAAATGAAAGCTCCCCAGAGCTGTCCTCCCGTTTTTTTCAACCTTTGCAAAAATTTCAAAAAGGGAGGACAGCTCTGGGGAGCCTTGATTTAAGTTACGCAACCATTATTCTCTCATTTCCTTTTATATTGTATTTATTTCCACGAGAGTTGCCAAAGACGTTGTATATATATATATACACTAAAGGAAAAAAGAAACTTATAAAAGTTCAAGAGATCACCAAATTAAATTCTCTGCATGGAAATGTACCAAATTTGGATATAATGTTGATTCAATGCATGGCTTTAAATGACAGTCAATAACAAAAAGTTTTCTTCAATGCCACAAAAGAAATGTGCACTGAAACAAAGGACTCTCTAATCCCAAAGTCACAAAGATAAACTGCAGTCTTGTACACCATATGCATGTCAATGAATGAAACAAAAGAATTTCAAAAGGGATTTGCACCCCTCGAGCAAGAGGATATTGATGTTCTGCCATGGTTCGCCCGTTCACCAGACCTTTCCCCAATTGAACATCTCTGGGAAGAGCTTGGTCGACGTGCGTCAAGGCGTGACAATCAACCCATCAATAGGGAGACGCTCATTGCAGCACTGCAAGAGGAATGGAACAATGTTCCCCAGGCTACCATCGTGAATCTGATCGGAAGCATGCGAAGACGGTGTACAGCTTGCCAGCAAGCTAGAGGTGGACATACTGGCTATTAATCTGTTTGGATATGAACTTGCAAATCCCTTTTGAAATTCTTTTGTTTCATTCATTGACATGCATATGGTGTACAAGACTGCAGTTTATCTTTGTGACTTTGGGATTAGAGAGTCCTTTGTTTCAGTGCACATTTCTTTTGTGGCATTGAAGAAAACTTTTTGTTATTGACTGTCATTTAAAGCCATGCATTGAATCAACATTATATCCAAATTTGGTACATTTCCATGCAGAGAATTTAATTTGGTGATCTCTTGAACTTTTATAAGTTTCTTTTTTCCTTTAGTGTATATATATATGTGAAAGAAATTGCGAGAATAACGTTGCGTAGCTCAATCAAAGTTCCCCAGAGCTGTCCTCCCTTTTTGAAATTTTTGCAAAGGCTGAAAAAATGTCTCCGCCGGGAATCGAACCCGGGTCGTTGGCTTAGAACGCCAATGCCTTAACCACTAGACCACGGAGACGGGTTAGTGGTTTCGGCGACACCAGATTCAATTGACCGACAGATTGACAAATCCTCAACCTTATTAATTAATTCCCCTTGTCGGGGGCAGATGAGTTTTTGAACAAGACAAGCCGCTAGTGCCTCAGCTGGATCCAAGCGAATGCTTTGAATACATGTATACATTGGAATAAATTATTCTTAATAACATTATTGTAAGGAAATAACATATACAACAGCTTTGGCAAATCTCGTGGAAATAAATACAAATGTGAAAGAAATTGCGAGAATAACGTTGCGTATAGCTCAATCAAAGTTCCCCAGAGCTGTCCTCCCTTTTTGAAATTTTTGCAAAGGCTGAAAAAATGTCTCCGCCGGGAATCGAACCCGGGTCGTTGGCTTAGAACGCCAATGCCTTAACCACTAGACCACGGAGACGGGTTAGTGGTTTCGGCGACACCAAATTCAATTGACCGACAGATTGACAAATCCTCAACCTTATTAGTTAATTCCCCTTGTCGGGGGCAGATGAGTTTTTGAACAAGACAAGCCGCTAGTGCCTCAGCTGGATCCAAGCGAATGCTTTGAATACATGTATACATTGGAATAAATTATTCTTAATAACATTATTGTAAGGAAATAACATATACAACAGCTTTGGCAAATCTCGTGGAAATAAATACAAATGTGAAAGAAATTGCGAGAATATATATATATATCTATATATACATGTATATATATATATATATATATGTTCTTTTTTATTTTTTGTTATGAGTGTATTTTAATCATTCTGTTGACTATTATTCTTACTTATTATTGCTATCAGGGCCCCATGGAAGACCAGCTCTATTGGTGATAATGAGTCACCCTGTTTAAATATCAGAAATAAATAAATAAATAAATATATAAATAAATAAATATATTCATGATTTAAAACCTTATATTACGGGAGGTTTGTGATAATTCGTGATACAAATTTCATCATTTTGTTTTCAATTCTGAAATATTAGGGAATTCCAACTAAGCACTGTAAGGTTCCCTTTGTCAGGAAAATAGCTTTGGAAATCTTTAAGGTAAATATGAGTAAGATCTATATTTCTTTTAGTAAACGCAGCGAGTTATGAAGAGAGAGATTGAGTGAATCAGAGAAATAGTGGAGGGAGAGAGAAAGAGAGAGAGAGAGAGAGAAAGATAGAGAGAGAAAGATATTAAGAGAAAGAGAGGCGCCAAGAAATAAAGGAAGATAAATCAGGACAGGAAAAAAAAACACAGAAAAAGAACTGGGGAGACAAAAGAGGATGACTGGATGTAGAGTAGGATGAAAACTTGGAAGAGCAAGGGGAAGAAGGGGATGAGGAGAGAGAAATAGAGAGAGAGAGAGAAGAGGGAAGGGGGTATATTTGTGATTCAAGAAAATGACAGCAGCAATTAACTAATTGTAATGTTTCAAACAAGAGATGGCGCTAGACCACTTGAGTTAGCAAACGTTATCTGAACGCCATCACAGCAGCAAATAACTAATTGTAATGTTTCAGACAAGAGATGGCGCTAGACCACTTGAGTTAGCAAACGTTATCTGAACGCCATCACAGCAGCAAATAACTAATTGTAATGTTTCAGACAAGAGATGGCGCTAGACCACTTGAGTTAGCAAACGTTATCTGAACGCCATCACAGCAGCAAATAACTAATTGTAATGTTTCAGACAAGAGATGGCGCTAGACCACTTGAGTTAGTGTGTGTGTGTGTGTAATTGGGTTTTTACAGACGTGTATCAATCAGATATGATTATTTACGTCTGGGACCGACCTTTAACGTCACCATCCGAAAGACGTGACTCAGTCTCGAACCTGGGTCCGCTGAATCAGTTTTTATAACTTCCACTGGTAGCTGGATTACAGGCGCACGCCACAACGCCCAGTTAGCAACACATTGTCATTTTTATAGTATGCCCCATGGGTCTCAAAACCTTTTTTTCTGTTTCTTCCTGTCCTGATTTTATCTTCCTTTATTTCTTGGCGCCTCTCTTTCTCTTAATATCTTTCTCTCTCTATCTTTCTCTCTCTCTCTCTCCACTATTTCTCTGATTCACTCAATCTCTCTCTTCATAACTCGCTGCGTTTACTAAAAGAAATATAGATCTTACTCATATTTACCTTAAAGATTTCCAAAGCTATTTTCCTGACAAAGGGAATATTACAGTGCTTAGTAGGAATTCCCTACAACATTTCAGAATTGTAAACAAAATGATGAAAATTGTATCATGAATTATCACAAACCTCCCGTAATATAAGGTTTTAAATCATTAATTAATTAATTAATTGATTAATTTATCTATTTATTTCTGATATTTAGACAGGCAGGCTCATTATCACCAATATTGGTGGTCTTTCATGAGGCCCAGGTAGCAATAATATGTAAGAATACTAGTCAACAAAATGATTAAAATACACTCATAACAAAAAATAAATAAGAACATTTGTTGATTCAATTCATTACTAGTATTTAAATGGTCTAGCGCCATCTCTTGTTTGAAGCATTACAATACTAATAAGATAAGTGCTCCGATATCGTGTTAATCGAATCACTGAAATATAAACTGTATAATCAATCTCCTCTCTCTCTCTCTCTCTGTCACACACACGCTATATAAAAGTCAAAGCTTTCGCGCTTCGCACTGGAGAGGGGAAGCTCCCCCCCTCCCCCTCCTGCGCCCACCCCTGTTATATGAGTGTTGCGTCCAAATAATTGAAAAGCAGTCAAGGCGTTGAACTAATTTTCCGCCTAAAACGTTAAAGATTTCGCGCTTCATGCGGGAGGGGGAAACTCCTCCCCCCCCCCCCCCGCACCCGTCCCCTGCTCATCAGCATTTCGCATGCTTTGCGTGCTCACAACGGCCCCCTGAAATTCAATCCTAGCGAAAGCTCATAGTATGACTGTCTCTTGAAAAAGAATACAAAACATAAAGCGCTACGTAAATATACATAGATACAGAGTCTATTATCATTATTATTTCTTTTAATTACTATATTATTATTATTATAATTATTATTAGCATTATTATAATAATAATAATTATTATTATAATTATTAGTATTATCATTATCTTTATTAAAATTGCTATTATTATAATCAAAGCAGATTTTTTTTTCAATATGTATAACACCGATTTCTTTTTTTTTCCTTTTTTTTGGGGGGGGGGGGGGGGGCTAAGTGAAGGGTGCTGGAAATGTTGTTTGTATGAAATGGGTCAAAACCGTTGGAGTATTTTTTAAAAATTATTATTAATTTATTATTTATTTCCGTTACTTCTAAATGATACTTAGCGATTCCTTATATAACACATTAAAATGTCATGGATCCATGTCCGTTATTAAGATGATACAGGGTACTTAAACTTGCATCAAATTTGTATAAAGAAAATAAGAAATAATGAATGACGGATTATATTGAACAAAAGGTTTTGAGACCGGTGGGGCATGCTATAAAAATGACAATGTGTTGCTAACACAAGTGGTCTAGCGCCATCTCTTGTCTGAAAGATTACAATTAATTACTTGCTGCTGTGATGGCGTTCAGATAACGTTTGCTAACTCAAATGGTCTAGCGCCATCTCTTGTCTGAAACATTACAATTAATTACTTGCTGCTGTGATGGCGTTCAGATAACGTTTGCTAACTCAAATGGTCTAGCGCCATCTCTTGTTTGAAACATTACAATTAGTTAATTGCTGCTGTGATTTTCTTGAATCACAAATATACCCCCTTCCCTCTTCTCTCTCTCTCTCTCTTTCTCTCTCCTCATCCCCTTCTTCCCCTTGCTCTTCCAAGTTTTCATCCTACTCTACATCCAGTCATCCTCTTTCGTCTTCCCAGTTCTTTTTCTGTGTTTTTTTTTCCTGTCCTGATTTATCTTCCTTTATTTCTTGGCGCCTCTCTTTCTCTTAATATCTTTCTCTTAATATCTTTCTCTCTCTATCTTTCTCTCTCTCTCTCTCTCTCTCTCCACTATTTCTCTGATTCACTCAATCTCTCTCTTCATAACTCGCTGCGTTTACTAAAAGAAATATAGATCTTACTCATATTTACCTTAAAGATTTCCAAAGCTATTTTCCTGACAAAGGGAACCTTACAGTGCTTAGTTGGAATTCCCTAATATTTCAGAATTGAAAACAAAATGATGAAATTTGTATCACGAATTATCACAAACCTCCCGTAATATAAGGTTTTAAATCATGAATATATTTATTTATTTATATATTTATTTATTTATCTATTTATTTCTGATATTTAAACAGGGTGACTCATTATCACCAATAGAGCTGGTCTTCCATGGGGCCCTGATAGCAATAATAAGTAAGAATAATAGTCAACAGAATGATTAAAATACACTCATAACAAAAAATAAAAAAGAAATCACATATACAACGGCTTTGGCAACTCTCGTGGAAATAAATACAATATAAAAGGAAATGAGAGAATAATGGTTGCGTAACTTAAATCAAGGCTCCCCATGCACAGCTGTCCTCCCTTTTTGAATTTTTTGCAAAGGTTGAAAAAAAAGGGAGGACAGCTCTGGGGAGCTTTGATTTAAGTTACGCAAACATTATTCTCTCAATTATTGTTTTTTTTTTTTAGCGAAAATGTCGTTGCACATTTCTAGCATCTCAATAAATCATCATTATGTATAGATGGTAATTATTTCTAAAATCCGTTGAAAAGTAACCATGTATATATTCAAATAGCATTATACAGTTTTGAAGTACATACACAAAGTATAAAGACTACTTTAGGTCAAAATTAGATTAAATTTGTCTATTATATATCACTACATTGTATTTGCAAAAAATGCACAAGTCCTCTCTAAAGCAGACATGCAGTAGAATTACGCAAAGGGTATCGGTACATCGTATTTTAAGGCGCTTCGATTTGACACGTGTCTACCACACAGAACTCCTAAAGACGTAGAAGGCTCGTGCGGGTGCGAAATTGTAGGCATTGTTCGTACGTGATCACGTGATACCCGCCATGTTGGTTAGTCCTTCGCTCTCCAGCTCCGGCTCCGGATTCATGAAGCTCGTCGCGTCAACGGCATTCATTCAGTACAAATTGTTTGATCAACACTAGGGTTATATGAAATCTTACTAAAATTGCTAGAGTTTGTTAATGCTAGTATCCAAATGAACCAAGACAAAAAGAGAGGGAAGTTTCTCTCGAAATACATGAAATATATTATTGCCAGTGTTATCAAATGTTGCTTTGGGCATTTTCATGCTTATTTGTTATTATAGAAATGCAATCATCATCCACTCTTGTTGCTCATTTTGATAATTTTACTGCACTACATTTACTTACCACTTCAAACAACTGATCACTGAAATGATTCTCATGGTTCTGGCAAATGAAAGTGGAAATTTATGTTATTGTATTCATATCCTGATGCAAGACCTCATGCTTGTAAGAGTTCGATATGAGGTGTGCTCATTTCAGTACGTTGCAATATATAGCCCTCAAGAAAATTATTTGTCTTTACAGATCACTGTTATGATCCATACATCTGTGTTTTGTTGAAGGTTGTCACTCTAAATAAGAACATTAAAAATACATCAAGTCCAACGAAGTGTCACAAGTCACGACTGCCAAATTGGAAACAAAAGGTAGCTTTCGGAGAGGACTACAACTTAATCATTAATCATTTAAATTCTAATTTGACAAAAATAAAGTCATTACATTTCTAATTTGACAAAAAAGAAATCACCAGACCTCCAAAATTCGCCCAGTTGGGGGGGGGGGGGGTATAGGGGTCCAGTTTCCCTCCATAATTCTCTGACAAGCAAAAAAAAAAAAAAAAAAAAAAAAAAAAAAGTTTTCATTTTAAAAGGGGGCCGGGGGCACAATCCACAAAAGGGATCCTCTATGGTCAAAATGCATACTTTTCTTCCAAAGGGGGGGGGGGGGGGGGGCACGGGCCGGAAGTGCCCCCCGGATCCGCAAATGCTATGATGATTATGCTTTTGATGCCTTTGCTGCATGTGCCAATGTCCAGTTTTATGCCAAAGTTATTTGCACAGTTGCAGATACATCTATCTTTGATTATTATACATGTAAAACAAACAGCATAGTCATGGATATTAATGATTTTTTTTCCATGTAGGTTACTAAATTATAGTACAAACATTGTCAAATGATATTCCATGGATGATAAGGACCAACTTTAATTGAGATGATCCGGGAGCAGTGAATTCTGACTGTAAAACAATATGCGCATCGTCGTATTCATCTGTTTCTTAATATCGATTAGACACAATCTTGACAATCTTGACACTCATATAGTGAAGGAGAATGAATAATTAAATAAAAGAAATACAATGAAAGGAAAATCTTGAGCCTGGCTTGTAAAAATGCAAACGTTTCTTCAAAGTTAAACAAAAACCAGTTGAATAAAAATTGATTCAAGCGGCGGCTAAGCAATGCGTCTACTCAGAAAGTGGGAGGAGGGCTACAGACTTACCCCCCCCTCCCCCTCCCCGTTCCCCTGCCAATCTGATTAATCCACAATTTAAAAAAGTTCATCGATAAAGTCCTGACTTATTTAATGATTATCATCAAAGATAAAAAGAAACATGGCAGAGTATGTTGAACACATCCTTAATTCAAAAAATCAATTAGGCATGCACGGCCCCGACATATGGAGCTCCTTACCGGATTCGCTTAAGTTACGGACTTCACTTTTTTCTTTTAAAGCCATTACAAAAAAAACACCTTAATCAATACAGTAATTAAAGTTACTATTTAATATTGTTAGAGAAAAAATAACCATTTATTGAGGCATCAAATTAAATTTCAAATTAAGCAGAGGCTTTGTACAATCACTCAATTCACATATTGCACGGCCACATCAGTGCACATTAACCTTCAATATTCATCCTTCTTTCTCTTCTCTTTCTTTTATTTTTCTTCTTTCATTTCCTATCCCGAGGCCGTCATCATTTCAAGCTTATGCTTACGATGTCGGTCTCCTGCATCATTTCACTCTCCTTAGCATATAGAATCGTCCCACTATTCTTGTTATTATATTTATATCTTATTTTGTTAAACGATCAAGTAGATTTTTTTCTGTTTGTCAAAAGTAATTATATTATGTTTATTACGTAGATTATGTATTTTATGCTATTATAATTCTGAATATACTTATTTACATTGCTGAAAAATGCAGAAATAAAACAGTGCGAAAAACCCCCAAAGTTGTTGGCCTTTTTATATCAGATGAAACTGTACAAAAAGTATAACGTTTTACAAGTCATGTATACTTGGTACCAAAAAGGCAAGTATATTTTTTGTTGCTTTTTCCGAGGGGGTGTCAAGAAGGATGAAGGTGAACAATCGAACTCGGGCTGCTATCTTGAAAGGGAACTAAAATGATAATAGTGATAGAAAAAACAACTGTTTGATATTATCTTGAATTTGAGAGAATACAATTTTAACCTTTGAGTCCGAAAGAGATCCCCCCTAAAATGTACATGATATTAGTTGACGTTACTTATGTATGAAAGAGCAGCTGAACTTCAGTGGAAAAGCCAACTTCAAAATTTCAAGTGATGAAGGCACAAGGCCCTTTATTTCGATAAAGAAGATCCGATATAATATCATTAGGCATTGAGAAGCACACGGTCTGGTGGGTTAGTTGCAAAGATCGAGGACTAAGCAATATGGCGGCGTGTGCACTCGAGCGAATCCTACACCGGGTATTACGGCGATACCGCGATCTGTGCGTTCTGAATGGGTATGAGCCTTCTACGTCTTTAGGAGTTCTGTGGTCTGGACCACGACAACTTAGTGGTCAAGCGCCATCTTTTGTTTAAAACATTACAGTATCTCCTTTGCTTCGTAAAACTACTTTGTATCGCGTTAAAACTTTCTTTAATCATAAAAATGTGGTATAGCGCCATCTTCTGTTTTAAGCATTATAGTGTTACTTTTATCCAATTAACAATTAGTACAATAAATTTTACTAAACAATCGAAAAGGATTTCGAAATATTGTGTTATTAAAAAGAAATGATAAGTTATATTTCCAGATATTTCAGATACATCCCAATATCCTATGTACCTGCATATAACAATATAATGCTCTTGTAATTCAGTATGAATGTACATATGATTATTGAGAAAGATAATAAAATCAGTATCAGTAAAAGGATACTCTTTCTCATGTGTGTGCTTTTTGTGAAAAGTAAGTAAAATAACTTACGTGATGATCAAAATTTGATTTTCTATTTCCCTTTTTGTCCGGTGATTTTATAAATTATTTTTTCCCATTGTCCTGTAATAGAATTTGATATATTTCGTTCTATTCATCGTCTCCTTTTTTCGTTTTACTTAACATAAATATCAAACTATCTGACATGCTCCCTTCATTTCACTTGGTGCCTCTGTTTCTCTTAATATCTTTCTCTCTCTATCTCTCTCACTCTCTCTCCACTATATCTATCATATCATATCTATATAGAGAGAGAGAGAGAGAGAGAGAGAGAGAGAGAGAAGAGGGAAGGTGTGTATTTGTGATTCAAGAAAATGACAGCAGCAATTAACTAATTGTAATGTTTCAAACAAGAGATGGCGCTAGACCACTTGAGTTAGCAAACGTCATGTTTGTTCCTTGAAATGTAATATTTTTCTTGAGAGGAAGCAATAAAATATTATTCAAAAAAAAAAAAAGTTATCTGAACGCCATCACAGCAGCAAGTAAGTAATTGTAATGTTTCAGACAAGAGATGGCGCTAGACCACTTGAGTAAGCAACACATTGTCATTTTTATAGTATGCCCCATGGGTCTCAAAACCTTTTTCTGTTTCTTCCTGTCCTGATTTATCTTCCTTTATTTCTTGGCGCCTCTCTTTCTCTTAATATCTTTCTCTCTCTATCTTTCTTTCTCTCTCTCTCACTCTCTCTCCACTATATCTCTGATTCACTCAATCTCTCTCTTCATAACTCGCTGCGTTTACTAAAAGAAATATAGATCTTACTCATATTTACCTTAAAGATTTCCAAAGCTATTTTCCTGACAAAGGAAAATAGAATTTGATATATTTCATTCTATTCTTCGTCTCCTTTTTTCGTTTTACTTAACATAAATATCAAACTATCTGACATGCTCCCTTTATCGAATTTATGCACAGGAAAAGACTTTCAAAATATTAGACGGTGGGCTTTTTACAAGTCATGGTAAACAAAACTGGGATTTCCTGCAAAACAAATCATCAGGTCATTTACTTACTCCTGATCAATCTTTCAAGTTCACTACTTGAAAAACATATAAATTAGTCATCTTGTTGGGAAAATTACATGATTTTCTTAATGCCCTCTCAATTGCTCTATTTGCGAAATTATTCCCTGTATTCCCCCTTTTTTTCAGTTGTCTACCCAATCCATAATAAACATATCTTATGGTGAGTGGAAAACAGCAGCTGAATAAAAGTTCCCAGAATAATAAAATTAAATTTGATGTTTTGCAGTGTAGAATCTGAAATAACCTCTAATTCCTTGAATATCTGCAAGAAGAATCTTGAAAACAGGCTACCTATTCTGCGTTAAAAAAAAAGAAGAGAGGGAGAGAAGGAGAGAGAGAGAGAGAGAGAGGGAGCTAGAGAATGAAAATCTTACGGGGGGGGGGGGGGGGGGGGTGGTTACGCGATTTTGGTCTAGTCTTATTTCAGCCACATTAATATAACTCAAATTTTGAAAGCAGTGCAGCATGGCAGACGATCTTGGAGACGAGTGGTGGTTGGATGGTGAAAGGGGAGGAATGGACGATATAGAACCCGATGGTACGTTTCCACGTCATAATGACGTATTCATAGCATTCATATTATTGCATATTGAACAGAATTATGTGGTTGTAAGCACATGTTAATGTCGGCATTGAGCTGTATGAATTTACTTCAGTCCCACATCATTGTGAAATATGTTAGCCATATCGTGAAATAAGTCACCGGAGACAGAAAATTATCCTGCAGTGCACACAAATTTCAGAAATAGTGAATACATGTAGGTTACCTGGTTCACTGATTTTTCAATGCATCTCTTTGTTGTCGATGCGAAACATGCTATGCACAACCCTTCACTGCGCTATCAATGACTCGACTAGCCTAGTCTCTCGCACACTATTTTCAAGTGGGACAGTCAATTAAGCCACATCAGCAAGCAATGGTCATATTGACCATTAGGATCATATACATGTGTGTAAACTGGGTATTGGGGATACAGATGTAATTTTGTTTGAAATGGAGGATTTTGTGGGCAAACTGATACTTAAGTATCATTCTTTAGATTTTAAGTTATCAGTTCGTTAAGATACAAAATGTAGAAAGTTATAAAAACTTACATTTACAGCCCTCTTTTTGATACTTGTTACCCACACCTCCATACGGATCACGACTGCTCTCAATATGTTGCGCACTAGTGAGGCCGCTCTACATGGTTACGCACCGTAGATACGTACGCAGAATGTTACGCACACAAGCTATTCTACGAAGACCTGAAAGGGCCAAACTGACGACGTAAAAAAATAAAAAATATTACGTACGTACGTAATATTTTTAATTTTTTTACGTCGTCAGTTTGGCCCTACCAGGTCTTCGTAGGAGATCGACGAACCGATCGCGCCGGTACTACTACGAGCGCTGAGGGCTCCCTTCATCATAATCGTGAAAAATACAAACTGGATGCTGACGGGACAGTCTCGATAGCAGTTATCGACAAAAAGGACCCAAAATTTCAGGAAACCCTCTTCAAAGGTCACAAAACAACCTGGTAAGTTTTAATCATCTATTATTCAACATAAGTATTTGGATTTAAGTAAACTGCAATATATGAGTTTCAATTAAATATAGCCAAAAATGCACAGTGATGCAGTTTAGGTATGGGATGTGTGTTGGCTGCGTTACTACACAGTCGGCAATGGCGTGTACCTATGAGTGCTCATAGGTACATTCCTATACTTCGTGTGTATAATGTAGGCAGTCATACACCTCATCTTTTTAAAACACCACTGCACAAAAGTCACCAATATTCACTCAAAATCGGCATTTAATTTTCAAAAACCGACCCCAAAATATCCAAGAAATACAATAAATTCAACTCACCAATGTTGGAAAAGATATTTCCAAAAATGAAATCCGCAATTTACTGTTGATTCTCGCGAAACGAGCTATCGGAGTCATTGTGTACATTTCCTGGTCGCCGCGGGCGCTGACATCTCCCCAAAAGAGTTTTGTCCTCAAAAATTCGGTCCCTATGGCGTACACGGAAAAGTTCCGATTTTCTGTGTGCGCGATCGTAAAGATCGATGTGCCCTTGCGATCCCGAGTTTCTTCGTGGACAAAAATTATATTGGCCGATTTTAGTCTAGGACATCGGCAGTTTGTAAACAACACGCGATCGCGAAACAAATCGGCGGGGATTTCTCCGGTTTTGGACAAGATTTTGACTTTGGATTTTGCTGTAAATATCAAAAGTTCTTCCTAACGGCCATTTGAGGCAGGAGTGAGATTTTTAAGGGCTGAATTTGAAAGCAAGTATTTAAAATATTTATCTTATTTTCCCCCCCATACCTTTAGTACATGCGACAGAAAATACCAACTATTTTACAGAAATGTACCCGGGAGTATTGGATCATATACATGTGTGTATACTGGGTATTGGGGATACAGATGTAATTTTGTTTGAAATGGAAGTTTTTGTGGGCAAACTGATACTTAAGTATCACTCTTCTTTTACGTTATAAGCACACCACGAATAGTGGTCATATTGACCACTCATAGGTAGGCCTACACGCCATTGCCGACTGTGTAGTAACGCAGCCAACACACATCCCATACCTAAACTGCATCACTGTGCATTTTTGGCTATATTTAATTGAAACTCATATATTGCAGTTTACTTACATCCAAAGAATTATATTGAATAATAGATGATTAAAACTTACCAGGTTGTTTTGTGACCTTTGAAGAGGGTTTCCTGAAATTTTGGGTCCTTTTTGTCGATAACTGCTATCGAGACTGTCCCGTCAGCATCCAGTTTGTATTTTTCACGATTATGATGAAGGGAGCCCTCAGCGCTCGTAGTAGTACCGGCGCGATGGGTTCGTCGATCTCCTACGAAGACCTGGAAGGGCCAAACTGACGACGTAAAAAAAAAAAAAATATTACGTACGTACGTAGTAAGGTCTTCGTAGAATAGCTTGTGTGCGTAACATTCTGCGTACGTATCTACGGTGCGTAACCATGTAGAGCGGCCTCACTAGTGCGCAACATTATTGAGAGCAGTCGTCATCCGTATGGAGGTGTGGGTAACAAGTACCAAAAAGAGGGCTGTAAATGTAAGTTTTTATAACTTTCTACATTTTGTATCTTAACGAACTGATAACTTAAAATCTAAAGAATGATACTTAAGTATCAGTTTGCCCACAAAAACATCAATTTCAAACAAAATTACATCTGTATCCCCAATACCCAGTATACACACATGTATATGATTCTAATGGTCAATATGACCATTGCTTGCTGATGTGATATTGACCACTACGAATACAAAATGCAAAAATAGTTGGTATTTTCTGTCGCGTGTAGTAAAGGTATGGGGGGAAAATAAGATAAATTTTTTAAATACCTTGCTTTCAAATTCCGCCCTTAAAAATCTCACTCCTACCTCAAATGGCCGTTAGGAAGAACTTTTGATATTTTCAGCAAAATCCAAAGTCAAAATCTTGTCCAAAACCGGAGAAATCCCCGCCGATTTGTTTCGCGATCGCGTGTTGTTTACATACTGCCGATGTCTTAGACTAAAATCGGCCAATAAAATTTTTGTCCACGAAGAAACTCGGGATCGCAAGCGCACATCAATCTTTACGATCGCGCACACAGAAAATCGGGACTTTCCGTGTATGCCACATAGGGACCGAATTTTTAAGGACAAAACTCTTTTGGGGAGATGTCAGCGCCCGCGGCGACCAGGAAATGTACACAATGACTCCGATAGCTCGTTTCGCGAGAATCAACAGTAAATTACGGATTTGATTTTTGGAAATATCTTTTCCAACATCGGTGAGTTGAATTTATTGTATTTCTTGGATATTTAGTGGTCGGTTTTTGTAAATTAAATGCCGATTTTGAGTGAATGTTTGTGACTTTTGTGCAGTGGTGTTTTAAAAAGTTGAGGTGTATGACTGCCTAAATTATACACACGAAGTATAGGAATGTAGCTATGAGTGGTTATAAGTTCGTTATTAAGATACAAAATGTAGAAAGTTATAAAAACTTACATTTACAGCCTTGTTTTTCGTACTTGTTACCCACACCTCCATACGGATGACGACTGCTCTCAATATGTTGCGCACTAGTGAGGCCGCTCTACATGGTTACGCACCATAGATACGTATGCAGAATGTTACGCACACAAGCTATTCTACGAAGACCTGGAAGGGCCAAACTGACGACGTAAAAAAATAAAAAATATTACGTACATACGTAGTAATTATTACGTACGTACGTAATATTTTTTATTTTTTTACGTCGTCAGTTTGGCCCTTTCAGGTCTTCGTAGGAGATCGACGAACCGATCGCGCCGGTACCACTACGAGCGGTGAGGGCTCCCTTCATCATAATCGTGAAAAATACAAACTGGATGCTGACGGGACAGTCTCGATAGGAGTTATCGACATAAAGTACCCAAAATTTCAGGAAACCCTCTTCAAAGGTCACAAAACAAACTGGTAACTTTTAATCATCTATTATTCAACATAAGTATTTAGATTTAAGTAAACTGCAATATATGAGTTTCACTTAAATATAGCCAAAAATGCACAGTGATGCGGTTTAGGTATGGGATGTGTGTTGGCTGCATTCCTACACTGTCGGCAATGGCGTGTACCTAAGAGTGGCCAAGCCAAGGCTTTAGTTTGAGTTTGAGTTCAAGTTTGACAGCCGAAAACAAAATATATTCAGTCTCTAACATTATACCTAATCAATAATAATTAATATATTACCAAATACATTGCCAATATCCAACTGTGGCAAATTCTTGTAATAATATTGGTCTTCAAATTTGTCACCGCCTATGGCTATGGGATTTTAAATTATTTTAGTACGGCTGGTGACAAATTGGCGGAAAACTCTCCCATTTCTCCAACATACAAAATGACTAAAATGTCTTTTTTTTTTCAAAATATAGACCTCTATTACTCAGTAGGATCTTTTTCTTTCATGAGGATCTATAAGAATACGCTATCTACAATATATTTTGAGTACTGCCCCGAGAGCACTCACAGAACCATCACTATGTGGGGCTGTATCAATTTCGGCAGCGGTCATGACCTCTGAGTTGAAGAGGTAAAAACACCAATAAAATTTAGCAAAAATAAGAGAAAATACTCCTAAATTTTAGGATGATAACATATCTGATTTCGTGCCAGATTCTTCAATAGGGTCTTTATCATCTTGATCAAGTGAAATTTTCAGGCTGTTTTTGGCTGGCGATCTTGCTCCTTTCCACACCACGAATAGTGGTCATATTGACCACTACGAATACAAAATGCAAAAATAGTTGATATTTTCTGTCGCGTGTAGTAAAGGTATGGGGGGAAAATAAGATAAATATTTTAAATACTTGCTTTCAAATTCAGCCCTTAAAAATCTCACTCCTTAAAAATCTCACTCCTACCTCAAATGGCCGTTAGAAAGAACTTTTGATATTTTCAGCAAAATCCAAAGTCAAAATCTTGTCCAAAACCGGAGAAATCCCCGCCGATTTGTTTCGCGATCGCGGGTTGTTTACATACTGCCGATGTCTTAGACTAAAATCGGCCAATAAAATTTTTGTCCACGAAGAAACTCGGGATCGCAAGCGCACATCGATCTTTACGATCGCGCACACAGAAAATCGGGACTTTCCGTGTATGCCACATAGGGACCAAATTTTTAAGGACAAAACTCTTTTGGGGAGATGTCAGCGCCCGCGGCGACCAGGAAATGTACACAATGACTCCGATAGCTCGTTTCGCGAGAATCAACAGTAAATTACGGATTTGATTTTTGGAAATATCTTTTCCAACATCGGTGAGTTGAATTTATTGTATTTCTTGGATATTTAGTGGTCGGTTTTTGTAAATTAAATGCCGATTTTGAGTGAATGTTTGTGACTTTTGTGCAGTGGTGTTTTAAAAAGTTGAGGTGTATGACTGCCTAAATTATACACACGAAGTATAGGAATGTAGCTATGAGTGCTCCTTTCCAGCACACAGCTAGAGATCACATACTGCCTATGGGAGGCAATTCTTCGCGGTATGAAGGTACGGAGTAAGCCTGAGTCGAATCGATTGGTTAGCCGGTGTTCGATCGAAGACATCGAATCCCGAATACGTTTTGGCAAATTCGGTGCATCGATTTGTAGTCCGCCAGATTTTTGACTACCGTAGCCACCATGAAAAAATCAAATAAAAAAAGAAACTCCGTAACGTACAGCATTATACTAGCAGAGAACGTGAAGGCGACTTCAAAGTTCAAACTGTTGGCTAACTTTCGCTAATTCGCTCGCGGAGGACGTCGCGCTTTACCTGTGCTTTCTCTATGGAAAAATCGTTTTGTCGTTACGAACTGAAGTTTACGATAATTTTCTTGCACTCTCTCTGCATTGTCAATTTGACAATTGTATAATTGAACATGATAAATACGGGCATGAGTACGAGTGTTCCTACTTAATTCGCAATAACTAATATCACACTCTCATCAAATTGGCAATTACTTCTGAATGATCTCTGAAGCTGAATGAAGTCGAGTCTATATTGAGCGACGAAAAGTTTATTTCGTATTGTTTTTTTTTTTGGCATCGAACAAACGTGTTCCATTCAGCTCTCCAAAGACAAAGTAAGATTATTAATTCTTTGAATTTGAATCATTGTCGGGTGTGTCGACAATGAGCATCGCTTCGTGCGACACTAGTGATATTTTGGCTAGCCATACGGACTAGAAATTTAAGATTTTGGCTCGTCCGCTGTGATTTTTACTAGCCATTGGCTAGCGGGCTATCGTTAATTTCGAGCAGCGAGAGCCCATACATATGCCCGCGATGCCAGCGGACCGGTCACCGGTGCATGGTGCATGCACTGCGTGCAACTATGTGCAACTCTGTTTTCACCGCACATCATTTATCGATTAACCGGTATTCGATCGAATGAAAGCCGTCGGATCCCGGTTTATGAAATATTCGATATGACTCAGGCTTAGTACGGAGTGTGAGGTTATCTACAATAACCTCGCATATCCCCGAGGGTAAATGCGCTTCGGAGAAAAATGCAAAATATTTATATTTTTGTATACGACAAACAGAGTTGTCCGCTAGTATGTCACTATCGATTCACCAAATCGCCGATTTGAGATTCGCATAGATGTAGTGATCTTATTTTTTCAAATATCCATAACTTTCTTATTCCTTGTCCGATTTCTTTCAAACATTTCCCATCCTGTTTTTCTTAGTTTTCTGTTTTCACACAAATAATCTTATTACCAAGGTTGGATTGCCCTTGATGTTCACAGCCTTAACCCTTTCAGGACAGGAAATATTTCAGGGCTAAATTGATCACATTTTGTACTTCAAATTGGCAATAATATTTTTCTTTTAATGCTACATGTACATGGTTTCTAATAAAATGTCTTTGAAACAACACACATGGTTAGGAACAGTGTCGAAAAGTGAAAAAAAAAATCCAATTTCCATAAAAAACAATGATTTTGAACGTCTCAATGTGTTGCCAATTTTAAGGATTTCAAAACTTATTCTCCTTTTTAAAATTTCTGCCATAAAATGCAGTATGGTCATTCAACAAAAATGGACATAATGTGTGCAGAAATATGTGCTTTTTCTACTCATGCATCTGTCATGCATCTGGTATATATTTTAGAGCTCTGAATCAAAAGTTATTGAGCTACACGTAAACCACAAAATGTGGTCAGTTTGTCTCCAAAGGGTTAAAAGAATTTTTTCATACTGAATTGAATTGAATTGAATTGAATTTTTTTGATCTTCCTTTGCTTTACAAAATCAACATATATTCGTAACATACCAATTACAAAAGCAAACATATCAAATAAAGTTAAACAAACTAAAGTAATATATCAAATAAAGTTAAACGAACTAAAGTAATATGTTAATGAGGAAGACGAGGAGACCTTTAAAGGTCACATTGCAAGAAAATTCCATCAAAATAAATATTGGCTTAATACTTATTATTGCATAGATGGCATAAATTATACAAGGTTATCCAAATTCAACGCTTGGAAACATTTGAATTAATGATTATTATCAATTATAAAACGGTAAAATACAGCCCCCGATATAGCAGCTGAAGAGCTCCTTGAACGCTGCTGAGATGTGTGACGACACACGAAGGACCAGTCCTGTCTAAGCAGACGATGTCCCATAACATCTTACACATTTTTCAGTGCCTGTTTTGTCATCTCCTCTTCACTTATTTCTCTTACTTGACTAGCGTCAGTCTTAATGTTAGTCTGTTGCCTCACTCTTAACTTCGTGTATGGTATTATTTTGATGAAAAATGCAGCGTTAAAAAAATTAAGGAATCAGTCACTTGTAAACAAAATAAGACGCCATTGTATTTTCAGCTGCTTGCACCGGGGCATGTTCGGCGTTTCAAGAGGGAACGAATACAATCTGTGATATTATTCGGAGGGCTTTTCAATTTGAAAATGGGGTTTATTTCATTGATAATTGACCCTTTTCCTGTGTATTTACAATCAAACGGTTTTAGTTATCAGAATCAGTTTCACTTTCCCTTTTAGAATGGTGTGAAATAAGGTCATGTTAAATATACCAAACTCTTTATAATTTGATAAATAATTGCATTGCAATTACGTTCATTCATTATAGGACGTCGTCTGCTTAAGCAGGATCGATCCCTAGTGTGACGACATCAAAACATCGCTATATTTCTGGCGAATCCTCGGATATTCCAGATGCTTAGAAGAGCTTTTATTTATGTTGTTTTTATAATCATCAGATACGCAGTTGACATAAAACTTATACGATTGCCATCTGTAAGCTTCCCAGTTTCTAGTGATACATTAATTGCCATATTTGTGATTTTCTTGCAATGTGATCTTTAAAAGCTGGGCTTGTAAATTAGGTCCCTCAATATTAAAACAAAATATAACAATGTTTGTAAACAATGAATGGTAAACACAACTTGATTCCAGCTAATCTGGAAACTGTCTAAAACTGTGCTAACTAAACAAATTGTAAGGTTATAGAAAATAAACTAACAAGTTGGTCAACCATTTTCTGCACAAGGTTGGAGAGTAGCTAAAGTACTCATCATACTCTACACCTTCATCATTTTTCATGGATATTTTGATTTTGTAATTTTCTCACTTTATGCCTGACAGTCCCTCCTGCAAAGAAACATGGACAGCAGAAAGCCTCATCTGTGCCTAAAGAAAATCAGCAACAAAACAAAAAGAGAAAGCACCCTCAAACCCCAGCCGAACAAGAGAATAGAGAACAATCAAAGCAGCCAAAGAAGAAGAGAAAGAAGGTGAGTTTCTTCACTGACATTGTCATTGAAAATGTATTTCTGTCAACTGTCCTGACAGAGAAGTAGAGACAAGTAACTTTTAGAAGGAGGCATTGTCCCCAATGTGCATCTTGATATGGGTAAACCTGAACGATACGTTTAAATAGAAAAATTCTAAACTGCAAGAAAATGAAAACTAGTGCAAGGTGGCAAGACTGCATGGTATTTAAACAAAGAAAATGAAATAAAGAAAAAACATTCACTGAAGAGAAGAGAATTCACATGTTATGGTAAAACAGGAGTGTAAAGACCTGGTATATGAATATCAAAACATTTCAACATACACAAAAAAACTAGCATGGTCTGCACTGGTTTGCAGAATTACTGTTAAACCATCATATTTTCAGCTTATTTGTTAGGTATTTATTAGGTGGCCCCTCTCTTGTTTCATGGGGTATGTTGTACCAGTATTTTGTGTTGTGTGATAAATGTTAACATGGAAAAACACCTTTTTTTTTGTTTTTGTTTTGTTTTTGTTTTGTTTTGTTTTTTTGTTGTTTGTTTGTTTGTTTGTTTGTTTGTTTGTTTGTTTGTTTTTTTTTTTTGGGGGGGGGGGGGGGTTAGAATATGAAGTAAACTAGAAACAAATCTAAACTTAGGGATTGACAACAGATTCCCAGGGTATATGGGCCCCAAATTCTATGTCTGGACCTTCAAAATTTCCCAATGCTAACCTGGGGTTCATGCAATACAGATCTTAAAAACTGAGATCCACACCCAACATGAAATAGTTTGTGTGGAGCTCTGGCACCATACAGTTTTTACATTAATCATAGCAATTCATAAAGACTAATTTTGACACGTTTCATATTCTATTTCATTCAAACAGAAAACACTGAGTGCTCATTTAGCATCAGTAGGTGACCGACCAGGAACCAAAGATGATCTGCAGGTATCCATGGCAACTTATTTTCATGATAAACTATCGACCATCGAAATGGAGGAACTTCTTCTTGATGGTATGTATATATGGAAGAATGAACAAAAGGAAATCTTATCAAAGTGCATGACATGAACACAGACAATAAGTTTCCACTGGTAGCCACTGGCCTTGAACAGAATACTGGAATACGAATCTTCCAACTAACCTGTTTTCTCTGTTGAGTAGTGTGCGAAATTCACAAACGTGTCTCCAGGTAGCAAGATGCACCTCTCTGCGCGTAATTCAGTCCTGACAGTGTCTGAGTGTATAACCTGCGCACCCTCTATTACGTCACAATCCATCTTAAACATAAATATAAATTACAAATATAAATTAAAGGTCACTTTCATACATTTCTTTGTTGTTCAATGAGAGTCTTACATCAAGATAGCTTTGAGTTCAGATAAATGAGATGAAATAGATTAGTGGAACTTTGAGGAAAATCCGATAGAGGTTAAGAGATTTATGAAGCTTGTAATTTGTGGTCAATTAAATACAAAGTGATTTTCCACATTTGAAGTCCTGCAAAACCAGCTTTAAAGGTATTTCATCCCTTTTGCATTTGAAGTTATGTGAGTATGCAATAAATTACAAAGAAATATATTTGCAAAACTTGTGACGATATGAAAAGCATTATAATTTGCTTTTTAAGTAAGTAATAACAACACTTTGGTAACACTTTATTTTTTCAAATAGCATATTTAGCAAAATATATTTTGACCGTTCTGAATAGGTCCCTCTGCGACAAAAGCAAAAGTGTAATTTCTTACAAAGGTGTTATAGAACTTTTGACCTTGAAATTTGATAGGCAGTATCTACAGGATGTCTACTAAATCTATGCAAAGTTTTGCAGAATTTTGTGTAAGTCTGCAAAAGGGATGAAGTACCTTTAAAGGATGGAGGGGATGTGTGCTTGAGAACTCTCCAAAGCCATTACATTTATTCATGGAGGAGTCCATTTTTGTTTTCTTGCCTTCACCTTCAGGAGACTGCTTCCTAGCACCCAACAGCGACAACGCTCCTATATCGGCCTACCTCTCAAGGAATATACCGAAATGGAAGCACATGGTTGATGAACACAAGAACAAAGAGAAAACTCCAAACCAGTCTTGTATTGTTCTGTTGCTCACGTCCAGTGCAAAGAGGGCAGTAGACTTGAACAGAGACACGCAGGCATTCAAGGGTACCTGTGTCACAGCAAAGCTGTTTGCTAAGCACTTACGGGTAAGTGGGTATTCTTTGATGATGAAGTTTTGAAGGAGTGTGTGGATACTGGTAAAGTCAGAAACATTAGCAAGTGGTCCAGACTAGGGAAGTTTCCTGCTGCTCAAAAAACAAATTTCTTCATTGAAATTTTGCAATTGGTGAGAGTTGGTCTGTCAAAACATTTTACTGGTTAAAAAGAGAATATCTGCTCAGTTTACGAGTAATAATTAATGATGGTGTGTGTCACGAATTTAGGTAGGAGGATCTACCTGGACAATAGGCTTCATAAGTGAGATAATGTTGGGCTCTAACAGGTTTGAGTCTCTTTTCAGGCTAAGTAGGTAAAACCAATTGATACTCTTGCACATACAACTGAGTACAGACTTACCTGAACACTTATAAAATAAGAACACCAATCACTCAATCATTCTCTCTATCATTTTTGTTTCGCGTTCAGATCAGCGAGCAAGAGAAGTACCTGTGCAGTCATCGGGTCCAGTTTGCCGTAGCGACACCACACAGAGTTGCCAGCCTTCTCGACACGGGATCGTTTACAGTGAACGATATGAAGCATGTCATTTTGGACTGGAACTTTCGCGATGCTAAGCTCAGGAGGTTTGTGGATATTCCTGAACTGAAGAAAGACCTCTTTGATTTGCTGAGGAAACATTTAGTTCCTGCGGCCAACAAGGGACAAGTCAGCTTTGGGCTGTTTTAAAAACAGCATTGCAGTTCGCTTGCACCAGATGATGTGTACAATGTTTGTTTCCTCCGAGTTCTCATCTCACATTCTGGTTGAGGAGACGGTTATAAAGAGTCAGAGTTAGGTGGACCCAGCTGAGCAGATTATCTTCGTAATTGCCTGGAAGAATGGATGCAAGAGAAGGTCTTATAAGATTACAGTGCTGTGCAAAAGTCCTAGGCCGCCCTCCAGGAAATCAACTGAACACTCTCAATATGATCTAGCTCTGTGAAATCATCAAATGGCTACACTGCAACAAGTAACCTTGTGTACAACCATCCTTGGACTGTTAGGCCCCGCAACAATGATATCTCCAAGAACCTCCCTAGCAAGGGAAATACCAGTACGCCTGGCCAACCAACCCCCAGGAAATTACCTCCTGAATACAACTTCCTTTGTGATAGCAACAAGAGGGGTGGAGTTAAATTGTACTTTGTTCTAAAGGAGTAAGAAAAATATTTTGCTTTAAATGTCTGGGTTCCATGTCAGTAAGCTATATTAAAAATGGTAGCTTAATGTATTATGTCTTAAAGAAATTCAAAGTTATTATAAATGAATGTAAAGCAACTTGGGGTAGACTAGTCAACACATCCGAGTTTCAGTACGAATACTACTTGTACTCTTGGCTCTGTGATCCTGTGGCTCAATCCCCCAAATCCAACTACAGAGGGCTGTACTACAATGGAGGGTTGGGTGGAGAAGGTGCTTTCTCTGAAAACATATCTATTATTGCTTTTTAGTGATATGATGCGATATTGAAGTAGGTCCTGCTGGAGTAAATTACTAGTGTTATACATCATTGGAAGGTTTTGAATCTTTAGTTTGACAAAATATGCAAAACAACATCAACAAAAATGATTTTGGACTGGTCACATCTAATGTAAACATAGGTCTGTAGTTGCTACACCGCCCCAAATGGACAGTTCTATTATTTTCTAGATGAGCCGTGACCATCCATATACTGTGAGCACTGAATGCAGTGTAACAGCCAGGGATCTGGCGCCATCTGGAGGATGTCATCTTTGGGGATTCCCAAAATTGATTCCGTATCACAATATGATGTGTTATTGTGGAAAGCTTAAATTGCATACAAGTGCTCTCGGGCATTAAGTTTGTTTGAACAATAGCATGAGAGAAGCAGATCAGTGAAAATTAGAGGAAAGACTGATAAAGAATGAGAAAGTGTAGATCTTTTAAAGTTGTAATTGAACATAAATTGGCAACTCTGTGATGTACCCTCTGAACACTTCCTTTTGTTTGTGTAATAATAATAATAGCAGTTTTTTATATAGCACCTTACCAATACAGTACAGTGGAATCTCGTTATAAAGAGCTCCGATATAACAAGTTTCCTGTAATAACAAGGTAATTTTGCTGGTCCCATGTCTTTATGTTCTTTTGTTTTTGTACCCTGATATAAGGAGATTCCTGATATAATACGGTAATTTTCATGGTCCCAAGGTCCTCGTTATAGTGAGTTTCCACTGTATAACCGACCAAAGGGCTTACGGTATTATTAATAATATAATGTTAAATGGAATATAAAATGTGGATATTGCTTTTTCAAAACAGAAAAAGCAGATCATGTGCATTTACCGGTATGTAAAGCCACATGTACATTGCTATGTTAAGGACCCTATATCATAATCATAATCAACGAACTATCAAAAGAATTTTAGTTTTATCTGTATTATGTACACTATACATAAATTTTCTTTTATATGTATTATAAGTATTCATGAATTATTATGAAGGTACACTTTTATAGAATAGAATATGCAATTTTATTCATGTACCATTCATAATATTAAAGATGGAATACAGAAATGATCACTCCTTAATTGCAGTGTACTTCATATTTATGCTCTGTAATATTGTTCTAATTTCACTTATTAGCCCGATTGTCTATCACTTTGAGATAACCTCTGTATGAAACGATGATCATTGTACCTCATAAAATCTAACTCGCAGCTTTCGATTACCTCAATTTGTCAACGAAAACAAAATATTTCTTGAATCAATACTATCTCATAATTTTCCTTGAAAATTTCCAATGTTATGTGACTAAATTAACCACTTTCATCTCATTTGAGCACACACATATTCATACACATATTTTTTAATTCAACAAACACTGAATGACTTCACTTCATTTGTGACGACTTTCAGAGAAAACTTTTAGTTGCCAGTTGAAAGAAAAATTGAACAGATTGGCTGTGCTCAGCAAACCTCCCCGATCCACATGTCAAATACATTTACATATGTGGTAACCATTGTTGGAGGTAATTTCAATATTCTGTCAGCTAAAACATAAACTGTTTAGACAAACTTCCATGACACATGTGTGTAGTACCATAAACATCATTTCTCATCATTTTAGTTATTCCAAAACCTCACAGTTTACTCAAATTCTTATATACGCCATAATCAACCTTCCAAAATTGCTTCCATACATTTCTCAATGTAATCGCGTGACCAGAACTTGCCTTTATCTTGAACATGAAATAAGTACACATACTTATTTCAATCATGTTTGTGACGTCATGAGGTAAAAAACGTTGTATTTGTCTAAAAACATAACATGTTGATTCCATCCCCCTAAAGATATACCATATGTGTATGTAGAGAACAGAGAGAATAGGGCCATGGTGGGGGGGTGGGCGGGTATTGTATTGTCTTCCCTTTACGTTGCACCCTTTCTCTTTCTCTATTTGCCATTCGATTGAGGGGGCCGGGCCCCATTTCTTTCCTCTGTATCTACGCCACTGCCTGTACCTTTTTTCCTATACAAAGTCATGTATAACCTTGACCTTCAAGGCTGTTACATCGAAATGAATAAAGAGTGCAATAAATAGCATTCCAACAATGAATTAAGGTATAATTATTGTAGCAAATACCTAAACAAATAAAAAAGAGGAACTCGGGATTTGCTACAATGACGTCCAAATTGAATAGAATATCTGTTCCTCACATGTTACTGCCTAGTCTGCCTCGATGATTTAACGTTATGGAAGAGCAGCCAAGACCTTGAAATCACACAATAAGTATAATTTATTCCATTCTTTCTCTGTTAATGTTAAGTCTTTTCCGTCGATTATCTCTTGATCTCCGCTCTTCAAATTATTCTTTTGATCCAACCGCTTGTGCTCAGGGACTAGTCGACGCATTGCAAAAGTGCAGTTGCGTTGGTGTTTGTTTAATGAACTCATGTGGAATTAATTAACACAGTTCAAAGAAACCGCCTAAGAACCAGGAACTTAATGACAAATAAACAACACCTTCAGTAGCCAGCATGAAAAGATTGTATCAATCTTAATTATTAATTATTAAAATGAGAAATGGGAGCAAAATGCCCCAAATCCCGAAATATACCCTTTCTCCTGGAATCCTACATGTATAATACACTTTTTTTGACATAGAAACATTTCCTATTCCCCTTTTCCCCTGGATCGACACATGATTAAGTTAAGTGGAATTGGGCAACTGCAATACAAGAGGAGAAGGAAATTTTCCCCCTGCAAATCTTCCATCCATGAAAAATACAAAAAACAATTGATTGAGAAGATTATTTCAAGATAAATAATCACCTAACTGCAAATTGTAAATCATGAATATTTCCGAAAAATAAACTACTCATTTCTCAAAACGGTTACAGGAAGCGTAGGTTATGAAACTAAAGTTCAAAAAATTAGAGAAGGGGGCTTGGGGCATGTATTTTCTAATGAAAGGACACAGCAGAGCAAAATCAAACGCAGTTCCTTTATCATTATGAAGTGTCAATCAAGACAAAGTGTGACCATTTTGTTTGGTTGATCGCTTCGCGCGCTCGCAAAAAGCAACAAATTCACTGCAAACTACCTGTGCTAATGACACTAAAATATGCCAATATATAAAACTGCATTAATAATGAATATAAGGAAAAATTTACGAATTGAAAAGGATTGGAGGAAGGAATGTCTGGCACCCTGATTCTCGTACATGTTTTTTTTATACAGTGCTCAAATTTGTCTCGGATGTTTGCATCCTCCCCTTCAAGCCACGGTCTTGATTCAGTTTTGTTTCAACTCATGTATACATTTGGAATTAATCAGTCAGTCAGGTAATATTTCTAATCATTCGATCAATCTAAATGAGTGAATTCTGGTGGCAATTGTATTTTAAAATCTCTTATTAAAGTGACGGTAAACGGGGGCTCCTAAATAGCGTCATCTTTCAACAGGATTTGATAAGTGTCCGTGCTTCTCATTTCCCCATCATGCCCCATCTAGCTTGTAAAAGCTTAGGATGTACCTGCACACAATTTTTCCACAATGCCGAAGTCAAAACTAAATATAACATTTGCCTATTATCCAAACAAGCTGTCTGTCAAAATTCAAACTAAAATGCAATCAATTTTCAAATTATAAGCTTAATCTAGCAATCACTGTAAGATGGCGCTGTTCAAGTTTTGCCAGTTTAATGCCACTTTAAAGCTCATCCGGAATACATAGGTTAGTTCACACTATCAAGACCGATGCATAGTATTTGATGTGCATATATTGATATACAAGATTTAACATTAGAGACAATTATGTTTTGAGGTTCAGTTTGTTTAAGCGCATGCTTGCTTGCCAAAATTATGTTAAATATCTATGCATATTTGTGTATCTCTGCATATTCCAGATTAAGCACGTCTTTGGAGACTCACAAGTTAACGCCCTTCTACCTTTCAACATGACAGTATTATGTACTTACTAAATTATTTGCTTACTACAATGAATAAGCTGATTTCAGCATATATGTCCCATCGGCACGTTTGAAGATGGAAAGTGACGATACTTGCTGTACGAAAACGTGTGGGAAATGTCATGTTTATTTAAAGTTACTTTCCGACTATGCATATAATTAAGATATATTTCACGTCGTCGCTATGAGATCGTTCGATGTACAGTTGAAGAAAGAGTAAGAAGAAGTGTAGGCCTACATAATAATGCTTATGCACATCGATCGCTGTCTGAATTGTCAAGAAGTCTTATCTTATTAATGGTTTTAATAATTTCCTTTCCAATCGACTCCACTAAAAAAAAGAAGGATTGAATGTAACTACTAACACTTCACAAGTACTTGTAGCTCTATTTTTTGTGGAACAAATTGCCAGAACAACTCAAAATTATAGGAACATATGACACCTTCATCAGTAACTTGAAAACGTATTTTTTACCACTTATGAGTAGTCAGAAACATGAACCCAGTGCATTTTCCCTTTCTTGTACAAACTTCTCGTTTTCTATTCTTAAAGTGCTCCGAGACCGTGCAATTTTGCCTATGTGTTATGCGCTATATAAAACTGTTTAATTATTATTATTATTTCATCTCAAACGAATCCCTCAAAGAAAGAGGATTGAATACGTAAGTAGGGCTATTTTCACGAATTTTCTCGTGTAAAAAAGAGGCTAAAGCTTTCCAGTGGACTGCCTTAATGGTGTGGGCCGAAATATGGCTCAAATATTTAAAGCTAATCCTTACTATAACATCAATTTTCCTATGGCTGACAGGTCACCACAAAGCCCTTTTCTTCTTTAACACAAACACGTTCCAAACTTATTGACCTGTACATTTCTAAATCCCCTGCACCCTTTCAATACTGCTTTCAGAATTCACGTTCTTGAAAGGAAGATGCACCAGAGAAAATAAATATTTTATGATTGTTAAGCAGGAGATACAAGCCTAGGGCAAAATAATAGCACGTCGTCTGTATCGTGAGGGCAAGAATCAAACTCTGTATAAGGAAGTAGCAAGGGGTGTGCCGTCTCTGAAAAGAAAGATTGATATCAGTGAATTAATCTCTTCGGAAAGATGTTGACTTTAATTACCTACGATTTGTTTGAATTGTCAAATAACAAATTTGAGTGGGAGAAAATATATTGTGTCTGCTTACCCTCTCATACATTTCATCATATTAAAGTAATCAATAACATTTTAAGAGTTATCAGTAACCTGACACCGTTCCATTGTAATCATAACTATCTTTCCACTACTGGGCGTTTGGAGATATTTTTTTTTGGAAAAAGAAGAAATTATCAATCCGCACATATCATGCAACATAATGCGATCACCTTAAATAATTATATTCTATTATCTTTCTTGTTGCCGTGCAGACTGGGTATAGATATTTTGGGACGCTCAAAGAAAATCGTTACGTTTTAACAATGAAAACTAGGACAGCTTTACAAAATTCGACAAAGCAATGAAATCTCAGTCTTTTAGAACCCAATCTCTGCAATGTAGCCGCAATTCCCACAACATGAATGACGAATAATAGACGGAATTATTGCCTCCGGGATCGTAAGGACAAAAGAGATAACTTTTATACCCCAAAGGGACGCCAGTTTGGATTTAAAGATGTACGTTGTTATATTTACTTCCTTTTATGGTTTTTATCATAATTTAATTATAATTTATATATATATATATATATATATAATGTTAGACTTGCTCTTGCAATAATGCATTCTTATAACCACTGTTCATTTGTATTAATATTGCATTTATCTGTTTAATTCTTGTTTTAAGAGTGGGGGGGGGGGGGTGTTGGTCATTAAAATATTCAGACAAAAAAAAAAAAAAAAAAAAGAGAGAGAAGGTACACGAAGAAGTGCGGACTGGCACCGAAATGTGTTTATGTGTACCTACAAACAGAGGAACCAAAAGGTAAGTAAAATCAGAAATGTAAAAACTCGGGAGTCAATCTTATTGTCTTTAATTTATTCACAATCCGTCCCCATTTTAAAGTCTTCATTGATGACCCACCTGTTTTCGGAGGCTTTTAGGTAGATTAGTTATATTTATATAGTGTAAGCATGCATGAGTCTCCATCAAAGCGCAGTAGAGTATATTCAAATAGTATAGCTGCGCTATATAAATCAATCTTATTATTATCATTCGAAACATCAAATGTACAGAATTAATTATTGCAAAAGGAAAGAATAAAGAACACCTTCATTTTAGAAAGAGGCCCCTTATTGAACATTTATTGTAGATGGTCCTGGTAACTAAAGTGTTACCCACCGTTAAGTTGTTTTTAGATTGTTAATGTTAATGTTCTATAATGTCATTGATTAGTTTGTTTGATTATAATGAAATTGTTGTTGTTACAGTGTGTAAATCACGAAAACCAATAAAATTTGAAAAGATGAAAAAAGAAACAAAGTTTAGGTCATGTAGGCAGGGGCGAGAAGGGGGATAAGGAGGATGAGGGAGAGGGATAAAGAGCAGGAAGAGAAGGTAGAGGAGGAGCAGGAGGAGGAGCAGCAGCAGCAGCTGCATATTTGGAATGAGGGGAAGGGTGGAAGAAACTGGAGGTGGATTATATTCAAGATAAACAAATATTGTGTCACCTAAAGAAAGCATACTAACAATTTACAAAGGCGGCTAAATATAAGTGTTGGTCCTAACTCCTAAATCAAACTGAAAAGCTATAATTTGTAGAGGTGTTGTGGATCAGTGGATAAGTCCCTGGACTGTGAACCACGAGGTCCGGGGTTCGAATCCCACCGCAGCACTAGCGTCCTTTGGCAAGATGTTAATCTACATTTGCCACTCTCCACCCAGGTGTTAAATTGGGTACCCAGTAGGATGGCGAAAGTTAATGTCCTTTGCTTAGCATGTGTGCGCTTAACAGGCGACTGGCTGGAATACTCCCCAGGGAGCGGAGAATGTGCATACATTGTGTGCGGGCATGCCAGAATCCGATGACCAGGGTAATAATATATCTGTAAAGCGCTTAGAGACATCTCCGATGTATTAGGCGCTATATAAAAGCTGAATATTATTATTATTATTATTATTATTAATTTCGTCACAGGCAACCAATGTCCATTTTATTTTATTATTTGTTTGTTTTTGTATGTGTGGGTTGTTGTTTTGGCTGTTGCTGTTTTTTGATTGTTGTTGTTGTGGCTGTTGGTTTTGCTTGTTTGTTTGTTCTGTGTTGTTATGGGTGGGGACAGGGGCGAAGCTGGATGTTCTCTTCCCTAATAGCAGAAAGTGTTAAAAATTACGTGATATTTACGTCGTGGTTTTCGTCCTTTTTACGTCCTGTAATTACGTCAATAAGACGACAACTTGCACCAACGCAAGACGTCAAGAGGACGTCTTATTTTGACGTCATCTGTACGCTGTAAAAACTGAAGTGCTGTATATAGCACTTTTGATGGCAAGCATAGGGACTGCACTCAGAGTGCTATTGAATGCACACAGCGTGCTATTTCAGCACTTTCACGGGAGCTGGACCGGCTCCTTAAACTGCTAAACATTCATTAAAAAAAATGATTTGGGCGAGCTTCGAACCAGGGTCCGCTGATCGAGAATTGCTGGCATTACCGCTAGACTAACTCACATTGTAGGATTTAGAGCAGATCATATTGTTACATAGTGAATTTACGACACCACATAGTTCATGTTATCTACTTGACTCCCATGACTAAACTGGATTGCAAGAAGCATTCGTTAGTCCATCGGTAACGTCAGCGCCTCTCAATCAGCGGAACCTGGTTCGAGGCTCGCCACGGTCACATTTTTTTTTGCTGGTAAATTAGCACACTACAAGTGCTATAAACAGCATTTCAGGTGCAGTCACTATACATGCCCCTAAAAGTAGCACTTTAGTTTTTACAGTGTACAAGACGTAGAGATGACGTCAAAATAAGACGTCCTCTTGACGTCTTGCGTTGGTGCAAGTTGTCGTCTTATTGACGTAATTACAGGACGTAAAAAAGACGAACACCGCGACGTAAATATCACGTCATTTTTAACACTTTCTGCTATCAGGGAAGAGGAATGAAGACGTAGAGATGACGTCAAAATAAGACGTCCTCTTGACGTCTTGCGTTGGTGCAAGTTGTCGTCTTATTGACGTAATTACAGGACGTAAAAAAGACGAAAACCACGACGTAAATATCACGTCATTTTTAACACTTTCTGCTATCAGGGTTATTTTTTCTATCCTCTTTCTCTTCTCTTATCTTTCCTCTCTTTTTTAAATTTCAATTCTTCTTTCTCTCTAAAGGAAATGAAGATATATTGTGAAATAATTGTTTGCCATTTGAATAGGCTCCAATGGGAGCCTTTTCAGGCTATTACAGCAAAAGTAGACCGTTATTTGCGATCTGTTTATGTGATAATACATTGCAATTGTTTTATTATTATTATTTATTTAATTAAATGTGAAACTTTATTTACAATTTTCTTTATATGAATCTTTTTCTTCTTGAAATGTGTAGGTCTATTCGCAAATATGGTTTACATGAATATTCATATGTATAATCGTTTTAAAATGTGAAACCAGGGAAACCCTGGTGAAACTTTAGTAAGCATTTATTTCATGTGAAAACTATGTATAAAATGTTACAAATTAATATGTACAATTTTCTTTATAGGAGAAAAAAATGGTATTAAATGGTAAGATCTTTCTAGCACTTAACATTGAGGTCTCTAAGTAACTCACATGTCATTACAGCGACCATCGAATCCATGCACATACACAAAGAGTGCACCATCTTCATTCCTACTATCACAAAGACAAAAATTATTTGGGTCACCTGTCCTATTCATTCCCAGGGGTACAAATTGCATAACATGAAAATAATTCTGTGCCCGACTAACTTTTTTTTGCAATTATATACCTACTACTAGTACTGTTCCCAATCACAATCATCTTTTAGTACAAATTGAGCAAACATTAATCTTGTGGTACCAAACATTTTTACAGTGCATTTGTACCGGTACATTCAACCAGGGGCGGATCCAGGATTTAGTATAAAGGGGGGGGGGGGGCACACAAATACAGGTTTGTCAACTTTTGGAAAAAGTAGACCCGTATTTTGTTGGTCTTGCCAGCTTCTCAGGGTCCAGTTTCCCTCCATAATTCTCTGACAAGCAAAAAGAAATGCATACTTTTCTTCCAAAGGGGGGGGGGGGGGGGGGGGGGGGCACGGGCCGGAAGTGCCTCCCTGGATCCGCCAATGCATTCAACAACCAAAACGCAGCTTCAGCTCGGCATAGTGCTTCCAAGATATACTATATGTTTGGTTTGCATGGGAATCATTGTCGAGTGGTTTAATCACTGGACTGGGGATACAAAAGTCGTGGGTTCGACCACTTAAACAAGGAATTTTTCTACATTGCTTACATGGGTAGCCAGGGGGGGGGGGGGGGTAACCTCGCTAGTCATAAGGACCGCTATTCATAAGGACCACTTATTCATAAGGACCGCTTTCCACAACGCGTGACTAAATAAATAGCGGTTTTCTATGAATAGCGGTCCTTAAGAATAGCGAGCGGACCCCGGTAACCGGTGGGATGCGAATGTCATTAAATTGTGACTGGAATAGTATAATGTTTGCCTGTAAAATGGTTGCCAAGCTGGAATGCTACCGAGGGAAGTGAAATAAATTATGTTCACTATTCATGTACAATCGTTAATACATCGAGTAACCGGGTGAATCAGTTACTTTATTGGAAAGGGGCTATACAAAAAAAAAAATCATTATTTCTAAAAATGAAGAAGAAAACGAAAGGTTAAAAATGGGCGGATAATTGTACAGGATATCTGAATTTACGTGACGTTCATCTCCGACCCAACAACTGGCCCACTCATTGACCTCTACACTCACTGATAGTGGGCTAGTGGATAAGTCACTCACCAGACTGTGGATCAGAAGGTACGGGGTTCGATTCCCTGCCATGGCACTAACGTCCTTAGGCAAGGCGTTAATCTACGTTCGCCACACCCGACCCAGGTGTAGAAATAGGTGGGTACCTCGTAGGATCAAGGAGTTATCTGTGATAACTCCTTGGTAGGATTTATACCTTGAATTCACCGAGAACTATATGGTTGCTGTGCTAAAGCCGGGTTAACAATATGATTGCAAGGCCCTCAGGGAGAAAAGACTACGGATGAGGCTACTCTAGGTTAACAAGACATTGAGGATGATATTGATGATGATAATGATGATGATGATGATGAAATGAATTTCAATTAAATTCAAACTTGCATTTATTTTCTTCCATCGATTTTGTAAACATTTAGCTTCTGCTCGAAGAGTACAAATTACAAAAAGTAGCATAAATAGAATCAGATTTTGTTCAATTTAGTTAAATTTGCTCTCAACCATTCCATAGAAAGTGACCCTATAATAGCTTCGTGTAATTATGATGCATAATATCGCACTACATCAGAGAAATTTACGATCATATTCATGTAAGCTATTTCATATTCAATTTAGATGTGTATCTATCCTATATGAGCTGGTAATCTCTAGGAATAATCTTTTTGAAGAGGTGTAAATAGAACAAGAATAGTTTAATAACCACAAATGTCAAGGCTGAATACTATAGAGAAAATGGAAGAGAGAGAGAGACAGAGAGACAGACAGAGAGTGAGAAAGAGAGAGTGAGAAAGACAGAGAAAGAGAGAAAGAGAGAGAGAGGGGACAGAGACGGAGAGGGAGAGAAAGAAACAAAGATGAGACAGAGAGAGAGACAGGGAGACAGAGAGAGATAAAGACCGAGAGAGTGAGAGAGAGAGAGAGAGAGTGTGTGTGTGTGTGTGTGTGTGTGAGAGAGAGAGAGAGATGGGAAGTGGGTCAAAAACTTGAATAGGGTTGGGTCCCTTGTCCTATATAATTTTAAGTTGTCATTTTGCTGGAAACTCTTCAAAAACGTATTTCGAGAATAGAAGAACGTCAAACCTGAATACAAAATATGCAAGAGGTTTAATAACAAACAACATTTTGGAGGCGGAGATTTTTCAAAGGATTGACAAGTCCAACGATTCAACTCCAATAGAAGAAGTCAATGTCGCTGGAATTCCGCCATTGCGGTTTGTGGGTCACACATGAAAAGCAATTATGTGAAGGTGATTAAGCACGTCTGTCAAAACAGATACGGTATGCAGTCATTATCATTATCACCCCACTTCACAGATCATAGCCATCAAGTTTAAAGGGAGACGCCACCAGGCAGCCGCGGAGAGAGTCTGGATTGCGTAAGCCCCATTCACTCGTACTCAAAGTTTGTGCGTCGAACGCGTCCGTCGCACTGCTGGGATTACCTTTCGGACTGCACGAAGCCGACCGAATCTCGCACGAGAGCTCGAGCTCAGGCGGAGCGTACATGTTGCGCGAAGTTAGCGCCCCGCGGGGCAACGGCATGATCGCGTAACGATCACGGTGCCCTCTCGCGGCATAAAAACGTCCACAATCTGCGGTTGAGTATCCCTTTAAGCCAAAGAGGTGATTTAATGGAGAAGAAAGAAGCAGTTCATCCAAATCCCGAAACGGTTAAGGGCTAGTCACATATCAACAAGTTGATAGCATTCACGATATTGATAAAATTGGTTTATGAAGAAAACATATTGGATCCGAGAAAATCGGCGTTGAAGAGCCATTAGCAGAAATAAGCGAGAATCATATTTTTTTACACAGAACGATTTTATAGTTATCAAATCATTGATATGAGAACATCAGTCTAAGCAAATATTGTAAAGAAAAAGGCCTATATTCAAGGCTTCTGATAACGAAATTAATGCAGGTCCTTTTCCCCGTCAAAGGCAAGTATTTCAAATTCGAAGTTTATCTAATATAAACAGAGAATGCCTATGAAATTGCCTTGCAGTAGTCTTTACTTCTTCCAGTCCAGAAAAAAAATGCATTACAGTGTGCTTATAACGTAAACAGATATCTTCTGCTAACATGAATAAGTTAGACATCACAGCATGCTTATAAACATATTATAGACATTATTGCATTGTGACAAATTACAGTCATTGAGTTTATAACATATTGTAGACGCCATATTCACATTTAAAAATATCATTGCGAAAATGAGATTAGTTTTAGCAGTTTGGAACTGTCAGATATCGATACTTTTATTATAATTATGATTACAAAACAGAAATAACAAGGTGTGTGTGATAATACTTTTATGATGGTGATATTGATATTAATATAAGATAACCTTGCGTTGGAGAAAATAATACATAACAATAATTATCGTCTACACAGGCAAACAAAAACGGTATATTGGTGATGCATGTTGCAAAGTCCTGTTTAAAATATAAATTCAATGGCTTTCAAAAAAACAATGAAAATGATCACATGGGCGGTTTATAACTAATATCTATTATAGGTTTTCCCACTCGATTTCATATTTTTGTCAGTCAAATTAATTTAGATGCATTCAAATTCAGACACTATCGTCTAACGATCGATATCGGTCTTTCAAATTTTGAATGGAGGCATTGAAATTCTTTTTGAGACAAGCGGATTAATTTATGAACACGGAAATTCGTTTATGGACAAGATTATTTCAATTAATATCATTCCATTTTTCTTTATCCGCATTCGATTTATTTTCAGGGCATTCAAATTAGCGATCGTTCTTACGAATTCGTTTTAGTACTATACGGTTTCATTTCGTGCATTAGATTTCAATGTTCATGCATTCAAATTAAGAAAGCTCCCCAGAGGGGCCTGTTTGGGCATTCACTTTCATTTTAAGGAATTCATTTTAAAATCATAGATTCGTTGATCAACTTTCACGGATTTCGTGGTTTTTAATGTACTCAAACTTATACTGTCTCGTATATTTAAAGGGAGGGAATTCCAAAATTTAGGAGATGTATATGAAAAAGTATTCTGGTGGGGTAATGATGGATCTCATATAGAGTATATAGTTTTCCAAAAACTTACAATACACATTAAATCGAATGCACTTATTTAAAACTTGCCAGCCTTTTGATAAAATTGAACGACCGAAGAGTAACAGAAGCCAGTTGCAGGTGAAATTGGATGTTTCGATTTCAAACTTTTGCTTGTAAGTCAAATTTGAATGAAGAATTTTAAGAATCTGTTGCACAAAAAGTGAATTTGCACGTGTATAAATGGATTTGGATGCTCACTGGTTAAATAGTTTGCTCTTTCTTCAGATGAGAATGAACCATTTGAAGAATTTGTTGCACGAATAGTGAATTTGGACGAATCAAAGTGAAATTGATTGCTCTTTCCTTAAATCGTTTGCTCTTAATAGGAATCTTGATGACCCATTTGAAAAATTCGTTGCACAGATCACGAATTTGAAGGAGCAAAAACGAAATTGAATTTACATGTACCATGGCGATCATATCGTTTGTGAATTCGAATGCTCGAAATGTGAAATAGATTGAACAAATTGTGAAATTGAACGGGAAAACCTATAAACCAAATACACACTTGTGTGTTTGACGAGCGCATTTATACTTTCTCTGTCCTAAGCACACCTGTTTTCGCTTCTTTCCTTCAAACAAATTGTCGACCTTGCCCAACAAGCTTTGTTTCAACAGGGTCTCAGAAACTGTCTATAAAGATATATCTAGAAAGAAATAAAAACAATATTTCACTTGCAATGTGATCACGTTATATGAAGTAAAAGTCACAAATAAATTTCCTCATTCATCCACTCTAAACAGCAACAGCAAAAGCAAATTAAAAGTAACAAATATCAATTTGTAACCAAAAATATGACGTCGTATGAGAATGGACCACACTTGGTATAAAAGTATAACTTAAAGGAATGAAAACCACAGTTCAATTATACTGTAATCGGATCATGTTAAACATGATAATCCACCCCCAAAATAACGACAACAGTGAAACGACAGTAACGAAATGAAGTTGCAGCTATATATCGGGCATGATGAAAAGGTGATGTATTATGTACCAAAGATTATAAGAATGCAGGTACCGCCTCTTTTGCCTTGAACCTTCTTTTGCTTTTTGATTTCTTAAAAATTACTATATATTATACAGTGCGTCCCAGAAAAAAAGTGTTTGCGAAAGGGTGCAAAATTCAGATTTAGTGTTTTGTTCTGGCTGGTATTACAAATTTGAGAACCGCTATAAGGTGACAGTTGGGGAAAAAGTGTTCCCACATGAACATTTCAAAATATGTTCATGAAATGTTCATACCTATGGATAGCTGAGGGTGTCTCCTATCAATGACACCAAAACATCTAACAATATGTTACGCTTGAGTGAGCAACAACCATTGTTGTGAAATGGTGCAAATTCCATGGTTGACAACAATTTGTATTGGTTCTGGCTAGTATCAGAAAACTTGAAAGTGTTGACAAGGCTTAGAAACTTTATATTCTAATCATTAAAGGGCAATTTATGAAAGAATAGGCTTTGTTTTCTGTATGTCCTAACATATACCATAACAACTTTATGGCTGACTAAGAACGCCAGCTTGAATTAAAACCTTGCCAAAACTAATATTTCAAAACACGTAATAAAGTAGTTAATTGTTCAATGAAGCATACATATATAGATGAGATATAAGGACATACAGAGAACAGAACCTGTTCTTTCATAAATTGTCATTTATTGATAATTCATTTATTGATAAAAATATGAATATTTATAAGCCTTTTCATGACTCTCAACTTTGCTGATACCAGTCAGAACAAATACCAATGCTTGTCAAGTCTGCATTTTGCACCTGTTCACAAAAGTGGCCTTTGCTCATTCGAGCGTAAAATATTGCCGGATCTTTCGATGTTATGTAATAGAAATGACCCTAAGCTATCCACAGGTATGATATTTTGCTTAAAATATTTTGAAAAATTTATTTGGGGAGACTTTTTCTGACTGTTAACTTTTTTTCTGGGACACACACTCTATATATATATTATTTGTAAGGAAATAACATATACAACAGCTTTGGCAAATCTCATGGAAATAAATACAATGTGAAAGAAATGCGAGAATATATATATATATATATATATATATATATATAGTTATATAGTTATACAGATGTCCATTGTTCTGCGAAGAAACCGAAAATGATAAGCGACTATTTTGAATTGTCTGGTTGTAGACTTAAATTGTGTTGTGAAGTATGGAAAATGTATGAATTTGTTGTTGTCACTAAAGTGACGCGATATATATATATTGAAAAAGAAAAAGAAAATAGGTAGATTGCAACCTTGAATTACAGCTCCGTGAAATCACACACCTAATGATATTTTTTGATTAATCCATTTATGATTTCAAGAGTTTTTGAACAAATATAATCATTGCTTGTCCTTTTGACTCATGGGTTTCGACATGGATCTTTAAACAAAATAATGGACCATGTACATTTTATTTTGATAACTGAAAATATTTGACATTACTGGTAAAGATTAGTTTATGACACGACATGAATAATGGTGTGTATAATATTCATTCCATACTTCATTTGTTACCCTTTCATAAGTCTAAACCCTATAATACAAGAGTGTTTGAAAATTCAACAAGGTGTCATTTCTACTAGGAGGAACTGTATTTCAAAATTACACATAGTTGCATTGTTACAATGCCAGTGAATTAATCAGTTATTTAAGCACTGTCAAACATTAAAAATATTTCGACTAAGAAATCAAAACATCCGTGACTTTAGGGCTGTATGCTCTAGATCGTCCCCATTAAAAATGAAAAAATAAGAAAAAGAGAGGGTTAAAAACGGAAGGGGGGGGGGGAGAGGAAAGAGAAACGTAAAGATAGAAGATGACGAGACCCTCCACCGCTTCCACTCGGTCGCTTCACTCTCACATTTCGTTCATCTATTTAAACACAAAGTGCTCTCTATTTCCACAGAGTTCATTAATTTCAGGCAAATCTTTCATCCCATAACAGTCTGTACTGATATTGTTTCACTTTCCAGTTTATGTGTGGCAGATGCTGAAACTACATTTAAAGAATCCATTACCTTTACAACTTCATTACAACTTCATGGGCTTTAAAACTTTTTTTCACCAAAAATCTTCCTGCAAAAAGATACAGATATTTGAAAAATAATAATAACAACAACAACAACAACAGAAATCTGCCTCTTTTGGTAATGTTCGCTCAGTATAAAACACAATGCCAAAAACGCCTCTTGAGACTTTGTGAAAAAGATCTACAAATTTATTGGGAGCAGAATGTCAATTGGTTCATTATTTTTACACATTTCTGCTTTATCAAACTCTAGGTAGCTTTTTTGTGTGTCAAGTCGCATTAAATGTTTACCAACTTTGATACTTACATGTATCATGGTGTGTATAAAACAGTGTTGGTCAAGGTCTAGGATTCGGTAATGTGTTTTCTTGCTGAACCTATGTGGTGATATCGCTTCGAAAATTTGATATTGTTCAGTCACCGTTGACCATTAAAAGAGTACAATATGTGGTTCGATATATGGTAGGATAAATCTGCTTTTTACTTCTTCCTGTTTGGAAATGCCATGTTTGTGATTATAAGATTTGTCACTGCATTTATACCATTTCATTCGAGGCTGCGTACATCAGCTCAGAAAAATAATATGATAGTTACCACAACCCCATAGATTCAACTAGCGTCTCTCAAAGCATTGTATATTTGTATACTAGACTAGACTGATCAGTGCAACGACTGGTCTTCACCTCTTCCAATCTTATTTTGTCTGTTGTCTACTACGATATCCTTTTGATGTTCGCCCATTCATACAGGATAACGAGAATGTATGACAAATATAATATTCATAACAATACAGAGCAGAAATCATTTATTACCCACGTACTGCCTGACTGGTATTTGTCATTCTGACTAACAGTGGGTGTCGACACTGTGAGATTACTGTTCCCACGGGAACAACAAACAATGTTCCCTCGTGAAAGGGTAAAGACATATCTGTCTGTCATATTTCCATCTCTTTCCCATCTCGCCCCCATCTTCTTTGAACTCTCGAAACCTTCTTCTCCAGTCTCTTTTTTTAATTCTACAAAGGGCCCCATGCACCTCTTCACGGAGAATCGAATGGGTTTAAAGGTCGACCGGCTTTCTGTTCTTCCTTTTAGCAGACTAGGGTTTCGAACCCAAGTTGTGTCTTTCAGAAGTTGGTCCCAGACGAAACTTACCAAATTTGACTGATACACATCTGTAAAAACCTACCGACATAAACACATTCTGACCCTTTTATCCTCACAAATGCATAGCTTTTCTACCACGTCGATTCAACGCTCCACCGACAATGTTTGCTTTTATCACAATGATCAAAACATAAATGCCAAAATGAAAACAGCAATTGAAAACAGTATCCCACAGATATTGATTTTTCTACCAAGGGAAGGTGAAAAGAAGCATTGAAAAAACAGTCACAGTGAGCTAAAATCAAGCAAATATCAGTTTGAATACAAGGATTGAAGTACCATCGCTTTAGACAGCAACCCGGAGTGCTTGTCATTTATATACCGTGTGCATGGGACACCCACTCGACACTCTGGATAAAAGACCATCAAGCGCAAAGCTGGTGGAACAAATCTTTTTCCGCCTCACGACAAAAGCAACATCGAATACAAGCCGCAGACAATTTAAAAACACAGTTGACTTTGCATTAAGGTGGCACTTAAACTGAACTTGAACTGTAAACATGCTATCCTTTCTGTTATGCGGTTTACGCTTGCTTGATCCTTCATTGTTTCAGCGTATAGCTTCTAGGTTACCGATGGCTGGAATAAAACAGAAGGTTGTGCGAATGGGAAAGGAGGTGCTTCTTTGTTACGTCTGTCTAACCCAAAATTGAACATGAGAAATTTCAGCTCTGTAGATTATTATTAGTTTATTAGAGCAAACAGAAATTTCCAACTAACTGGATGAATGAATTATTAATTCTTGTATAATGTACAAGAAAGGAATTGTTCAATGGGTAGGACAACACTAGTACTAGTACAGCTAGTACAAACAGGGATCAAACATATAACGAAACAACAATAAATTAGATACACGGTCTTTAGAAACTGAATAACTGATAATTTTAGTAAAAGGGAAAGTCCAATCTGATATCAACTTGGTGTTAAAATTAAAAGAAGCAGAAAAACTAAAGAAGCAGATCATTGCAATTTTGAGCAAACTTCCGGTAACAGATAAGAGACCTTGGACGCTCCAGTCCCATTTGCCCTGTACTGAAAAAAAATCATAAATGTAAATTTTCTCGAAAGTAAATATTTTATCGTAAATGCACCCTAGATTCACTTATGCTTTCAAACAAACCTGTATAATAAAAATCTATTCCCCATCAAAAACAAAGAAAATGAAAATTTATGAATTTTTGTGTACGGAGCAAATGGTAGAGGGGCTCGCAAGATACTTCACGGAGTTGCCAATTTGTGTTTGATTAATTATAACTTCAAAAATTAAAAACTTTCTTATTTCTTATCGGATTTTGCTCAAACTTTCATTGATCTGTTTCTATAATTTTTCTAATTCTTTTAAAATCAACTTAATATCAGGGTGGACTATCCCTTTAAGATACATTTGTTGTATCCTATTTCATGACTGTGGAAGTATACAATGTCGGTCTGCCATAAAATCACAAGCAATCAGTCTGACGAACATGGTACAAGCGATGATACTAAAAGCTAGCTGACAGAAAGACATTTTTTCAAAAAGGTGTAATTGTATTGACATAAGTGACCTAAATCAGCTCATAATTTGACATTTTCTGAATTCTAAGCGTACTAATTCTACATTAATTACTGAAATGCATCCACCGAATCCAAACTTTATCATTCAGATATAAAACTGAACTATTTCCCCTACACCCCCGTTAAATTAAAGGTAGTAGCCGCTAATTCCCAAGCATGCCTAGTATGTTTCGATCAAGTGAGGCATTTCAAATGAAAGAGTATCTTCCTCCATAATACTATAGGAGGACAGGAAACCTGTCAACTACATCAAATTCTGTCCTGGTGAAAGGAATAAGATTTTATGCTTTGTCTCAAAGGCCTCGTTCATTAGATTCGAAGCAATCATTTCCCCACTTTGAAAAAAAAACCCCAGCGGTAACCACAGGGCCATTAACATATCATCTCGTGTTTTCATCCTTGGACAAGGTGTTGTACTTTTAGCTACATCCTTTGACCCAGGTGTATTAAATGGGTACGTAGCAACGCCAAGGGAATGGTAATATCATTGTAGCACAGAAAAGCAGTATAATACTGATGAGGCTACCCTGGATAAATGAGACTTTATCATCATCATTATTAATATTATTATATCATTGTTAGATTATCTATTATATTATTAGCAATTTCAATAGAATATTGATCTAAAAGTCTAAAATATGGCAAAAGTGTGTCCTTGCTCTTGAGTTTAAATTGATCTGCAGCCTCGGTACACACAAACTAAATGAGAGACTTGATACCTGCTATGAGCTGTATGAAATGTATAATGTCCTTACATATGCCTGGGGCTGGGGCTGAGAGGTAAATTCGGAATTCTTTCAAATTTGCAGGGGATTTAGGTAATATACAGGCCTACAGTATTTCTGCTAAACTAAATAGCTGAAAGAGTAAACTGCGGGACGAATATATTTCACAAGAGGGAAAATAATTGTTGTCAATGGAGTAGAATAAATATGATCCTTCTTTTGACGTAAAGATACCATTCTCCTATTTTTGCACCCTTGAAAAAAAAGTAAATTACGAGGTCTCACCTTTAATATAGTTGAATCGTATCCTGCGGCATGATTGGAAACCCAAAGGTAATGCCAAGGGGTAGGCATGCGGAAAAGAATAAAAAAAGATTATCGTACCAGTAACAATGCATTGTCCTGGAGAATACTACTTGTCAAATGAGACTATCGAATAGAGACAGAAAGAGAGATAGATAGATAGATAGAGAGAGAGAGAAAGAGTGAAAGAAAGAGAGAGAGAGACAGAAAGAGAGAGAGAGAGAGAGAGAGAGAGAGAGAGAGAGAGAGAGTGCACACACAAAAAAATGTTTACCTGCAGCACGCTGGATCACACGCGTACCGTGTCCCCCACACGTAAGTAGGTAAATAAATACCTTCCACTGGTCGACATCCTAACTCCATTCACTGCACACGGGACTTAAGATGGTGGTAAGAAGGAGTTCCCTCAGGATATATAAGACTGGCCTGATATGAGAAGATACATAACTATTTAGAGCGTCATATATCCGAGTTGATTTCAGCAGGAAAAAAACGAGAGCGGTGAACTGACAATCAAGTCTCCGTTTTGAGATTTCATATTTTCAGCTGGATGCTGAATACATGTATTTCATTATTGATAACCTGCATTCGCATTCATAAATTATTGCCGACTGGCGGTTTTTACAATTTCTTTACTTTGTGGATTTATGCTTGTAAAGAGATCTCTACTAATAAGGTAAGACATGCAATTATTCAAACATAGCAATTTTCCTATGTTTTGGAGCGTAAAAGTGCAGAGAGTGAGAGAGAGAGAGAGGGAAGAAAGGGTAAAATCGTGTGAGCCCATATAAATTCTGGATTCGAGTATGGTAACGAACTTCTGTTATTGATAAGATGAATGCCATTTAAATGGAGGACGGTTTTAAGAGAGACAACCTGAATACATATTTTCGTGAATCTCAGATATTACACGTCACTTGTTACAAATACGTGATTTTAGTCACATTCCTCCACACAAAACATTCTATACAAAGAAGAAACTCAAGAAAACATTTAGTATGGCCCTCACTTATCATAACCGTTACATCTGAAAAAATACTGTGAAGCAAAACAAAGTTTATCCAGACTGCCTGAGGGAACAAAGTACCTGTTGAAAACAGCTGGTATAGTAACTCAGTTCTTTATGTCTGAACAAAACACGACCGAATTATCGAAATATTTCAAGATATTCGTTGTTTATGATAAATTTTTCACATGTTCAGAGTTCACTTTCTCAGTGTGAATATTACATTTAATTTAATAATTGACACATTTTGGATTTTGTTTACAAAGCAAATGGAAAGAAATTGTACTTATTATTGTTTGCTATAATGAGATGTATTTTCCCTCTTAAGCTTTTTATTGTCATTATTTTAGATCTGAATATTAATAATGATAATAATATCAAATAGAACAAATCATTAGTTCAGACTGATTAATATGAAAAAGAATAAAATACATAAGTACATAAAACAAGGCTAAATACATAAAAACATAATGGAATTTACTGATTTACATCTGTCTGTATATCCTCTAGGATTGTTAGAAGCTTTATACATGAAAAGCTACTTTCCAAAGTCTTAAACTTCAAATTATTAACCAGAATATCTATTCACGAATATAATTTGCATAATTTTTGATAATTGATAAACTCTACGACAGTTATTTCTAGTGTCATCTAGAATCATCACATCATTTGCATAATCTTTGCTACAAACTATATTTTAACTAATTGTTCACACTTCATGGATTTTATACATTATTTCACATTGACTTTCAGAAGTCTTTCCGAAACGGTCATTCCATAATTATAAATATAACTTCATGTTTTGCATAAGATTTGATTTGATTTGGTTTTTCCGTTTCAATATAAGCGTACATGATACATATCGATTCTATCAAAATAATGTAATAAATGGGTATATCCAAAAAATAATTTACAAAATTGGATCATTAGTGACATAACAAAAATATCCAATGAAACGGAGGGGCATGCTAAGAAAGCAATGCTTGTCTGATTCATGCTCCAAAGTTACAAAATAGAATTTTCGTCAAACTATAACAATTGAATTTTCGAACTTATTCCAGTATAAATGGTTACATAATAAAGCTGAAATACTGCAGATTGCTACTTTAACTTCACAGAGTTTGACAACTGATTACTGGGGACGAAAAGGCATGTCTTTTAAAGTAATTATGTAGTCAACATAGTCAATTTAATGAATTCTGGGAGACCAAAAGTCAAGAAAGGCTGTTCATGTGGCTCTATTGATGGATTTTCAGAAATTTCCTGAATGTTTGATAGGAAAATAAAGTGTCTTTAAAGTACCCCATATTAGTGTATATGTTATACCATTAATTTGTAGATACTTATCAAAATGATCAAGACATTCTTATTTCAAAATTGAATATGATCAGCGGATGTCATTCCGTAACGCTTGGAAATACCCGGAACACAATTGTCTCAACGATGCGTTGAGATTGTTGTGCGGGGAGCCATCGGGGTGGAAGGATCCTCGGGTAAGGCAGTGTAAGGCCGTGATTTAGTGATCCTTTCTCATATATACTTAGAAAAATTTTACAAGCAAAATAGTATCAGCCGTTATGTATGGCTGCCTGTTCACTATATAAGTTCCGTTGTCGACTTGTGGTCTGCCGACTTGAGGTGGCCAGACCTTAAGTCGACTTTCATGTGGGTATTTCCATTGCTATATAACGTGATCATGTTGAATTTAATTTTACCATTCTCTTTGGTTTGGCTGATACATAACATAGTGGGGTGAATTATTCCAGCCAAAGATGACGAAGGCATTGTTGGTTTTGTCATGCCTCTCTGAGTGATTGTATCTTCTCTTTTTAACTGTTTCAGAATAAATTTCTGATGAAGTCGAAAGACGAAAGCTTAATTTCCGGACTATATCCTGCGTCACATATGGCGTGAATAATTCATCCCACTATATATATATTAAAAAAAAGGTTCAGGTTTGCACCCTAAATGCAATACTGGCAGCACCTTTTTGGGTGCAATCTTGCACCCTCCATGAAAAGGGTGCAAAAATGCACCTTTTTGTTCTTGTTTACACCCTTTAATGCCCGTTTGCACCCTAAAAGATGCAAATTTGCACCTTTAAGGGTGCAGAAACGTTTGTACCTTTTCTAAAGGGTACAACTCTGCACCCTTTAAGGGTGCAAATTGTAGCTAACTGCACCTTTAAAGGTGCAAAAAGCTTCTTAGGGTGCAAAGTTGCACCCCAAAAGGTGCTGCTAGTTTTGCATTTGATGGGTGCAAAATTGTACCTTTATTTCTAAGTGTGTAATTATACAGTGTTGGTCAAAAGTTTCGGTACCAGATTTTACATCAGTTTTGATTTTCCTTCTCTAGTCCTTTAAAAGTATTTTTACAGGTTTGGATACCATATAAAGAATAATCTACAGAATTATGTTTTGATACTTACAAGTGTATTTTTTCCTCCGTTTTGATTGAAAAATTTAAATGGGCAAAAAGCAGCCTAATGATATTTGCTTTTTAACACACATTTAGGTGCAAAATTGATAGTAAATTGACTCACTTATTAGGGTTCCCGCAAATTTACGAGAGCTTGTTTTTTGTTTATAGTCTTGTAAATCAAATACATTTACCATTTCCACAAGTTTTACTTCTATAAGTAATTAACTTTAAATATCCATCCAGTATTCTTACAGCAACAGTCCAAAATGTTTCCTTGCCACTTCTTTTCAACTCGTCCCACATATGCCATTTAGGGTTCAGATACTGAAACTAAGCTCACTAAGGTCACTATGTTGCATTGCTTGCTTTGGAAATATGTTGTTGCATTCATGGTGGTCAGGAATATCATCAGTTTTGTATAAAACACCAACTTAATCATTATGAAAACAGTTCTAGACTATTTAATTTACACATGTTCACCGTCCCTATTATATGGTCACTACACACATTTGATTTGCCCCGAAACTTATAAACTAGTTTTCCTCAGTGGAAGATACTTCTTATCTTTTTCTTTGAGAAATTTGATTTTTTTCATCGTAACAGGAAAATGATCTGAGATTCATTTAGGGAATATATTACATTTTAAGTCAATAACTAAACGTATGTTTACTTTGGACAATTCAATGAATAATTTGCTTTTCTTTAGATTTTGAAGAGAAAAGTATACTCTTAAATTGCATATACTGATTCGTATTTTTTCGTCAGTTGTGTATATCCAACCAAGCACCGTTAAAGTAATTCACAAGTGAATGTATCAGAACACATTATATAGTAAACATGTAATGTATAACCAAACCTTTAGGATATTTTTTGATGGCTTAGACAGGTGGGAAATAGGCAATGAAGTATCCAGGGTGTACCGAACCATTTGAGCAGGACTGTATGTATATATATAATGTGAAAGAAATGAGAGAATAATGGTGCGTAACTTAAATCAAAGTTCCCCAGAGCTGTCCTCCCTTTTTGAAATTTTTGCAAAGGCTGAAAAAATGTCTCCGTCGGGAATCGAACCCGGGTCGTTGGCTTAGAACGCCAATGCCTTAACCACTAGACCACTGAGACGGGTTAGTGGTTTCGGCGACACCAGATTCAATTGACCGACAGATTGACAAATCTTCAACCTTATTAATTAATTCCTTTGTCGGGGGCAGGTGAGTTTTTGAAAAAGACAAGCCGCTTGTGCCTCAGCTGGATCCAAGCGAATGCTTTGAGATACATGTATACATTAGAATAAATTATTATTAACATTATTGTAAGGAAATAACATATACAACAGCTTTGGCAAATCTCGTGGAAATAAATACAATGTGAAAGAAATGAGAGAATAATGGTGCGTAACTTAAATCAAAGTTCCCCAGAGCTGTCCTCCCTTTTTGAAATTTTTGCAAAGGCTGAAAAAATGTCTCCGCCGGGAATCGAATAATTTATAACACTCGAAAAGATTTATTAACCAATTGGAGGCCTATAAGTCTGTTAAATACTGACTACAAAATATTAGCATCAGTATTGGCAGATAGGTTAAAATCAGTCCTTGGTTCATGTATTTCCTTTGATCAAAATGCTTATTTAAAAGGTCGTTTTATAGGTAACAATATACGGTTAATAGATGACTTGATTAATTACATGCAACAACGTGAAAAGTCTGGGGCGAAGTTATATTTAGACCTAGAAAAGGCCTTCGATAAGGCTAATAAAGAATTTCTTTATAAAGCCCTTGAGAAGTTTAATTTTGGTGAGAAGTTTATAGGATATATAAAATCTTTATATGCTGATGCAGACAGTTGTATAATGAATTTAAATTGGCAGTCGGGTTATTTCCCTCTAGAAAGAAGGGTACGACAAGGCTGTCCAGTGTCTGCCCTTTTATTTTTAGTAGTTTTGGAGTTTTTGGCGATTGAATTAAATAAAAGTATTGATGTGAAAGGTATAAATCTACCTGGCAAAGCAAATGAAATCGTTGAGGTTAAAATTAGCCAATTCGCTGATGACACAACAGTCTTTCTGGCTGATGAACAGTCTTTAGTAAACGTTATGGAAACGGTAGAAAGTTTTTGTAAAGTAGCTGGACCATCATTAAATATTTCTGAAAGTAAGAGTTTTGGTTTTGGAAATTTTAATTGTAATCTTTTCAAAGAGATAGATTGGACCAGTGCTTTTATAAAAACGCTAGGGGTTTATTTCAGCAAAAACATGTATGGTGCATATGAAAAAACTTGGAATGAAAAAGTAGAAAAAATTAAAAACCAAGTATTGCTATGGAAATGTGGAAATTTAACTTTTTTCGGGAAAGTTACAATATTAAAATCTTTAATTCTTTCAAACTTATATTATGTCAGTATTTCCCATGCTCGATTACCCTAATAAAAATGTTGAAAAAAATCATATTTAATTTTATATGGAACGGACGAGATAGAATAAAAAGAAAAACTATGATTGGTAATACTGGAAGAGGCGGAATAAATATGCCTGATCTTGTCATGCAAAGTAATGCATTGAAAACCGTTTGGTTACAAAAACTATATGAAAACAACGAACATAATTTTCGATGGAAAAATTCTTCCAAATCTACATCTCAATTGTTTCGGAGAAAATGCACTTGTTCTTAAAATGTCTTTTGAAAAAGAAAGTGAATTGCCTGAAATTAAACAACTTCCATTATTTTATCGTCAATGTATAACAGCTTGGAAAATATGTAACAACAGGTCTTTGTTCTGTAACACGGCTGAAGATATAAGGCAGCAGTTATTATGGGGTAATAAACATATTAAAAATAAAAAGAAGTGTTTTGTTGGAAACACTAGGTATGTGCTGACATTCTCGTTATTGGAGATATTGTAAGTAAAAACGGACTAATTGATTTATCCTGTATTCAAGCAAAATTAAAGAAGAGAGGAAATTGCTTATGTGAATCGAAGTTAATTTGGAGTTGTATACCTGAAAAATGGAAAAACATTTTGCTTCAAGAAAAAAAATCATAAATAATGATCCCACTGTAAGTTATTTTCATTTAAAGAACCAAAACCCTGTTTTAGGTATGAAACAAAGTACAAACAAGAATTTCAAACTCTCGAAACAATTATATGATATTTTAGTAAATAAAAGAATCATTACCCCTAATGTAGAACAATATTGGTCATTATTTCTAAAAAAAAATACCTGAACTGGAACAAGATTTGGAAAGAAAAGATTACTTTGATTAAGGAACTTCGTTTAGCTCAATTTAATTTTAAATCTTTATATAAGCTATTGATGTCTAATGAATATTTGTTTCGTTTTAAATTGTCTGAATCTCCACTTTGCTATAATTGTAATACTAATGAAAATTATTATCATTTGTTTTATGATTGTTTTGTGTCAAGACTCGTTTGGAGTAAATTGAGTAAATTTTGTGTTGATATCGAAATGACTGTTAAAAATGTTGTAATAGATTATGAAGATATAGTTATAGGTAGACAAGGGGGAAGTGAATGTAAGCATATTGCTTTTTACAATGTATTGATTAATTTAGGCACACATACAATATTTAAAGAAAAAAGAAAAATTAAATTTTAAAGGGATTTTCGACGATTTCATAGAAGAATTAAAATGGAGATCAAACATTCAAAAGGATGTGTTCTGGAAAAAATGTGAAAAGAAAATGACAGAACTTAAATACTGAATATTATGTAAAACGAACTTTTTTGTAACACTTTGAAATTAATGTATCTGTTACGTTTTGTTATGACATGTGACATGACAAAAAAATATATATAAAGCCATTATGGTAATAGCCGGGAGGGCGCATTGTTATACATAATTTGTGTATATATATAGGGAGAGAGAGACACGCACACAGAATAAATGACTCCGTTAGACACAAAAGGTTCAATATTTCACCCATAAGGCTTCTTCAGGAAATGATACCAAGTACCAAAAATTCACCAAGGATGTAGTGCATAGCGCGTAATAATTGTCAAAATAACAAGCATATATATATATATATATATATATATATATATATATAAAAAGAACAAAATCTGCAAAAATTTTGTTATAACAACAGTTTATTTACAGATCCACAAAGTTTCACAAAATTTGTGGATCTGTTAATAAACTGTTGTTGGAACTAAGCATGATATTTGTCCGGATTATGTTTTCTATTCATTTATTCCAACACGTGGAACTATATCACAACTTATATATATATATATATATATATATATATATATATATATATATATATATATAATTTAAAGTAAGATAAAGTTCACTCTGAGAATAAAGACATAGTAGATATCCATAGGTTTTTATTCTCGGAGTGAACTTTATCTTACTTTAAATTATTTTTTCTATACGTTCTCCCATCTACATTTCTTTACAACTATATATATATATATATATATAATTGTGAGAAATGAAAATGAGAGAATAATGGTTGCGTAGCTTAAATCAAAGTTCCCCGGAGCTGTCCTCCCTTTCGACATCTTTGCAAAGGTTGAAAAAATGTCTCCTCCGGGAATTGAACCCGTGTCACTGGCTTACAACGTCAATGCCCTAACCACGAGACCACGGAGACGTGCCAGTAGGTTCGGCGACATCAGATTCAATTGACCGAGAGATTAACCAATTAATCAATTCCTTTGTTTGTGGCAGGTGAATATTGAACACCGACAAAGGAATTGATTAATAAGGTTGAAGATTTGTGTTTTGTGTTTGTGTGAACTGTTCACTGTTCTCCTCTTGATAAAGGAAGATGCTTCTGAAAATTTGTGGATCTGTAAATAAACTGTTGTTGGAACTAAGCATGATATTTTTATGGATTTTGTTCTTTATTCATTTATTCAAACACGTGGAACTATATCACAACATATATATATATATATACACTCAACCAAAAAAGTAAGTTCCCCCCTAGCATTTTTGGATATATCTCAAAAAGTATTTTACCGATTTTCATAATTCAAACGGGAATGGATAGGAAATGTTATTACTCATAACATGAATGGCATATCATTGCCACCAGATATCATTATTGGTGTGAATAAAATGCATTTTATGTCAAAATGCCTGGAAAAAAAGTTGCACTTTAGTGATTTGCATTGACTTTTACACAAATAATCAAACGTATGACTTTGTCATGGTTTTGTGGAACACAAAGCAGAGATTTGGCACTGGAACGTAGCATTCTTTCTGGTTTATATGGAGTTAACAATTCAGTAAGATAAGATGGAGCTAGCTGTTGTAAACATTAATAGAAAATTAAATGAAAAAATGAAATTTTTGAAATTTGATTAATATGTTATGAGTAAAGAGAGGTTAAGAGAATTCAGCCAATAGCTGGCTGAATCGAGTCACGTGAGAGGCCGTTCCGCGCGCTAAACCGTCATTTTTCAAAGCAGATGACTACTGTGAAAACAATTCGTACCTGAAATGAAATATATGAACTTTAGCTCTAACATTTGAGCTGCTGTGAGTAAGGGAGGGAAAGGAGGGTGCTGAATTCTCTTAACCTCTCTTTACTCATAAAATATTAATCAAATTTCAAAAATTTCATTTTTTCATTTAATTTTCTATTTTATTTCGTAAGTTCGGTACGAGAATTCAGCCAATAGCTGGCTGAATCGAGTCACGTGAGACTTCAAAGCTTTCACAGTAGTCATGCACGTACATGTAAACACATTAGTGACATACCCAAGCATGAGTTAATAACAATCATCTCGGTCTTGTCGTTTCAAAATTGTTTGTCCAAACGACGACTCATTCCGAGTTGGCTTTAGGTAGAATTTCACAAAGGTGGATTCACTTTTCCATCCAGCTTGTTTCAGAATGTCCGCTAAGGGAAGATTGTTTCTCTGTGCCGAAGAGGCGGCCGCTGATCTGGTGGAATGAGCTTTGAACTGATCAGTGTCTATTCCAGACACCTTTAACACTGATTTGATCCATCTGGCAATAGTTTGCTTTGATGCCTTCTGATGTGGCTGTTTATAGCAGATAAAGAGTCTTTTCTCTGTTTTCCTCAGGGTTTTGGTTCTGTGAATGTACTCCCTGAGATAGTGCACAATGCAGAGTTTCTTGTCTCCAGGCAAAGCTTTGAGTGTCAATTTTGCACCAATATCCCCAGGGCGACTCTGTTTGAGTAACTCTGTCACAGCTATTTCAACGCAGTCTGAGGTCACTTTCATGTTGTCAAGAGATAATAACGATAATGTCTGTGTCCTCTGCGCTGTGACAAGGGCAAGTAAGGTACATAGTTTGAGTGTTAATTGGCACAAGGATAATTTGTGTGCTGGAGTTACATTACGAAGATAATTCAGCACCTTTCCTACATCCCAAATGAAGGTATATCTCGGGGTAGGGGTACGGAGGTTGAAAATGCCTCTAAAGTATCTAATGATCCATGGGTGTGTTGTAATTGTATATCTCTCATCATCCAAAATCACGATTGAAGCTAAAGCACTCCTGGCTGTGTTAATGGAACTATAGCTTGCTCCACTCTTGTACAAGGAATTAAAAAACATAAACAACTTTCCCACCTTTGTATGGGTCCAATTTAATTGACGTTCCAAACAAAACTTTTTCCATTTCCTTATGTAAACCATGTATTGCTGTTTAGTAGATTGTCTCCATCCAGCGGACATTATGCTGGCAGTCTCTTCTGAGAGTCCTTGAGCTATGAAGTGGCTGCTCCAACTCTGCAACACAAAAGAGAAAGATGAGTGAGAGGGTGGGGTCTGCCCGTGACAGGTTGGGTTAGCAAGGGTCTTTGATTAGGAAGTTCCCAAGGTTCTTCACATAACATGGTACATAGTAAGGGGAACCATGGCTGTGTGGGCCAATTTGGGACAATTAGAATCCCTGTCGCTTTGTCTTCCCGGATCTTTTGGAGGCATTTTGCCACTAAACAGAAAGGAGGGAAAGCATAAAATTTGAAGGCGCCCCAGTCGACAGTGAATGCGTCTACTGTCCATGCCCCTGGGTCAGGCATCCAGGAGATATAGGTAGGTAGCTGGGCATTGAGTCTTGAAGCAAATAGGTCTATGTCTGGTAGGCCGTATTTCTCAGATATTAGGACAAACACGGACTTATTCAACATCCACTCTATGTTATCGTTGAACTTGCGAGACAATGAATCTGCTTCCGTGTTCTTACAGCCGGCTAGGTGGGAAGCAGTTATCCATATACCTCTCTTACTACACCAGTCCCAAATTTGCAAAGCCATTTCATTACATGCTTTGGACTTAACACCACCCATATTGTTCAAATATGCTACTCCAGTGGTATTATCTAATCTTAGCAATATGTGTGTATTCCTCATATCTGAGCATAAGCTTTTGAGTCCCAAGCTTGCTGCCAACATCTCTAGATAGTTAATTTCATTTGTTGCGGCCCTTCTTAGCTCTTCCGCATTCCATCTACCCCCTGCCTTAACTGTTAGGTCAGTGGCCCCCCATCCTTGGCCACTGACATCTGTGCGGATTTCGACTGACGCTTTCATTCTGTACATAGCATTCGACACCAAATGTGCATGGGACACCCACCAGGTAAGTTCTGCCTTCGCTCTATTGGAGAGAGTCATGCGACGATCAAAATGACCGGCACTTCTTTTAAGCGCCCTAATTTTGTCAATCTCTAAGTATCTGTAATGAAGGGGCCCATATTGCGCTGCTGGCAAGGCAGCTACTATCTTGCCTATCACTCTGGCGACCTCTCGGATGCTTGGTTTCTGTTTGGTAAGCAAATACGTGCAGGCTTCTTTAATATCTTCCCTCTTTTGACTCGGGAGTGTAATGCGCATGTTATCTGTGCTAAGATGGAACCCCAGAAAGTCTAACTCAAAAGATGGGTCTAGGACGGATTTTTCTGGGTGAACTATAAATCCGAGGTCTTTTAGCAAAGTAGTTGTAGCCTGAACGGCCATGTTTGCATCCACAAAATTCTTTCCCACTATTAACGTGTCATCGAGGTAAGCAAGTACTGTGTGGCCCTGCAATCTCAAATATGATAGCACTGGTTTGAGGATTTTCGTAAAGAGGCGTGGAGCCGAGGAAAGGCCGTTAGGTAGAGCTTTGAATTGCCACAATTCCCCATCCCAAAAAAAACGTAAGTATTTGCGAGAAAGAGGGTGAATGGGGATTGAATAATAGGCATCTCGGAGGTCTGCTGAAGCCAGATAATACCCATGTGAAAGAAGGGTCATAGCAGAATGAATGCTGTCCATCTTAAAATGTTGGTACTTTACACTTTTATTCAAGTCTGACAAGTCTAAGATAAGTCGCACCCCACCATTCTTTTTAGGTCTCGTGAAGATTTCTGAAATGAATTCCCCAGGTTCATGTTCACATTTCTCAATGACATTTTTCTGCTCTAGAGATTGAATCTCGCGATCAATTTTAGCAATCTCTTCTGCATTCCGCTTGTAAGGGTAAAGCGGTTTTTCCCGTATAGGGGGAAATTTTTCAGCATCAAACTCTATAATGTAACCTTGAACAGCTTGTAAAATAAAGGGGTCATTTGTAATCTTTTTCCACATGGGAAGAAATGGCTTCAGACGACCTCCGACGATATCAATTGTATTGCCACCTACCTTGTCCGATTCAGGTGGTGAGTTTATCTCTTCCACTGGCTCTGCCTGTGGTGGGATTGGTATTTGCTGTTGTCTTTCGTCGCTGCAGCCGTGGGGGTGAAAGTGTGTGGAGGGTCTCGATCTCTGGATTTCCCCTTCGGGCCCCAAGTCTTGCCTAAAAAAGGCTGACCGGCAGATGTATCATGTCTCTGATTTGACCGACGGTCATCCCGCCCTGGTTGACGGTTGGAACCAGCGTAAGCATGGTAAGGATTCGCACCGCGTGAGGACTCATGTTTCTTGTAGGGGTGGGAGCGATGTTGGTCCTTAGAAATGGATTTTTGTCTCATGATGCCAGACATCGTCTTCCTTTCTTCACTAATTTCCTTGAATTGACGCCCCAAGTCATCACCGAAGAGTAGCTTTGTCACCTTATGTTGTGGTTTACAGAGATGGTGGAAAGCAGAGTTCATGTCGGGTTTAATACAATCTTTCCTCATGCAGTTAAGAGAGAAATTTGCATCACAAAGTAATGCCAAAGCATCCTGTTGTTCCTCTGACATGTCTGAGGAGTCAGTACTAGTGGGGAGTGAGTGAGCGAGAGCATTAATCCCTTTCAAAAGTGACGTTTGTATCATCTGCAACTTTAAGTCCCGGCGACGTGTGCTCGTCGTTATGCTTTCCCAGATAGTGGGATTGACTTTCGGAGTTTCCAAAGGGAAACAATTTGCCGGACATAAGTAGCGGTCAGCTGCCTCCTCTAGTTGCTTCTTATCCAGTTTTTCACCCATCATGAAAGTGATGGTGTCTGCTAGTTCCTCGTTGAGGGGCTCCCCAATTCCTGTCGGGGAAGCAAACTTTTGGGCCATTATTGGAATTTTATTCTCGGCAGCTTTGTCCCTATCAGCTTGATCAGCCATGCCCATGGAAAAAACGCTTTCAGCGTCATCATAATCACGACCAGTACGATCAGGGCGATGGCTTGATAAAAAGTTAGCAACACTACCGTTATCAGCAAGATCAATAATAGCGGGCGATCGTCCACAAGGGCTAAAATTACGACGGGATTCAACACAATCCTCGCGTTCAACGTCTTCAGCTTCATTGAAAATGCTCATGTTGTCATCCTGGGCAGGTTGATGGGTCCGTTTCTGAGGACGATCCAACGATTCAACATGCTCAATAACCCTCTCGAACATGGATTCAAGTCTGCTCAGTCGCGTGTCAAACCCGGGGTGAACCACCTCCGGTGGCGGGGGCACGGCCGGAGCGGCCGTCGTAGCTTGAGCGGGAGGGTCAGGCTTCGCCTTCCCCTGCACCGCGGGCGGAGGAGCCTGGGGCTTTCCGCCGGAAGAGCTTGCCGCGGTCTTCCTCGTGGGCTGGACAGGTTTCGGCTTACTCGAGTCCGAAGTCTTTTTGGTAGTCTGTTTCTTCCTGGACTCCTGAGCAGGGCTTGCCTGAGGCTCACCCAGCTCCTTATCTGTCGATTTTTCTTTTTATCCTTTGATTCCGCCATGGTAAATTGATAGAAAACTCGAGAAAATTCCCAAAGAATTTTTTCACGTCTTGACGGTCCTGCGATTGGAAACGATGATGGCGGTTTAGCGCGCGGATCGGCCTCTCACGTGACTCGATTCAGCCAGCTATTGGCTGAATTCTCGTACCGAACTTACGAAATAAAATAGGTTAATAAAAGTATCTTGAACTGGATACGAGACCTAATGGGTAAACAATGCATATCTCTTAAGACTGGTGATAATCACTCATGATTCTGAACTTTTAAGCATGGTTTATTGCATATTTCTTTATCTCTTTCTTTTCATGAGCATACAGTTTAATAGGGAAGCATATTGTACATGAAGAAATTCCTGAGAATTACGTAACAATTTAAAAAGGTCATTTGCTAACTTGCATAGGAAATGTACACAATATGCTTCATATAACATTAAGTGCAACTTTTTCCCCCATGCATTTTGACATAAAATGCATTTTTTCATACCAATAATGATATATGGTGGCAATGATATGCCATTCATGTTATGAGTAATAACATTTCCTATCCATTCCCGTTTGAATTATGAAAATCGGTAAAATACTTTTTGAGATATATCCAAAAATGCTAGGGGGGAACTTATTTTTTGGTTGAGTGTATATATCTGTGTAAAATCGAAGATAATTCTCAGGAAATCCTTTTTCTTTGAAAACAAACCTTCCTTCATTATAACCTTATGATTTTTTAAGTGCGGAGTATGGTGATTCTTTTAAAAATCAAATCGAAAACCTTTCATGATCAAAGCTGATTGTTGTGTTCGTTGTTTTTAAAATATATAACCCAATTCTATTCAATTTACAGTAACATTTCCTTCAAATAACTTGTCTAATACCTTCCAATATTACTGTTTCAATGATAATGATGAAATTTAAAGGTTCTTCGCACAATGCTTTCATCATAATGAAATAAAATCATTGAACTATGCTGTCAATAACAAACATATTTACGGGTAATGACGTTTGCTTGGAGACATTTCATAGTGCTGACAAACATTCCTAAAATTGATATTCATTGGAAGGTCAAAAGGGTCAGGCAGAACCAAATAACAAACTCTTGCTCACGAGATAAAAACAACTTAGGTACTTTACCTAATTTAGTCGAGACAAACGAGTGAATTAGGAAAAAAAAGAAGAAATTTTCATTGAATCATGTTAGCAATCTGTATATTTGCATATCATCATAACCATGACAAAAAACGATCCATTGCCAAGAAGTCTGTGACAATGATAAGCTTGTTATAAAGCTTGTTATGGGCAAGTAAGCCATCAATGTTGAAATGTAATCCTAACCCTAACCCTGCCAAAAATGCAAATTCATAACAGCCGGAAATACGGAAATAACTTTGTTCATAATGTTAGCTAGTGGTGTAGCGTGGGTGCAGATATAGAAGGGGGGGGGGGGGGGGTGTCTTCCGGTAGTACAGAAAATAATATTGATATCAGTAGCAGATTTAATTGTGGTAATTACTTGTAACTGTAAAGGCGCTATATAGAACGATCAGCATTTAATGTTGAATCGCGCGCGTGTATAATTGTTTCCTTATAACAGACATGTATCAATCAGCTATGGATATTTACGTCTGAGGACCGACGTTTAATGTCACCATCCGAAAGACGCGACTCCCTTTAAGATCAGAGTCAGTTTGTAGGCGAAGACAGAGAACTGACAGTACTGCTAGACCAACTCACATCATTATAAAACTACCATACTTTTGAAGTTCAATGGAATATGATCTAAAAAACTGATTATCGACAAAAGTATTGAACATGAATGACCACATTCGTGTGGCGTTTTATTATCTTGTTATATATCAATTCTTTTTACAACAGTCTTGTCCCACGAGCATCCGGTGCTGTCTGCGTAATTAGGTTTGCAGGCATTAATCACACAAATAGGTACCTTGGAATGTAATATTGTTCACCATTTCAGCGTCATTTGTCATTCGTAACAGAGTTCAACTTAATTTTAAGGATCATTGAATTAATTAGTAAATTGGTTTACAATTTGAAGGACTGAAGGAAAGACAGCGAATATGAATCTTTTGGTATTAGATTGCGTAGGAGTTGAGGAAGGGGGCGTTGAGGAAATTTTCAACCAAAAGGGAATAACAGATCATTCAGTCCTAAGCCTTGGCTTTAGAGTTAATGGTTGGAACCTCCCCCCCCCCCCCCTCAAAAAAAAAGTAAACAGAATTTGTTAAAAACACCCAATATAGAGAGTATACGTTAAGACATCCAGGCGCCTTTTTATGCACAGTACAGTAAAGCGAAATTAAATTGTATTTGCTGATAATCCACACGAGGGCTGATATAATTACAGTACATTATTCATATTTATGTCAATATCATAAAGTACTATGGGGGTAAAGGGGAAAAGAGAGTGTGAGAGAGAGAGAGAGAGAGAGAGAGAGACAAGGGGAGAAAGAAACATTGAAAGGGACACGAAAGTTTGAAAAAAACTGTTCCCAATCACTCTTGAACAAGATGTTAATTTTCAAATACATATAAAACGTGTTTTGGTAGCATAATCACAATGATAATATTCAGAATACCCATTCAAACTGCCTTAACCTGAAGAAAAACTATTACTTCATACTTCTTAAAAGTGTCAAACTGATTTTCATCAAGTGTCTTATACTTTTACAGGATGAATTTAAACACGATCTCAAAGACTTAAAAGTCAACTCCAGGGCAAATTCAATACCCTCATTTATTGCCCGTAGAAATATTGTTCAAATTATTTGACACATCATTGTAATGTTCTCACACTTCAAGAAGTGATGGACAAAGCTGTTGAAAGCGCCTTAGAGCAATGTGTTCTTATTTCTTTTCTTTAAACCTATGACGTCACACCAAAATTGTTTGAATTCCAGGACGATGAGCACCCATGTAAAGAAGTATAGTTTTCAATCTTGATTATTGGTCACACCCATTCTTATAATTATCAGCAAAATAATTAATCGACATTATACGTTTATAATGCATAATGAACTTATAACCCTCTGTGGTTAACATCATGTGCTTAACACGTGATTAAAAGTCGAATACTTGCTTCCGTTCATACCTTATCAGTTTGTTTGCTTTGTCGTTTGTCTTTTATTCTATTTTGTGTATTCTATAATTATTTAACCCATTGCCTGCTGGAACCGAATGATCCCTGTATTAAGATTATGGGAATGAGAGAATTCAGTAGTCAAGGAGTTAACACTGTATCTTATGGCTCTCATGTAGAGCAATTTCAATGTCCTGAAGAACCATCCTATAGAACAAACAAAATTAGATTAGATAAATAATGTCGAGAGTGGTATTCGGTGCAATTTTCTGTCTAGGATATCATTGTTGTTTACTCTTTATTTGAACCAGATCGAGGTCTAATGTATGCTCTTACGAGTGACAATAAGTGACAAGCCATGTGTATTGAAATGAATTGAGTAGTTTCTTTGTGCATGTTCTGGAAATTTATTCTTCTCTGATACATTAACAGGTTATGAAAAATGTAATTTACAATTTGGAATACACGTACTTACTGACACATGCAGTTTCAATAAAATTTAGTTTTTCCCAGGTAGAATCATGAACAGACATTTTGGTAGTTTTTGGTAGTTTTGGTAGTTTTGGTAGTTTCTCAACAGCGCCTTTGATTAGGCAACTAGATATTGGCGCTATATAAATACACTGATTGGATTGGATTGGATTGGATGCAATCCATTGGAAAAGTGTCTTATTCAGATAGAACGGCTATCTGTATTATGTTTTTTTTTTGTTAGTTCATTCATTCATATCATGATAGTGTCAGCTAAAATTCTAATACTGATGAGACAGATTGAGTTTAGTGGAGGGAAATGGAAAGAGGAGTGCATAGGGATGAGAGAAGAAATTCGTTTAGATTTCAGATTCAGATTTTATTTCATTTTCATTTTTAAAAGTATACGACAATAACTTTGGTTCATCGATTTATTCAACTTCATTCATTTGGGTCATTTTGGTCTTCCTGCTACCATGGCTACTATATGGCATTTCACAGGTATATTGTACATGCCTGAGTGTAAAAAAAAACAATCTCTTCTTAAGCTTTATATCAGACCAAGTAGAGATACAATAAGATATAGGAAAATCAGGGTATCCCTGGAAGAGGAAACCCATAATTTCGGGTAAAACATTCCTTGATTCCGAATAACAGTTTTAATTAGTGTACACTTCCTCAAAGAGCTTTCCACCTTCTTTTATGAGACACTGTTCTGGCGGTGGAAGTGTCACGTACTGATAATTATGGACTATTTTCTATGTGGGATGGCACATCACTATTTTGTTCCAGGCAAATGAGTCAGTTTTACACACTTCTATCTCAAGCTACTTAGCTTATGATGGCTGGCCCATGCATTCACTTAATTTCGATATATTTTTATATTTCAAGTTTTAAGATTTCAGAATGTATTTGTATATATAAATATATATATATATATTTTTTCATTGCAATTTAAGTATATTAACTGTCGCAATTCTTGTTTATCAATCGCCTTATAAATTGTATGATGAAGAAAAAAATAAATGTTAATACTTGTTTCATCAATAAATGCAGAAACAACTGCAAAAAAAAATAAAATAAAAAAATTGCTATGTTATATATATATACATATATATATATCAATTACTTTATACATTTTCTGTCAAGAAACAACTATGTTTTCTGGAACCAAAGAGCTCATCGGCGTGATTGTCCTTACCTTTCTTTTAACATGGACTTCATCTGAGCTGCAGCCAGTCTGTCAAGTTAATGTCACGTGAGTATAAAAACATGTACAACCACGTACGTTTCGTATGCTCTTAAAAATAGTTCTTAAAGGGCTCTTGAAATTGTGAAGTGGTTTTAAAAAAGAACCACACGCCTCCTAGGAACCTATCCAAAGGGCAATGCAAGAATTTTAAGAACCTCGATATTTGGCGAAAGCGGTCCTTTTTCACCCATTACGAAAATGTAGAATTGATATACAAGTACATTATAGAAATAAATTGATGGCTGAAATACTTTTACATCTTGATGTGTTGGTTGGGGGAAGTAGTAATTCTTAATTCTCTCCTTCGTTTCTTATTCTATGAGAATGAAAGCGAATGACTTAAAACCATTTTGATTATTGCTACTGAGGAAAGTTGAATTCCCTTAAGCATCCTTTTGCAAAGGTTCCACTGGATAACCCTCTTAAAATTACAAATAAGGGAATTGGTTTAGAACCCATAAATGGCCTAATTTTGCAACATTCTGCTAAGAGTGTAGGCCAAAAATATTTCCTGTTTTTAAAATTGAAAAATCACAGTTAAAAAAATAAATATTTTATTAAAAAAAAAAATTGATTCAGTTATCTACCTTGACCACATCAATACTCTAACGCATGGAATCTTTATAGAAATGCTTCAAAAATTCTTTTTACCAGTGATGATAGCTACATCATCGAAACAAGTAACCCTCATTATTTATCATTACACCTCGATTAGCTTTCCAGGGTCATTATCACTGATGTTAAAACATCATTGTCTTGAAAAGTTTGTGCAAATTCAGTTGATTCTCTTCTTTGTAAAACACCATACCCGCGATGTTCGGGTGATGGTTTAGTCAACCGTCTCACTCGCTCTTCATATAGCCATCAGTTATAAAGCGATTCTCATTGTGGTTTAGTTTATGCATTGAACCCCCCCCCCCCAAAAAAAAAAAAAAAAAAAAAAAAATAATAATAAAAATTATTTATTTATATTGTGAACTTGAGAAAACATGGCATAAGATGTCATTTGCAAAGTTTGCCCAAGAACAAGAGAGAAAAATGCCTACCTATGATGATTTATCTTGGACGCTGCAAACAAATCCTGCCAATTTCAGAAACAAAGATTTGAAAGCAGTATAAGTCTTGTGTACATACACAGATAAGAATTTAGATTCTTATCTAAGAATATTTTTTTTGCAGAGCGTTGCCTCCCTTAATTTTGAAGACAATGTCGTTCAGTGGTGCATGACCCTGGAAACGTAAGCAAGGTATGATAGGAAAATATAAGAGTTATTTGGGTATTGATTACGAAAGAAACCGTTTTGCAATATGACAAACCATACTGGATTATGAAACTGTTTGATCCAATAGTCACGAAGAAAATAGGATTTATGTAATGCATGTCATGGGTCATTTTCTTCCATATTTTGCCACGTAGCTGTTCTAAGCATCCACATGAATGGGGGTATTAGTTCACAATAGACGGCTTTACTGACATATTCAAAGTTTTTGCATACCATTTAATAAAGGTAAATAATGATCTAAAGAATCAAGATCAAGACAAGTCATTTTATTAAAAGGGTTCATAATTTGGTGAATCTTTGACTTTCAATTACAAATGACCAACTTCATAAATGCCAACCATTCCTATTTTAGAGGAATGATTCCTATCTTTCAACTTCAATCTAATGTGAAGAGCCCCTAGATTCCTCTCTTTACAAGAAAACTTCTGTGTGAAAGCATACAATATACACTGTATTTCTAATTTTCGCTCCCAAGATTCTTATTTTTCCCTATGGGGGGTTGGCAGGTATGCAACATGTTTAAGATGTTTAATCTTTTTATATTCATGATTTATTTCATTTTGGACAAAATATCCAAATATCCCCCAAATAACAGCAAGAACAACGATGATAATTATGAAGATAAATGAAGCATTGCTATAGTAATTATAGCAGATAAAAACAAAACAGTAAGTTCCTTTTCAAACCATTTGAAAGGAGTGCGGAATTGTTAATTGTTCTTCGTGTGTCTCCCTCTTGTCAAATCTTGGATGGAAGGGACGTATGACATACGTTACAAAAATCCCTATTTCTTCGTGACTAGTGATACAAATCGTATGGGATTTTTGCTTAAATACAGATAATTAGTTGTAGTATCACAATTCCGAACCATATTCTGATTAATTTGTAATTTTGAAAGCTTTATATATATATACCGTGCTTCTTCCCCAAAAGTTATCAGTTGAAAAAAGTCTCTCCAAAGTTTCAATATAATTTAATTCTTGTAGATAGCCTAGGGTCTCTCCTATGCAAGTACACCAAAACCTGACTAGCAATTACGTTTGAGTGATCAAAAACCACTTTTGTGAAAGGTGCAAAATTCAGACTTGACAAGAATTGAAAATTGGTATAATCAAAGTAGTGAACCGTTTAAAATTAACAGTTGTAAAATTTTTCTAATTTCTACTAATATATTTCTAAATATTTTCAGGAAACTGTCACACCTGTGGATAGCTAAGGGTCTCTTCTATCAAATGACACTAAAATATCTCACAATATTTAACGCTTAAGTATGCAAAAGCCACTTTTGTGAAATGTTGCAAAATCCATACTTGACAAATGTTTGTTTATGTTCTGGCTGGTGTCAGCAAAGTGAAGAGTCATGAAAAGGCTTAGAAATTTTACATTCTGATTATTAAAAGACAAATTTATGGAAGAACATACTTTTTTTCACTGTATTTCCTGATATATCCCATCAGAACTTTATGGTTGAGTGAGCAAGCACGTTGAAATTAAAATGTTCACCAAAATTTTGAAACACTCAACAAAGTAGTCAAATGCTCACTCAAGCATAAGAGGTTGATGGGATGTGTAAAGATACACAGAAAACAAAGCCTGTTATTTCACAAATTGTCTTTTATTGATCAGAATATGGAGATTCCTAAGCCTTTTCATGACTCTCAGCTTGGCTAATACCAGCCAGAGTCAATAACAATTCTTGTCTAGATTTTGCACCCTTTTCACAAAACTGGCTTTTGCTCACTCAAGCGTAAAATATTGTGAGACATCTTGGTGTCATTTAATAGAAGAGGCCCTAAGATATCCACAAGTATGAAAAATAGGAGACTAACTTTTAACTTTTTTTCTTGGACGCACTGTATATACAGAAAAAGGATACCCTAAAAGCAAAAGATTATTTTGACAAATATATTTGCTGTATAACCGCAATTATCTGTTTTCCATAGAGTAGAAGTATTCTACTTTCAAATGATGCCCTGATGGCATTCTTTAATGCATGCTTTACCGCCCTGCATCATTTTGAAAATGATATCTAAAAATTCACTTGTGCCAGATTTGGGTGAAACCGTGCAAACGTTAGGATCACATGCGATCATGACCCGAAGAAAACATAGACTTTGAAACCCACTGAGAAGAATGCTTTCATGTGCTTTTAACAATGAGCGTAAGGGTTATCATAAAATACAAGATAATTTACTTTTTGTTGATGTGGGGGTCAAGAAAGGGCTTATTTTGAATTAAAAAGGTACCTGCAATCATTATGGACATCAGTTTTTGCATTGTTCAGAATTGCAACTTCTTTAAAGAACAAAGCAAAGAGCAAGGAGATATTTTCATTAATGAAATAAAGTAAGGGGCACCTTCCATGGTCACCAAATGGTAATGTATGGTATAGAGGGCACATAAGGCTGGAAAATATCATATTATGGCAATTTTGCACTGCAGGATGTTCTCCTTTTCCATTACAAGAGAGGGGAACTTTTTTCATTTGATGGATGTTTATTGACTTGGGAAAATCCAGAGGTGTACGCCCCTGCAACGCGCGGCAGTAGGCTTTGGCCCATGTTTTATGAAAATTCTGATTGAATGCATATCATCACACAATGGGAATCTTTCGTATCATATCTTTTACAGCTTACATTTCCCTTACAAATATTACGTCACGTTCGAACATGATACTGACGTTTTCACAGATTTACCAAAATTTGGCAGAACGGATTTTTACATGCTATTTTCAAAAGTGTATGGATTGATGCATCAAGATATCATTTGAAAGCATATTACATCGACTTTATGAAAAACAAGGAATTATACTCATACAGCACATCGTTTGTTCACAATAAGCCTTTGTTTTACATAGGGTTTCGTTTTTTTCTGGGACGCACTGCATTTATACAAATTATATACATATATACACGTATATAAATATATATATATATATATATAAATATATATATATACATGTATATATATATAAAGTAAATGAAAAGTTCACTCAGAGAAAAATAAGACACAGCAGTAAAAAGGTTTCCACAAGCGCTTTCGTTTATTTCTTCAGGTGGAATGAAGTTTGAATCTTTGGCAATTTCTTTGGCAATCTCTTTTTCTTTCTCTCTCTCTTTCTTTACCATGGTTGCGCGAGTTTCCATGGAGCTTTCTCCCTTTTTGCGCTTCTGCTATTTTACGCCTCTATCTCTTTTTCTTTCTCTCTCTCTCTCTCTCCTCTCCTTCCTGATCTCTTCCATGGTTGCGCTGGTATCCATGGAGCTTTTGCGTTGTTTTTTTGCTCTTCACGCTCTTTTGTGTACCTATGTAATAAATTTTCATCATTTCCTGATGAAGGCCTATGGCCGAAAATTAGAATTTTTTCATCGTATACGGACTTTTCATTCCAATTTTGTCTATAACTTTCCGAAACAGAACTATTTTTTTTACTATATATATATATATATATATATATATATATATATATACATATATTTATTGGCACGCTTTGTATTAACATAATATCTGCATGATGCATTTGATTTACATTTACCTTTACCAGAACGCCTATGAATATATCTATGACGAAAAAAGTATCGTTTATCGAGACTACATCAGATGGCCAAATGAGGTAAGGAATACATGGACTCGAATAAAATAAATTTTCTTCCTTGAAAATGTTAAAGGGATACGTGGATGTCGTGTTTACTGCCACTGCTCACGAATAATTCAAAACATACGACGACGTTCTGACATAATCAGGATCTATAATGTTTCAGTAGAAATTCGTGAATGTACAATCCGTGTATGGATATGAAGATCTGTACTGTTTCATTCAAAATTCGTAAACGTACATCATGGTTCAATTCATTCTTGGACAAAGCAAGAGCGCGTTGAAAACGAGAGTTGTGACACGCGCATAATAAGCCTATGCGTAACGCGGTCATTGTTTAAAACATGGCGGATAATGGAGCTCCCAATAGTTCCCTTTCACGTACATTCTCTATGGGAGGGAGCTATTTGAAGCTCCATGAAATGACTGACCAATCAGGAGCGATCTCCAGTGCCGCGACTCTCTGTATGTAACTCTGGACAATGTTATATACCCGGTTATTGTCCTCATTTTCAACTAAAAGTAGTCGTGGTCACATGACCATTAATTACCCCTTTTCATGTCTTTTGAACCGAATCATTTCAGTTTTATTAAAAATATCCTATAAACAGAACAAGTCTCTGGTTAGGAAGAGGTTCATCGTGGTGAAAGATGAAGACGAAAAGTTGATCAGTTGTCTCACGATGTGCAAACGAGGAAAGCTACGATGTTTCGACCGCTACTGCTAGTCTTCGTCAGAACAAGTCTCGTTGGGAAAGTCTCGCGTATACCCCAGTCACACCAAACGAGACCGATACCAAGCCGACAACAGACAGAAAGAAAGAAACATTACCCCGAATAAGCCAGTTCGTCATTACTACATGATACAAATGACCCAAATGACCCCAATTTGCACGCGCCCGCGCATTTGGTGGACGCGCTACTTTTCAAAATGGTGCGTGCATCGTGGTACGTACAAAATGACAGCGTATAAAGGTCAATTGTACTCGGTACAAATGACTTTATCTGCACATGCGCAAACTGTAATTACGAACTGGCTTATTGTCAAGAATCGGTCGGTTTAGGGTCGGTGTCGAGTCGATATGTAGTCGGTTTGGCAGTGTGAACTGATGGGCTCATGACCTATAATCTAAACAATGTTTAAACATTCGGCATTATTATATTCAATTACTGTTCTTTATTCATTACGAATACTATAAATATATTTGATTAATGTAATTATCATTTATTATCATCATAGTTTCAGCCAATAGGGGGTCGTTTCACGAAACCGTCATAACTACAAGATCAACGATATCTCAACACTGTCGCTCAAATTGCCCGCTAAGTGTTTCACAAAGCAGTCTTTGCCAGGACCAGCGACAAATTCCGAGACAAGTGACTTGTCGCTACTCCAAACATGTCATATCTTTTAGAACGCCAACACAAATCAGCTTTTAGTTAGTCTATCTATGGGGAACGAAAGAAAGAAAGAAAGATAACTGTGAAGTTATAGAAAATTTACTTCCTGATCTCCAACCACTTCCTTTTATTAAACAGTTTTATTTAACTCATAACAAGTACGCAATAGTAATATTATTTGTCTACACATCCATTTACCATAGAAACGGCACTGAAGATAAAATAGTGTGTATTTACAGACACATATCAACAATTTATCATGTATGTATTTCCCCGATATTTCTCCTTTTTAAGCTTAGCATTCATAAAGATTATAATACATGTATATGTTAAAGTTTTAAGGATACAAACTGGGTCATGAAATATCTTTCCTTATTTCTTTCAACCTCAAGAAAATTGGGGTCTTCATTTGACAAGATGTAAATCATGGTATCCTCTTACTTACAAATCAAATTCGGACATCGCAGAAGCACACTCGAGTTGATTTGATGAAGAGACCCGCTGAGGCACAATTTATTTCATCCTTCCTTAAAATTAATAGAAGAGAAAGAATAGACAATACATTAAATAAAAAAAAGAGCGCGATTCCGACGACTCCGTGCAGACAAGAGGAATGAATGAAATATTACATTAAACATTTTCCTCCACATGTAATTGTAAATTCATATCTTCTTACCAATACACGGTTGAACAAAATTCGAATTGTGTACATGTTAGATAATCTTATTACCTTAATCAACCTCTACAATAAAAGTATGATTATGATATTACGAGCAAACTAATTGATACTTCATTCATACCGATTAATCCTTAATCGACCATAAGAGAAATTACGAATCTGTATATTTATGCTAAAAGATAGACCGATTTACAAAATGCAAATAAGCTTGATCTGCTACTGATGTCTTTTTTACTCGGCTGCTATATGACATTCAGATGAAGTACATGATCCACAATATTATTACCTTGATCCATCGCTGTAAGCATAATGCTCAATTAATATTTCTTGCCTTTTAGACCGATTGACAAACTGCATATTCTACAAATGGACTCCCATTTTTTTCATTTATATCTTTTTTAACCAACCATTGGGGCTAGATGTACCAAATGCAGACAGTGTACATGATACAAAATGTAACCGAACTCCGGGACGTTTGCTGCCCTGGTTTTTCTCAAGTTGGAGATGAATGCCTGAGTAAGTGTTATCCCCCATAGATAGAATTAAAAAAAAAAGATATAATCTATAAGAGCATTGTTAATAATGTCCTTAAATATCATATTGATAAATGTGTTGACGATTCGCAGTGGTACCTTAAAGTGTATGAAGAGTAGAAATAGTTTCCAATGAATTTCTCATTAGAAGGGGAACTGCCCTCGTCCCGCACGAACAGTATCATTTAGAAAGATTTGGGAGCATTCTAGCCATTTGTAGACACGGGCATGAATTCATACCTGGGGGTGTTCCATAAAGCTGTTCGTAAGTTACGCACGACTTTACGCACGAATGGTGATCAGTTCTTGTGCTAAATGATTTAGAATCTGATTAGTATAGCACCCAAGAACATGTTCCAGTCGTTCGTAAAGTCATTCGTAACTTTACGAACAGCTTTATTAAACACCCCCCCTGGTACTGGTGGAGAGAAGCAACGTAAACAATATTCCTCGCCTAAAGAAATAAGTGCGTTCAGGTGGTGGAAGTCATTACCGTTACATCTTATCATCTCAATTCAGTCGAGTGGTTAAGCCCAATAAACTATAAAGTCTCTAAATAACAGCGATAATCATGAAACATCCTGCGATTATTTGTATTTTCTTTTAACAATTTACATCTACAGTTGTGAACTGCACACTTCCAGAATTTCCTCCCCAGCTTTACGACACAAGCAGTACGTGTATCTCCGGGTCGATTATAACATACAACACGTCATGCTCGTTCGGATGCCCGACGGGCTTTGAATTAGTAGGCGAATTCTCGACAGCCACTTGCCAGAGTAATCAAGAAATATCAAATGCACTTCCACATTGCCAAGGTAATTCCGTTTCTCGCAATAAGTAATATAGAAAACCTCTTCATTCTGATCAACGAGTCCTCTACCGAATGTCCCCCAAAGATAATTCTTTCAATGGCCCCCAAATAAAAAGAATTATCGAATTTTGGGAAAATTTGTATATATATGGATAACTGAAAGCTTCTTCTATCTTATGACACCAAAAAGTCCGAAAATGTTTTATGCTTGAGTGAGCACTACCCACTTTTGTAAAGGACATGAAAATTAAGGTTGCGCAGGAATTGGTTATCCACTTTGGGTGAAGTGAAAATTTATTCAATTTAGAAATTGCTGATTGTCTGATGAGTTTATGATAAATCATAATGGAGATGGATTTGTGCTGTGAATGACATGGCTTATGAATTCAAGTTTATGCAAGAGTGATATGAATTGTCTTTTTAATCACAATTTGATTATGGAAGTTGTTTTGACAGTACCGTATTATCTGATGTTGATGTCTGTGGTAATTGTAGTGATGCTCCTGGTAGTTCGTGTGTGTGTGTGTGGGGGGGGGGGGTGCGCGTGTGTGTTTGTGTATATTTTTCATTGTCATAGGTCAATCCGTAGGAATTCTGCTCCATTCCAAACCATTCATCCCATCTTTCCTTGCCCAAAACTCTATTTCCAAAACTCATTTGCCACAAAGAAAGTTTGCTAATCAATACCCATTTGTACCCAAGGATGCCTGAAGCATAATCTGTAACATTAAAAGCAAATGTCCTTCCAACAATTGATTGACTGAATCAGTGTTTGATTGTTTGATTGATATATTAATTGAATCAGTGTTTGTTTGATTGATTGATTGAATCAGTGTTTTTAATTCACTTATATTTTTTATTTGGGGGCCATTTTTAAAAGTGTATCTTTATTTAGGGGCCACTCGGTATAGTGCTACCTGAATTTTGTCTTTATTCTCAGTAATATCTCTCAATAATCAAATAGATCGATTTTGTAACCATGGTAACCGTGAATTAGATGCTAAAAGCTTTTAAAATCATTAAAAGATAATGCCGTATACTTTCAATTACCTTTGCTTATTCACTTTTTGTTTCAAGTCCTTAATATAGTGTTCTTAAAAAGGAGAGTGGAGTAGGCATGTGGGCCGGATGTTTTCCACCATCATCTTTTCTTCACTTGTGCTATGATACAATGTATGGAATAAATTTGTTATTCAAGATAGAGTTGATTTTCTTCTCATAATGACCACATTCGTATTGCACACGGGCTAATCCAAGGTACGTCCCGTATGTTACGAAGTATTATGAGATCATAAAATGACCCACAATTTTAATTTTATTTGATAACTTAATTTGTCTGATCTAAGCTCTGGTAGGGCTATGAGCTTGATACAGTTATAACAATTATAAAAGTCTAGATGGTGTCGGTATTGAACAAAATAGCTTTGACCTGCACACATATAGTGCAATGCTCATGTTAAGAACAATTGAAACCCAATTTTTATGACTTAGTATTTTATTTTTTATATTTGTACTCATCGTCCGATAGTTAAAACTTGCCCCATCCCCGATGTCTTCCCTACACATCTAAGTGAAACTGGAGCTAACTGCGCTCCTGGATCTACCATAGACTACAATACCACGTGTTCTTTTACCTGTGGTACGGGATACAACGCAACAAGTGACACGTCTTTATCTTGTACAGCAAATGAAGCTTTGTCGGGCGATCTCCCAAATTGTACAGGTAAAGGAGCACATGGGGCCTGTTTCATAAAACTTGTTATCATCGACAAGTTGCAATAACTGTTATAAGCCTTAGGAAATCCTTGCATCTGATTGGCTGAGAGCAAATTTGTCAGTAAACATCACCGACAAGACACTGTCTTGATGAAACACCCTCCCGAACTAATATTCCGTAATAACAGTAATAAAAAAGAGACAAAATCCGGGTAGCATAATTAGTCATGGTCATTGTAACATTTTAGGGTCAAGTTCTGGATAAACTTTGCTTAGTTCATGTTTACACATTGGCTTACTAACAAATAATTTGATGACTTTTCTTCATTTTCAGCTTCGAACTTCCATATGATAAACAAAAGCCCACACATGACCTATTCATAGTCAAGGCGTACATTTTTGTTTACCAGTGTTTGTACTTTATTTTTCATACCAGTTCTGGATAAAAAGGCTGTGTGTTTTTTTAAATTTCAAATCGTATATGGATAATTCCTAAAAGGAGTAGCTGTGGATAATATTTAGATTTTAGCACATATATTAGGCCCTAATAACGATTTATTGTACAGTATCGCAGTAGCTATGTAAACGAGTTCCGCGATATTTATTATTAACAATTCCCAATATATATTGTAACACTAAACAAGCAAAACTTATTTTGTTTAAGATTTGTTTCTTCTCCCTAACTTTCGTTTTACAGTTATCACATGTTCCGTTCCTGCTGCGTTGCCGCCATATCTGAGTCCATTGAAGAGTGAATGTACATCTGGATCAACCATAGATTACAATACAACATGTTCTTTTACCTGTGATACTGGATACAATATAAACGATCCTACGTCGTTATCGTGTACAGAAAGCGGAGCTTTGTCAGCTGATCTTCCAACGTGTACAAGTAATTATAGCCATGGGCCACTTTGAGTGTTAATCATTTCAACTAAATTTTGTACCCATTACCCCTCAATTATGTATATATATATATATATATACATATTTACTAAAGGGTACATTAGGTCGACACCTAACATTGCGGTTTATTCCGTCATAATAGCGACCCCTACATTAGGTAGACAGTTGGTACATTAGGTCGACAGTTGAACAAAGAAAAAGAACAAAAACTGTCCTCCTAATGTACCCATTAGGGGTATATATAAAAGGCTACATTATCTTGACAGTTTGTCTTATTTCTATGCTCAACTGTCCCGCTAATGTAGGTGGCGCTATTATGACGGAATAAACCGCATTGTTGTGTGTCCAGCTAATGTACCCTTTAGTCAAATATATATATATATATATATATATATATATACATATATACAGTATATATATATATATATAGCAAGAGAGGTGTGGATGTGTGAACCATGTTCAATTTAGATATGAGAACAGATAATGATGGAACTTTATGATAATTATGTTGTCTTTAGTTTTGTTAAGTGGCTTATTATTATTATTCGTTTCATTATGTTTGATTTAGCAAATAAACTTGAAGGCCAGGAGCCGAAAGCTTGTAAATTAACCGAGTGACCTGCTTCATTCCGTTCCATCATTATCATTATCATTAACAGCTTTGGCAAATCTCGTGGAAATAAATACAATGTGAAAGAAATGCGAGAATAACGTTGCGTAGCTCAATCAAAGTTCCCCAGAGCTGTCCTCCCTTTTTGAAATTTTTGCAAAGGCTGAAAAAATGTCTCCGCCGGGAATCGAACCCGTTGGCTTAGAACGCCAATGCCTTAACCACTAGACCACGGAGACGGGTTATTGGGAGGACAGCTCTGGGGAACTTTGATTGAGCTACGCAACATTATTCTCGCATTTCTTTCACATTGTATTTATTTCCACGAGATTTGCCAAAGCTGTTGTGTATGTTATTTCCTTACAATAATGTTAATAATAATTTATTCTAATGTATACATGTATTCAAAGCATTCGCTTGGATCCAGCTGAGGTACTAGCGGCTTGTCTTGTTCAAAAACTCATCTGCCCCCGACAAGAGGAATTAATTAATAAGGTTGAGGATTTGTCAATCTGTCGGTCAATTGAATCTGGTGTCGCCGAAACCACTAACCCGTCTCCGTGGTCTAGTGGTTAAGGCATTGGCCTTTTAAGCCAACGACCCGGGATCGATTCCCGGCGGAGACATTTTTTGGAGTCTGATTCCTTTGGAGTCTCATTCTTCACATGACATCATCAGTCAATCATCAGTCACCTAAAACAAGCCAAACAAAAGACACTGGTATGTAAAGTATCTCTCTGTTTTGTAATTGCTCACAATAGCATCGTGTGTTTTCATACAACAGATTTTCAGTACCTTTCTTTTCCTGTGATGCTGGAGCATTTCTGACATAGCATTTGTTATTTTGATTCAGAGTTTATGAGTTGGTATGGTATTAAAACATGCTATGCTATTGTGAGCAGGTGCTAAACTGAGGGATAGGTACATACCAGTGTCTATTGTTTGGCTTGTTTAGGTGACTGATGATTGACTGATAATGTCATGTGAAGAATCAGACTCCAAAGGATTTTTTTAGGGGCGGGGCTTAGCAGGTAATATGACACATATTCAGAGCAAATGGTTGTAATTTTTTTGATTTACAGAACAATACATGTACAAAGATCAACATGTACTTGCATTTCATAGGTCCTTTAAAGTAGCTATCCAAAGAAAATCCAACGAAAATCACAAATAATGGCAATTAATGTATCACGAGAAACTGGGAAGCTTACAGATGGCAATCGTACAAGTTTTATGTCAACTGCGTATCTGATGATTATAAAAACAACATAAATAAAAGCTCTTCTAAGCATCTGGAATTTCCGAGGATTCGCCAGAAATATAGCGATGTTTTGATGTCGTCACACTTGAGACCAATCCTGCGTAAGCAGACGACGTCCTACATGTCCTATAATGAATGAACGTAATTGCAATGCAATTATTTATCAAATTATAAAGAGTTTGGTACATTTAAACATGACCTTATTTCACACCATTCTAAAAGGGAAAGTGAACTGATTCTGATAACTAAATCCGTTTGATTGCAAATACACAGGAGAAGGGTCAATGATCAATGAAATAAACCTCATTTTCAAATTGAAAAGCCCTCCGAATAATAGCATAGATGGTATTCGTTCCCTCTTGAAACACCGAACATGCCCCGGTGCAAGCAGCTGAAAATACAATGGCGTCTTATTTTGTTTACAAGTGACTGATTCCTTTATTTTTTTAACGCTGCATTTTTCATCAAAATAATACCATACACGAAGTTAAGAGTGAGGCAACATACTAACATTAAGACTGACGCTAGTCAAGTAAGAGAAATAAATGAAGAGGAGATGACAAAACAGGCACTGAAAAATGTGTAAGATGTTATGGGACATCGTCTGCTTAGACAGGACTCGTCCCGTGTATGACGTCACATTTCCAGGGTTGAAAAAGAAACTCCTCGCGGGGCGAAAATATGCGAATATTTCGGCCCACATTTGAAACATAATAATATTAATTTATGCACACCTATGGATTTCGAATGTTGATGGAATGTTTTAGGGCATCTTCCCCTTTCCGTTGATACCAAATTTATTGCATTTTGATGTCTTTGTACATCTCCGAGTAGCTCCTTTAATATCAGAACAACATGATCTTGTCTAAAACTTATCTTGCCAGTGTTAGTCACATAAATTGGCTTCCCTGTCAGACATTTGGAATGTCAAGATAAACTTTAGATTTCATTAGAGATGTAATTTTTCGGGGGTCCGCACGCTATTCATAAGGACCGCTATTCATAGAAACCGATATTCATTTAACACGCGTTAAGAATAGCAGTCCTTATGAATAGTTATGAATAGTGGTCCTTATTAACGGAAGTACTTATGAATAGCGAAGTTATTTGTCTATGGTTTGCTCGCTATTCATATGGACCGCTATTCATAAAAAAACGCTGTTCATTTAGTCACGCGTTATGGATAGCGGTCCTTATGAATAGCGGTCCTTATGACTAGCGAGGTTACCCCATTTTCCACACACCACGCTTAAAATAGTTTCGTCCAAGAACTGTGGAATCTTGGAACCAAATTTTCTAGTAAACTTTGATGCATTTCATGGTTGTGATAGTCTTTCAATGATAATCTTATGATAAAACATATTTTGTGTCCCGGACTGCCAAAATGCTTACTGATCATAATAATGAGCAATTTTCTTTTCAATTCGCCAAATGATTTTTCAACGAACCTCACAGATACGAGACTATTTTTGGTCTATATATTAACGTATTTCAAAATATATCTTTAGAAAGTCATGATGGTAGAGTAATGAAGTTGATTGGATGTAGATGGAGATGAATAGACATGAATATATCAATGAGTTTTGTTTAATTTTTTTGTCATAATTGAGCTTAAAATCTCAATTTGGTTATTTAAAGTGAAATGTCTGTGATTCATTGTAAATGACCTCTTAACATTATATTGAAGAATATTTCCTTTCAAGTAGGTTAATGTTCTTGTGATTATATGGGACATTTGTATTAGTTACTCTTTTCTTCAATATTGTTTTCTAGTTGTCACGTGTCCCGTGCCTGCCGTCTTCCCACCAAATCTGAATTCAATGAACAGTGAATGTACATCTGGATCTACCATAGATTATAACACAACGTGTTGTAATCACATCATCACAATTATGTTTATTATGCGTGTTCGAAGTGCAGTTGTTGATTCCTAAATAATCAGCTGTTCTTCACTGAATGTGTGCAGTTAAATAGACTTTATTGCTCATTGAATAAACATTCGCAATATTCATCACAATACTACAGTCAATAACGTAAAACCTCTTTCTTTTTTGTCAATTTTGTTTCGTAGTTGTCATGTGTTCCATTCCTGCTAGCTTCCCGCCATTCCTCAGTTCTTTGAACAGCGAATGTACATCTGGATCTACCATAGACTACAACACAACATGTTCTTTTGTCTGCGATACTGGATACAACATAACAGATATGTCGTTATCATGCACAGAAAGCGGAAATTTGTCAGTCGATCTCCCAAATTGTACAGGTAAAACAGCCAAGTAAAATTTGTGAAAAGGGAAATGTTTTTCTTTGCTTTTGATTCTCTCATTTATCTTTTCCCACAAGTATCAAAATTAGAAATGAATGTAAAGAGTATACTATAAAAAAGCAACGTAGTATTTAAACAATTATACTTTTAAGATAATCACTCCTTTACATTTACGTAATTTCATATGAAAGTGCGATCAGTTCGCGTCACGGACGAACATTTACAATTTTGTTTATGTTGGGAGCCCTGTAAAAAAAACAGTGATTAGATGTGATGGATTCTTTTATAATTTATTGTAGCGAGTATCTCTAGGTATACTGCAAATTGTTAAAATTTGGTTGTCATGGTTACCTATAGAAGTTAATTAATGTTCTTGTGATTATATGGGACATTTGTATTAGTTACTCTTTTCTTCAATATTCTTTTCTAGTTGTCACGTGTCCCGTGCCTGCCGTCTTCCCACCAAATCTGAATTCAATGAACAGTGAATGTACATCTGGATCTACCATAGATTATAACACAACGTGTTCTTTTGCCTGTGATACTGGATACAACACATCCGATCCTACGTCGTTATCATGTACAGAAAGCGGAGTTTTGTCCTCGGATCCCCCAATATGTACAGGTATGAGACCCCCGTAACTAATATCTAATCCCTAACTGGTTCCTTTCATTTAACTATTTACAAATAGCTGCCTCACTAAAGTATAGAAAGCGTTAGTCTATTTCACTAGAACAAAAAAAAAGTTCACTTGATTAATTACATCATCACAATTATGTTTATTATGCGTGTTCGAAGTGCAGTTGTTGATTCCTAAATAATCAGCTGTTCTTCACTGAATGTGTGCAGTTAAATAGACTTTTTTGCTCATTGAATAAACATTCGCAATATTCATCACAATACTACAGTAAATAACCTAAAACCTCTTTCTTTTTTGTCAATTTTATTTCATAGTTGTCACGTGTTCCATTCCTGCTAGCTTCCCGCCATTCCTCAGTTCTTTGAACAGCGAATGTACATCTGGATCTACCATAGACTACAACACAACATGTTCTTTTGTCTGCGATACTGGATACAACATAACAGATATGTCGTTATCATGCACAGAAAGCGGAGATTTGTCAGCCGATCTCCCAAATTGTACAGGTAAAACAGCCAAGTAAAATTTGTGACCTGTTCTGTTCCTTCTGTTTTCCCGCCACATTTAAGTTCATTGAACAATGAATGTGCATCTGGAGCTACCATAGAGTATAATACTACCTGCTATTTTACATGTGATACTGGATACAACACATCCGATCCTACTTCGTTATCTTGTACAGAAAGCGGAGTTCTGTCCTCGGATCCCCCAATATTTACAGGTAATATTATATTCCTTAGTAGCGGTTAGAATTAAATACTTTTAAGATAATCACTCCTTTACATTTATGTAATTTCATATGAAAGTGCGATCAGTTCGCGTCACGGACGAACATTTAAAATTTTGTTTATGTTGGGAGCCCTGTAAAAAAAAACAGTGATTAGATGTGATGGATTCTTTTATAATTTATTGTAGAGAGTATAATTAGGTATACTGCAAATTGTTAAAATTTGGTTGTCATGGTTACCTATATAAGTTACTTAATGTTCTTGTGATTATATGGGACATTTTTATTAGTTACTCCTTTCTTCAATATTCTTTTCTAGTTGTCACATGTCTCATGCCTGCCGTCTTCCCACCAAATCTGAATTCAATGAACAGTGAATGTACATTTGGATCTACCATAGATTATAATACAACGTGTTCTTTTACTTGTGATACTGGATACAACACATCCGATCCTACGTCGTTATCATGTACAGAAAGTGGAGTTTTGTCCTCGGATCCCCCAATATGTACAGGTATGAGACCCTCGTAACTAATATCTAATCCCTAACTGGTTCCTTTCATTTAACCCTGTCAAATTCCTGACTCACTAAAGTATAGAATGCGTTAGTCTATTTCACTAAAAAAAAAACAAAAAAAACACTTGATTAATCACATCATCAAAATTATGTTTATTATGCGTGTTCGAAGTGCAGTTGTTGATTTCTAAATAATCAGCTGTTCTTCACTCAATGTGTGCAGTTAAATAGACTTTATTGCTCATTGAATAAACATTCGCAATATTCATCACAATACAACATGAAATAACCTAAAACTTCTTTCTTTTTTGTCAATTTTGTTTCATAGCTGTCATGTGTTCCATTCCTGCTAGCTTCCCGCCATTCCTCAGTTCTTTGAACAGCGAATGTACATCTGGATCTACCATAGACTACAACACAACATGTTTTTTTGTCTGCGATACTGGATACAACATAACAGATGTGTCGTTATCATGCACAGAAAGCGGAGATTTGTCAGACGATCTCCCAAATTGTACAGGTAAAACAGCCAAGTAAAATTTGTGAAAAGGGATATGTTTTTCTTTGCTTTTGATCCTCTCATTTATCTTTTCCCCCAAGTATCAAAATTAGAAATGAATGTAAAGAGTATACTATAAAAAAGCAACGGAGTATTTAAACAATTATATTCATGCTTTTTTTCTATATTGGGAAGTATAAAACCTCGATTACTAAATATATCAACTGTAGATTAGTTTAAACATGAATACATGATCAAAAACTACATGTGCATTCGTCAATTTCAGTATAATGCTGATGAAATTGAGCTAAACTATTGTCGCAATATTTTTCTTTCCCTCATTTTCATTTATTAGTTGTGACCTGTTCTGTTCCTTCTGTTTTCCCGCCACATTTAAGTTCATTGAACAATGAATGTGCATCTGGAGCTACCATAGAGTATAATACTACCTGCTATTTTACATGTGATACTGGATACAACACATCCGATCCTACTTCGTTATCTTGTACAGAAAGCGGAGTTCTGTCGTCGGATCCCCCAATATGTACAGGTAATAATATATTCATTAGTAACGGTTAGAATTAAATACTTTTAAAATAATCACTTCTTTACTACCGTTATGTAATTTCATATGAAAGTGTTATCAGTTCGCGTCACGGACGAACATTTACAAATTTGTTTATGTTGGGAGCCCTGTAAAAAAGTGATTAGATGTGATGGATTCCTCTATGATTTATTGTAGAGAGTATCACTAGGTGTACTGAAAATTGTTAATAGTTGGTTGTCATGGTTACCTATTTAAATGAGAATCAATGAAATGCTCCATTTCTCAAAAGTGGGAGATATTTGCTGTTGATATCAGAACAACATGATCTTGTCTAATACTTTAACTTGCAAATGCTAGTCACATAAATTGGCTTCCATATCAGACATTTGGAATTTCAAAATAAGCTTTAGAATTCATATGAGATGTAATCTTTTCATACCCCACGCTTAAAATAGTTTCGTCTAAGAACTGTGGCACCTTGGAACCTTTTGAAAAAACTAAATTTCTAGTAACATTAGATGTGTTTCATGGTAGTGATAGTCTTTCAATTAATCTTATGATAAAGTATATTTTGTGTAACGGACTGACAAAATGCTCACCCTTAACTGATCATGCTAATGAGCCATTTTCTTTTCACTTTGCCAAATAATTTTTCAACGAATCTCACAGATACGAGATTGTTTTTGGTCTATGTATGAACGTATTTCAAAATATATATTTCGAAAGTCATGATGGTAGAGTAATGCAGTTGACTGGATGTAGATGGAGAAGAATAGACATAATTATATCGGTAAGTTTTGCTTTATTGGTTTTGTCATAAATGAGCTTAAAATCTCAATTTGGTTATTTAAAGTGAAATGTCTGTGATTCATTGTAAATGACCTCTTAACATTATATTGAAGAATATTTCCTTTCAAGTAGGTTAATGTTCTTGTGATTATATGGGACATTTGTATTAGTTACTCTTTTCTTCAATATTGTTTTCTAGTTGTCACGTGTCCCGTGCCTGCCGTCTTCCCACCAAATCTGAATTCAATGAACAGTGAATGTACATCTGGATCTACCATAGATTATAACACAACGTGTTCTTTTGCCTGTGATACTGGATACAACACATCCGATCCTACGTCGTTATCATGTACAGAAAGCGGAGTTTTGTCCTCGGATCCCCCAATATGTACAGGTATGAGACCCCCGTAACTAATATCTAATCCCTAACTGGTTCCTTTCATTTAACTATTTAAAAATAGCTGCCTCACTAAAGTATAGAAAGCGTTAGTCTATTTCACTAGAACAAAAACAAAAGTTCACTTGATTAATTACATCATCACAATTATGTTTATTATGCGTGTTCGAAGTGCAGTTGTTGATTCCTAAATAATCAGCTGTTCTTCACTGAATGTGTGCAGTTAAAAAATTTTTTTTGCTCATTGAATAAACATTCGCAATATTCATCACAATACTACAGTAAATAACCTAAAACCTCTTTCTTTTTTGTCAATTTTATTTCATAGTTGTCACGTGTTCCATTCCTGCTAGCTTCCCGCCATTCCTCAGTTCTTTGAACAGCGAATGTACATCTGGATCTACCATAGACTACAACACAACATGTCCTTTTGTCTGCGATACTGGATACAACATAACAGATATGTCGTTATCATGCACAGAAAGAGGAGATTTGTCAGCGGATCTCCCAAATTGTACAGGTAAAACAGCCAAGTAAAATTTGTGAAAAGGGATATGTTTTTTTGCTTTTGATTCTCTCATTTATCTTTTCCCCCAAAGTATCAAAATTAGAATTGAATGTAAATGAGTATACTATAAAAAACAATGTAATATTTAAACAATCATAATCATGCTTTTTTCTAAATATATCATCTGTAGATGATTTTAAATATGAAGTCATGCATGATCACAAACTACATGTACATTCGTCAATTTCAGTATAATGCTGATGAAATTGAGCTAAACTTTTGTTGCGATTTTTTTTCCTTTCCCTCAATTTCATTTAATAGTTGTGACCTGTTCCGTTCCTTCTGTTTTCCCGCCACATCTAAGTTCATTGAACAATGAATGTGCATCTGGAGCTACCATAGATTATAATACTACCTGCTATTTTACATGTGATACTGGATACAACACATCCGATCCTACTTCGTTATCTTGTACAGAAAGCGGAGTTCTGTCCTCGGATCCCCCAATATGTACAGGTAATAATATATTCATTAGTAACGGTTAGAATTAAATACTTTTAAGATAATCACTCCTTTACATTTATGTAAATTCATATGAAAGTGTTATCAGTTCGCGTCACGGACGAACATTTACAATTTTGTTTATGTTGGGAGCCCTGTAAAAAAACCAGTGATTAGATGTGATGGATTCCTTTATGATTTATTGTAGAGAGTATCACTAGGTTTACTGCAAATTGTTAAAATTTGGTTGTCATGGTTACCTATATAAGTTAATTAATGTTCTTGTGATTATATGGGACATTTGTATTAGTTACTCCTTTCTTCAATATTCTTTTCTAGTTGTCACTTGTCTCATGCCTGCCGTCTTCCCACCAAATCTCAATTCAATGAACAGTGAATGTACATCTGGATCTACCATAGATTATAATACAACGTGTTCTTTTACTTGTGATACTGGATACAACACATCCGATCCTACGTCGTTATCATGTACAGAAAGCGGAGTTTTGTCCTCGGATCCCCCAATATGTACAGGTATGAGACCCCCGTAACTAATATCTAATCCCTAACTGGTTCCTTTCATTTAACCCTGTCAAATTCCTGACTCACTAAAGTATAGAAAGCGTTAGTCTATTTCACTAAAAAAAAAAAAAAAAATCACTTGATTAATCACATCATCAAAATTATGTTTATTATGCGTGTTCGAAGTGCAGTTGTTGATTTCTAAATAATCAGCTGTTCTTCACTGAATTTGTGCAGTTAAATAGACTTTATTGCTCATTGAATAAACATTCTCAATATTCATCAAAATACTACAGTAAATAACCTAAAACTTCTTTCTTTTTTGTCAATTTTATTTCATAGTTGTCACGTGTTCCATTCCTGCTAGCTTCCCGCCATTCCTCAGTTCTTTGAACAGCGAATGTACATCTGGATCTACCATAGACTACAACACAACATGTTCTTTTGTCTGCGATACTGGATACAACATAACAGATATGTCGTTATCATGCACAGAAAGCGGAGATTTGTCAGCCGATCTCCCAAATTGTACAGGTAAAACAGCCAAGTAAAATTTGTGAAAAGGGATATTTTTTTTTGCTTTTGATTCTCTCATTTATCTTTTCCCCCATGCAAGTATCAAAATTAGAAATGAATGTAAATGAGTATAGGGCCTACTATAAAAAAGCAACGTAGTATTTAAACAATCATATATGCTTTTTTCTATATTGGGAAGTATAAAAACTCCATTACTAAATATATCAACTGTAGATAAGTTTAAACATGAAGACATGATCACAAACTACATGTGCATTCGTCAATTTCAGTATAATGCTGATGAAATTGAGCTAAACTTTTGTTGCGATTTTTTCCTTTCCCTCAATTTCATTTATTAGTTGTGACCTGTTCTGTTCCTTCTGTTTTCCCGCCACATTTAAGTTCATTGAACAATGAATGTGCATCTGGAGCTACCATAGAGTATAATACTACCTGCTATTTTACATGTGATACTGGATACAACACATCCGATCCTACTTCGTTATCTTGTACAGAAAGCGGAGTTCTGTCTTCGGATCCCCCAATATGTACAGGTAATAATATATTCATTAGTAACGGTTAGAATTAAATACTTTTAAGATAATCACTCATTTATCTTTATGTCATTTCATATGAAAGTGTTATCAGTTCGCGTCACGGACGAACAATTACAAATTTGTTTATGTTAGGAGCCCTGTAAAATATGTGATGGATATTTTGAAAATCATCATGGTAAAGTAATGAAGTTGATTGAATGTAGATGGAGATGAATAGACATATATCAATAAGTTTTGTTTTATTGGATTCGTCATGAATGAGCTTAAAATCTCAATTTGTTAAAGTGAAATGTCTTTGATTCATTGTAAATGACCTCTAAACAATACATTGAATAATATTTCCTTTCAAGTAGGTTAATGTTCATGTAAATATATGGGACTTTACAATGAATCACTTTAAATAATCAAATTGAGACTTTAAGCTCATTCATGACGAATCCAATAAAGTCTCAATTTGATTATTTAAAGTGAAATGTCTGTGATTCATTGTAAATGACCTCTTAACATTATATTGAAGAATATTTCCTTTCAAGTAGGTTAATGTTCTTGTGATTATATGGGACATTTGTATTAGTTACTATTTTTTTCAATATTGTTTTCTAGTTGTCACGTGTCCCGTGCCTGCCGTCTTCCCACCAAATCTGAATTCAATGAACAGTGAATGTACATCTGGATCTACCATAGATTATAACACAACGTGTTCTTTTGCCTGTGATACTGGATACAACACATCCGATCCTACGTCGTTATCATGTACAGAAAGCGGAGTTTTGTCCTCGGATCCCCCAATATGTACAGGTATGAGACCCCCGTAACTAATATCTAATCCCTAACTGGTTCCTTTCATTTAACTATTTACAAATAGCTGCCTCACTAAACTATAGAGAGCGTTAGTCTTTTTCAGAAAAAAAGAAGAAAAGTTCACTTGATTAATTACATCATCACAATTATGTTTATTATGCGTGTTCGAAGTGCAGTTGTTGATTCCTAAATAATCAGCTGTTCTTCACTGAATTTGTGCAGTTAAATATACTTTATTGCTCATTGAATAAACATTCGCAGTATGCATCCCAATACTACAGTAAATTACCTAAAACTTAATACTATTCTCTCCTTTTTGTCAATATTGTTTTCTAGTTGTTACATGTCCCGTGCCTGCTGTCTTCCCACCAAATCTGAATTCAATGAACAGTGAATGTACACCTGGATCTACCATAGATTATAACACAACGTGTTCTTTTACCTGTGATACTGGATACAACACAACAGATTCAACGTCGTTATTTTGCGAAGAAAGTGGAGCTCTATCCATCGATCTTCCGAACTGTACAAGTAATTATTTACCAGTAGATCTTTGATGTCAGACTCTTAAAACAATGCCCTCTCTTAAACCACTATCATTAACTTCAGATTAGTATTTTGTGTTTTAATTCTTTGAACCTTGGTGTTAACACAGCTCTCGAAAATACACAAGCATAATATATTTCGGACTTTTCCGAAAATTACACATTGACAAGTTAAAATACGGTTTAAGGAATTAGGTTATGAGGGTTTTTTTTTAGGGAAAATGATTAATGGTTCCTGAATTGGTCTTAGTTTTTGAGGACAGTTATGTCAAATTAATGACGCTGTAGCGTATAAGATCGTTTAAATATCTTCCAGTTCCAGTTTTCCAGACATTTTAATGGTAACAAATAATGGGTCTTTTCTTATCTATTTTTCATTCATTCTATTTCAAAGTTGTCACATGTTCGGTTCCTGCTATGTTGCCGTCACATCTCACTTCAACGAACAGTGATTGTATAACTGGATCTACAATAGAGTACAATAACACGTGTTCCTTTGCCTGTGACACTGGATACAACACAAATGATCCTACCTCGTTATTTTGTACAGAAATCGGATCCTTGTCCGCCGATCTCCCAAGTTGTACAGGTAAAATATCACTTTTAGCAAATAATTTGTAACAACTGAGAGCACATTTGCTTTTTATTATTTCAATTATGTTTTCCACAAAACTAACAAAATGATCAAGTGCTATTACCCTGTAATCTTAATACATCATGCAGTGTAACCATAATTATTGTAAAAGGTTGGTGTTACTTTTCAGGTTGGGATTCTAGATCAATAAGATAATGTTTATATTCATTTGGTAGTGACAATGTTGCAGATCAGCTTTAAATTTGTTACGACAATAACTAAATCCTACATACTGTACTCTTTCATCTATTGTCCGCACTATTTTTATTCACGAAAATCTAATGCTATGTTAAAGAGAAAAGAACAGAAACAATGCCTACAAGTTGTGTAGTTTCTTCTTTTCTGTCAATTTTGTCTCACAGTTGTCACATGTTCCATTCCTGCTGTCTTGCCGTCACATCTAAGTCCAACCGGAAGTGCTTGTGCGCCTAAATCTACAGTGGATTATAATACTACATGTTCTTTTGCCTGTGATACTGGATACACCATAACAGATTCGACGTCGTTATCTTGTACAGAAAGCGGAGCTCTATCCATCGATTTTCCAAACTGCACAAGTACTTATATATCATTACGATCTTTGGTGTCCGACTATTAATCCAAAGTTCTCTCATTTACTACTGTTTCCAGCATCAGACGAATATTCTGTGTTTTTATTCTTTTAATTTACTCGGCAAGAATTCCAACAAAGCACCCCCAAAACACACAGTCATAATTTATTTGGGACTCTTCTGCAAATTCCATATACAAGTTAATATATGGCTTTAAGAAATTTAAAAGGTTTTTCGGAAAAATATGATTTATTGTTCCTGAATTAGTCTTCATTAGTCTTCGTAAGTCTTCGTTAATATAATGATGATTTATGGCACTATTTCATTTAAATAAAATATCTTCCAGTCATTTATCTCATAGACTGAAGACTATTCAGACAATAATTAGTATTTTCTTAACAATTTATCCCCTATTTAATTTCATAGTTGTCACATGTCCCGTTCCCGCTGTCTTGCCGCCACATCTAAGTCCACTCGAAACTGCTTGCGAGCCTGGATCTACAATAGATTACAACACAACATGTTCTTTTGTCTGCGATACTGGATACAACATAACAGATGATATGTCGTTATCATGCACAGAAAGCGGAGATTTGTCACCCGATCTCCCAATATGTACAGGTAACTACTACTTACATGCCTGATCGTAAACCGATCTCCCTTGACTTGTAAAAAAAGGTATCATTGTGATTCTGAAAGTCTGATTTCTCGCCCCGATCAAGTTATTTTATAGGAGATTAGTTTATTTTTGAGAAGAAATCTACGTGGGCGAGGTTTTTTGTTTGATAGGTTACGGATCTTTGACAAAGACATATTTCAGAAAGCCAATATAACATTACGGCATAAAGGTTTTTCAGACGTTGGATCTTTTTAAGTACCTGTATATTATGATGGGAAATGAATTACTGATTACAAAATTAGTTACCTGCACAGTTTCCTTCAACTCTGTGAAAATAAAAAAATGATTTTGATATACTGTTTAGAACAACACCTTTCTTTCATATTATCTATTAATCTAAGAGCTCTTAGTAAACAGTATTAAAGACATTTTAGAATTGTTCACAATTTCGCATTTATTTTCTCAAATTTCGTCTTATAGTTGTGACATGTTCCGTTCCTGCTATCTTACCTTCACATCTGAGTCCATTAAACAATGACTGTTCAGCTGGATCTACAATAGAGTACAATAATATGTGTTCGTTTTCCTGTGATACTGGATACAACACAACAGATGCTACGCTGTTATTTTGTACAGAAATTGCGGCTCTGTCCACCGATCTCCCAAACTGCACAAGTAATGTCATACTCAGTAACTTTTATAATCTGATAAAAGGAAACGTAATGGCCCGAATTCACAAAGGTGGTTTCAGTCAAATCCATGGTTTCAACAGTGGTTTGAAACCATGGATTAGACCACGGTTTCACTTTTGCGATTCACAAAGGTGGTTTCAAGTGAATCCATGGTTTCACCCACGGATTTTACGTCATCATTTTGAGTCAACTGTTTGGGGTGGTCTGAAACCGTGGATTCAGGTGAAACCACGGTTTTAACCAATCAGAATGCAGCATTTAGGCTGCAGACATCATCAACGCGGCCGCGGCCGGCTGATCATGATCGATCGTGAGCAACAAAAATTGAGGAGCTAGCATACTTTCCCGAGCCGAAGCTGGAATGAAATCGTAAGTAATTTACCGATTCCGAGTGATATCTAATTTAGAAATTTCTTTTCTTCTTATCTGTACGTATCGTGTTGCGCAGAAAAGTAAAAATTACTTCATAAAATCATGCTGTTTGGAGCCTAGCGCCAGTGTGCAGCTGGTGGAGAGAAAAAAATCGCACTCTGGTTAATTCTTTAGTCCCGGGCGTGTATTTTGGTGTCCCTGATCACAACAAACAAAGACGAGTCTGAGACTGAAGAAAGTCGAGGTCAGCCTCATCAGGTAACCTGGCATTCTTATAAATAGGCCTCGACTATTTAGTAGCATCCAGCATGTATTATTTTGTATGGATTTTCATCAAAATTTCACCATTATTGGGGAGTCGATGAACAAGACATTGCACATTTTACTTGGTTGCTAAAAATCAACGCCCATGCACGTAGGCCTAACTTAGGCTAGACAGCTGAAAACCGTCTGTTTCGGAGGAGTCTTTAACATTTTCTTATTTTTACCTTCTCCTCCTACACAGACGGCTACCCAACCTTCGCGGTAGATAAGGGGATCTTACAATACATGGCCTATGACACTCATAGGTACATTCCTATACTTCGTGTGTATAATGTAGGCAGTCATACACCTCATCTTTTTAAAACACCACTGCACAAAAGTCACCAACATTCACTCAAAATCGGCATTTAATTTTCAAAAACCGACCCCAAAATATCCAAGAAATACAATAAATTCAACTCACCAATGTTGGAAAAGATATTTACAAAAATGAAATCCGCAATTTACTGTTGATTCTCGCGAAACGAGCTATCGGAGTCATTGTGTACATTTCCTGGTCGCCGCGGGCGCTGACATCTCCCCAAAAGAGTTTTGTCCTCAAAAATTCGGTCCCTATGGCGTACACGGAAAAGTTCCGATTTTCTGTGTGCGCGATCGTAAAGATCGATGTGCGCTTGCGATCCCGAGTTTCTTCGTGGACAAAAATTATATTGGCCGATTTCAGTCTAAGACATCGGCAGTTTGTAAACAACACGCGATCGCGAAACAAATCGGCGGGGATTTCTCCGGTTTTGGACAAGATTTTGACTTTGGATTTTGCTGTAAATATCAAAAGTTCTTCCTAACGGCCATTTGAGGTAGGAGTGAGATTTTTAAGGGCTGAATTTGAAAGCAAGTATTTAAAATATTTATCTTATTTTCCCCCCATACCTTTAGTACATGCGACAGAAAATACCAACTATTTTACAGAAATGTACCCGGGAGTGGCCTATGAGGAAATCCCCCCAAAAAGGGGGATCTGATTTTCCATCCCTATAAGCCATCCCCTTTCTCTAAAATTTCACATAGATGGTGCTAGGGTTCTCATATTTCAATACATCATAAAAAACCCCGAAAAATATACAGATAATTAACAAAATTTCGGACTTACTCTGGTTTGAACTCCCTTCGCACTGACTGACCGAGTATTCGCTGCGTTTTACTACACAATCTCTATACGCTTCCGACTAGGCCTACTTCCGGGTCATGTGATTATAACCAAGAATGGCTGTCAGCGACTCGCTACTGACGTGCAACTTCCATGCTTCAAATGATCAGATTCGTGTACCAGACGAGGAATTTGGGGTAAGAAATTTATTCAAGCATATTATATTACCGTTGTTCTCATTCTGAGTTGTTTATTTTAATAAAATAATGTATTTATTGGAAAATGAAAATTCGTCCTTAGTCCCTGGTACAGAGTGAGAGACGAACTTCAGTCTATGTAAGGAGGTGTAGTGAAGCAAGACGTAGTCCAGTGGAACACCCGACGAACAGAGACTGAAGCTTTCGGTCTAAACTTAGGCTTGCCTTAGTCTATTTAGGCTAATCCAATTCCAGAGTCCGACTCAAGGCCAGTTGAGTTAGGCTAATCTATGATTATAAATGAATGATTAAAAAATTAGGTGGTCAAGGTAAAAGCAAGATCTATTCACTCCCGGGTACATTTCTGTAAAATAGTTGGTATTTTCTGTCGCATGTACTAAAGGTATGGGGGAAAATAAGATAAATATTTTAAATACTTGCTTTCAAATTCAGCCCTTAAAAATCTCACTCCTACCTCAAATGGCCGTTAGGAAGAACTTTTGATATTTACAGCAAAATCCAAAGTCAAAATCTTGTCCAAAACCGGAGAAATCCCCGCCGATTTGTTTCGCGATCGCGTGTTGTTTACAAACTGCCGATGTCTTAGACTAAAATCGGCCAATATAATTTTTGTCCACGAAGAAACTCGGGATCGCAAGGGCACATCGATCTTTACGATCTTCTTCTTCTTCTTCTGGTTCCGCCTCCGCTCTTTCGGAGATGAGCGACAGAGTCGCGGTCTGGCAATCACAAGTAATAGCAGGTTGAAAGCTTAGAGTCTGGATTCTAGTTATTTAGGATGAAGCTCTATGATTCTAACAACGAACATGATGAATTATGCACTAGTAGCCTTAGAGCGATATGAGTGTAATTTATAGAGAAAGAAGAGGGTAAAGAGCAGTAGTCTATTGTTGGTTTCAGGGGGAAGACTCGGGTCAAAGGGTAGCAGGGTTGCACTCGTGAACAAGATGGGGGAGAGTGTATCGCGCACACAGAAAATCGGAACTTTTCCGTGTACGCCATAGGGACCGAATTTTTGAGGACAAAACTCTTTTGGGGAGATGTCAGCGCCCGCGGCGACCAGGAAATGTACACAATGACTCCGATAGCTCGTTTCGCGAGAATCAACAGTAAATTGCGGATTTCATTTTTGTAAATATCTTTTCCAACATTGGTGAGTTGAATTTATTGTATTTCTTGGATATTTTGGGGTCGGTTTTTGAAAATTAAATGCCGATTTTGAGTGAATATTGGTGACTTTTGTGCAGTGGTGTTTTAAAAAGATGAGGTGTATGACTGCCTACATTATACACACGAAGTATAGGAATGTACCTATGAGTGGATCTATTCAGTCTTTCACCCAAATTGATTTTGAGTAAAATGAGACCAAGTCCACTCCAAGGCCAGGGAACAATAAATTAATCTTTGACCCCCCCCCCCCCCCCCCCCCAAGGCAGGTTAAGCAGCACACAGATGGGAGGGACTGTAATGAGCGACAATATCGGAGATATTGATCCCACTCATAGGCCCAAACTATGTGGGACTAGCAAACATTCACTGTTTCAGCAGTCAAAAACAGACATCACTTTTGCTCAGATTTTCTTATATTTTGATCTTCTCTCTAATTCTAAATTTTTAACACCATTTTCCATACAGACAGCTGCCAGACCACAACAAGGTCTTGTAGACCTGAGGAATCAATTTGAAATGTATGATGACTCTGCATTCTGCCTCATTAACATGCTAGAAGATGGGGATGAGGAGGAAGGAAAAAGTCCACTACATGTGATCTTGCAGGTATTGGCCTCTCTATTTTGTACACAGCATTTCACATTTTCTTCATTTTGAAGAAACATTGAAATTCTTTTGAATTGTTTGAGTATGACATGACTTCATCAATTTTGGAAAGAATTATGTTGATTCCTAATTTGAAATTTCATATTAATCATTTTTTTTTAAATTTATACACAAAATGAATGGAGAGTTGTCCACGATGAAATCACAGATGCTGGCAAAGTTGCCAACTCAAGGATCCCCATGAGAGGGATTTACTGTAACTTTAAAAATTCATAACTATTGAATGGATTGTCCGATTTTGCTCCAACTTTCACTATTTACTCTTCTTGGTCATCCCCATTCACTTATAGCATACTGATGCCTGGGTTTCATTCCCCTTTAATTTTGTTGTAGCTTATAATTATTAAATCACAAATTGATTACATTTTTCTACAAAATTTTGTTCTTATTTTTCCTTACATTGTATATAATATATTTCTCTTTTTTTTCATAAATTAAAATTCAATATTTCTGATAAAATATTTTTCAGCCCACTATCTCTTGATACGTTGTCATTTACAGGGTCATTCCATAGGATGCTTGGTCACTGTGATGGGGCATCAATATCACAATCATCTGTTTGCAGAGACCAAAACAAGGCTTCCAAAGCTAACGCAAGGAGGAGAAAATCATGGCGTTCCCAACTATGAGAGAAGAGGTTGAATCCACCAACCAACGGACTAGGGTTAAAGTACAGTAACATTGTTAGAAGAACGCAGTTACAAACTCGTTATAACAACGTTATCTCTCTGGTCCTACATCTTTGTAATATACTTTTTAAAACACTAATATAGGGGTGGGGGGGGGGGGGGGAGGAGGAGGGGCAAAGGAGGCACATGCTCTCCATTGCCTTGAAAAAAATATACACGTTGGTAGAGGTGTTGTGGTGTAGTGGATAAGTCACCGGACTGCAGATCACAAGGTACGGGGTTCGAATCCCACCACAGCACTAACGTCCTTTGGCAAGACAATAATCTACATTGCCACTCTCCACCCAGGTGTAAATGGGTACCTGATATGCTTGAGCGCTAGTTACTTTGGCAGCTCGGCTATAACCAGGGTAATAATAATGTCTAAGCGCCATGAGCGTCACTGCGTGACGGATATGAGCGCTATATAAGTGGCCACTATTACATACAAAACCCTCTCGTTTCCGCTTGTAGTCATCCCCCCCCCCCTCCCTCAGAAAAAAAAAGTACAGAGGAGTTTGTTGTAACAAGATTTGCCTGTAGTATTGCAGTGTATCATAGTCAGATTTGTATTGAATATTTTGATTCATAATCATAATATCAAAATTTAAATAGTTTCAGAAATTTTGTTAAAAAATATATTGGAATAAGAAGAGAAATTCCCATTGTGTACAATCCTATATAGGGTTTCCTGAATTCAGATATTTAGATGAAAACTGCACATTGTCTTGATCGTGCAAAAATTGAGAAGAAAATAAAAAGTACATGCAGATAATGAATTTTTTGCAAGATTGAAAACTAAACTAAATTATTTTTGAAGAAGTTGATTTCCAGAACTAAATTATCTTTCAGTGTATTGTACATTCTTATTATAATTTCATATTAAGTGAAATCTGGGAAATAGACCTGTTTACTAAGTGATTCAAATTTTATGCATACTTTTGAAACAAAGGTTGTTCTTGACAACCTGAAAGCTTGCCAGAGGCTTGCCAGACATGGCAACAAGTAATGTATGAAAACTGGATTCCAAGTATTGTAGTTCATTCATTAAAAACGGGTTAATGGAATACCTCGTTACTAGGTCCCCAGGAAAGAAACATTCATAAATTTGAATCACTTAGTAAACAGGTCTATTGTCTTTTAAAATACCTGTATTATGTTCACCTCAAAATGTGAGTCATAAATATTACATGAATTTCATAATCATAGTATCGTTTATAAATGAGATATATTTCTTAAAAACTCTAAGAACTGTAATACTCTTATAAAAAAAAGATTTACAATAGGTTTTTATGCAGGGGCGGATCCAGGATTGAGTATAAGAGGGGGCACACAAATGAAGGTTTGTCAACTTTTGGAAAAGGTAGACCCGTATTTTTTGGGCCTCACCAGCTTCTCGAAAAGTCACTCAATATAGGGGGGGGGGGGGGGGGGGGGGGCGTGTGGGGTTGTTGGCGACAAAAAAAAATTCGCTCAGTGGGGGGGGGGGGGGGGGGGTTATGGGGGTCCAGTTCCCCTCCATAATTCCTTGACAAGCAAAAAAAAAAAAGTCTTCATTCTAAAAGGTGGGAGAAAATGGTGGATCGTCTGGTCGAAATGCATAGTTTTCTTCCAAAAAGGGGGGGGGGGGGCATGGCCCGAAGTTCCCCCCTGGATCCGCCAATGTTTTATGTACATAGGTAGTCATATTATTTATTCCATGAATCAATGCATAACTTATTTAACCTTTAACTATTAATGGAAAATATATGTATATAAATGTTTTTAATCTATTTTATGTAACAGAAATATGACAAATATGTAATATTAAATTGCTGAAAATAAGTTACTCTATAACAACTTTACATTTTATACTATACTTTGTATCGTAAAGGCCTCAGATTGGTAGTCATGTTACTTTCTGGCAAGATGTGAATGAAGTCATGGTATTTTGTGTTTGGTGTTGATGTTGAGGCAATGTAAATATGCTTGATAAAGAATCTAATGGGGGATATCGCACTAACTTGCTAAAGAAATTGTTAATTTATGTTGATAATGATCTTGGGAGGCTATGATTGAAGATGGCAGCATGTTGGATTTGTTGATATATGATGCTTTCCTCTTGTGAGATCATGGTGTAAGATGGGGAGGGGGCTTTGTGCAGATGTTTGTGGGTGTGCGCATGTAGTCATTACCAACCACTTTACTTTCCCATCCTATTGCATAAAAGATTCTCAATGAAAAAAGTCTTAAAATGTCACTGGCAAAATCAGGGGCTGATGCAGGGTTGACCAGTAGGGGTGGGGCCACGATTCTGACAAAAATCTCTCGTGACGAGGAAAAAAAAAGGGTCCCCGCTATTTATGGAGCAGTGTTTCTTCCAAAATTCTCTGACAAGCAAAAAAGGGGCTCCTCACTCCAATCACACCCCCTTGAAAATAAGAGGGTGCGTCGACTTTGTTTAAAACAGTTTTCTATTGTCTTTTTCCAAAATGTTCAAATGGGGGGGGGGGGGGTGCCCCCTCCCATAATTATATATATATATATGATAGGCCTACCGTACTGCTGAAAAAAAATGAATTCCTGAATCTACAATTTACAATAATCCTCAGAACAATAAAGCCCCAATCCTTGCAAATACATGAATCGACTTTAATATTTGTCTCTGAATTAAATTCAAAAATTGAGAATAAAGTATGTCATATACGGTACATGTCAAGTACGATAAATTCAAAGAAAATTTTACATTTCACTTTTAGTTTTGTAGACATGTGTGATCTTTAATAAGACACCGTGTAGATGCCCAGAGTTGGCCATAAGCGTCTTATTCACACTATTACAAAATCCATGTCATTTTCGTCCTTAAATAGTTTTTGAAAAACAAATTTTCAAATAGAGCACACTTGAATATAAATGATTTGATTGCAGGCGAGTCGGACCCTCCAGATCCAGCTGGTACACTATCGCGGTCCGGTCTACGTCTTTGCAATAGACATGTTTACTACTAGTAAGTGATTCAAATTTATGGATGTTTCTTTTCTGGGAACCTAGTAATGAGGTATTCCATTAACCTGTTATTAAAGGATGAACTACAATATTTGAAATCCAGTTTGCATACATTACTTGTTGCTATGTGTGGCAAGCCTCTGGCAAGCTTTCAGGTTGTCAAGAACAACATTTGTTTCAAAAGTATGCATAAAATTTGAATCACTTTGTAAACGGGTCTATTAATACTCCAGGCTACTTGTTGAATGAAGTAACATGGTTATAGGCTGGGCTGTGCGCGCGGACAACGGCGCGTCGATCGATATGGCGCATGATCTACGCTTGTTATTATACTAGTATACTCGGTCGCGTCGAGAGACAAGCACAGGAAGGATTATGCAAAATACGCCCTGCGCCCTGCAATACACTTCCTTGTTTATTAAAAAAAACGACAATAAATTGTAAAGGAAAACTCGGTATGTACTGGTTGGATCAATCTTACTGAGCATGCTCAGTGCAGTGCAAAAAAGGGGAAATCCCTACCTCCGGTTGCAACCGGTGTTTCAAACCGTGGTTTCAACAGTGGGTCTGCTTGAAACCGTGGATTTTTGAGTCCACTGTTTGTGAATCACAGACTCGGTGAATCCGTGGTTTCGGGTGAAACCGTGGTTTCAAAAATCCATGGATTCTTGAAACCACGGTTTCAAATGAAACCACCTTTGTGAATTCGGGCCAATGTGTTTTGCCATAAACATGTAGACTGAAAATAAGAATGCATGTACCATATCATACTCTACGTTGTAAGTTTTTTTTCAAATTAAAAGATTCAATGTTTATTAATTTTGTACACATGTCTTTAACAAAATTTGTTTAACAGTACATATCGAAATTAAGAGCAAGTACACAATAATTATATACATAGACATAAATTTAACAAAATATAATTCAGTTGACTTGGGTATGATTAACATTGATAAATAATAATAATAATAATACATTGCATTTATAATGCGCTTAATACAAATGTTTCTAAGCGCCGAAGTATTATTACCCCGGCTGTAGCTAGGCTACCGAATTCGGTGCTCACAGCATTTCAAGGAATAAATTCCTACCGGGTACCCATTTACTACACCTGGGTAGAGAGTGGCAAATGTAGATTAATGTCTTGCCAAAGGACATTAGTGCCGCGGCGGGACTCGAACCGCAAACCATGAGATCCACAGTCCGGTGACGTATCCACTAGACCACGACACCAAAGCAATTGGTATGATGTAAAGATTGTAAAGGAAAACATAAGTGGAGGGGTCTATTAAGAAAGCATGGCTTGTATTTCATAGACCCCCGTAAAGAAACGTAACTCTAGCAATATTAAGAGGTAGACAAGAAAAACAAAGAAGAAAACATAAAGATCAAAGCTTGTGAAACACAATATTCAAGGTAGAAACTGTTATCTTTGCGTTCTCTTTTGTTTTCGTCACTCATATCTAGTTGTTACGTGTTCCATCCCTGGTGTTTTCCCGCCACATCTAAGTCCAATGAACAGCGAATGTGCATTTGGATCTACCATAGATTACAATACAACATGTTCTTTTGCTTGTGATACTGGATACAACACATCAGATTCTACGTCTTTATCTTGTACTGAAAGTGGGGGTTTGTCAGCCGATCTACCAAATTGCACAGGTAAGGCAATCACACATGCATTCATTACGAGGGTCATGGGTGGGCTGGCAAAGTTCCATGTTTTGTTCTACCCATTCTTTTCATTAGTTACTTTCAAAGTGCAATGTTTTAAAACCTGACAAAATTTAACAGTAGCACATCAAATATTCTTCCATTCATTTCTTCTCCTGCTCTCAACAAAAACCTCTGCTATTATGTCATATTATACTTTCAATATCAGTATAATTTTCATCTTTAAGATTCAGTATAACATTTTGGGATTAAGTGCTGAAAGAGGTATATGTGCGCGTGGGTGTGTGTGTGTATCTTAAACTATAAAAGTCTTCACATCTCCAAAATATTTGCAAACTCTGATTCAGCAATGAAATAGTGATATACAGTATCCTCATAACAGCTTTTATTTAAAAAAATTAGCTTAAGAAGACTATATACGATAGTCAAGATATTTTCTCTAGTTTACATTGAATTTGTCATTCTCGTCTTGTAGATATTACATGTTCTGTTCCTGCTGTCTTCCCGTCACGTCTGAGACCATTGAACAATGAATGTGTACCTGGATCTACCATAGTATACAATACGTCTTGTTCTTTCGATTGCGATACTGGATACAACTTATCTGGATCTATGCCTCTTTCCTGTACAGAAAGCGGAGCTTTGTCGACAGACCTACCGCATTGTGCAAGTAATTACGTGTTTATCACTGGATAAAACCTGTTAGTCACAGGCCTAATAACACAAGTAATAATGTTTGTAAACATCATTTAATTATGACGTTGTTCATTATGCAGTACTCAGTCTACCGTTAATGAAAAAAGGAAGGAAGTCTTGGTGAATATTGGGACGCGGTATTCGTGTTTTTTTAAACTTAATCCTTTCATTCTAGATGAAATCTACTCAAAATATATTTCTTTTAAAGATATTGAATGTCAAATACTTAATGCAATTTAATAACGTACAGTATTTTACTGTTAATGCATGGTTGGGAGTGTGTCAGTGCGATACGCCTCGTGCGTTAGTACACCACGATAAAAACCTGCGTGTTGCCGGATCGCACTAACGCACGACCTCACAACCATGTATTAATAGTTTTATAAAACGGGTCTACAATTTTAGTGCTTTCACTTACCTCAAACTGTCATGACATGTCCCATGCGTGAATCCTGCTCAGCAAAACATGTAGTAGACTGTTGCAAACGTAAAATGTTTATTTACAATGTTTAGGCCTAGTCTAGACGGTTGCGAACGTATATACAATGTTTATTTACAATGTTTAGGCCTCGTCTTAGACCTATTTGTTAGTTATGTGAACCTGACAATTATGGAAGTGGTATTGAATCTGGTTCACCGATGTATTTTCACTTCCTTGAGCTTTGCTGAGCATGTTCGAATTTGAGCTTATATTGAAGCTTGAAGATGAAGACAAGGTACCACCAATGGCACTAGGAGTAGGACTAGTACTATTACTAGCACTCGTAGTAGGAACAGGACTAGTACTAGCACTAGTAGTAGGAGTAGGACTCGGAGTAGGAATCACTTGGCACAGTTGTGTTCTTTGTGTAGTCCGTTCCATCCGCTTTTCTGATGCCTGCATAGAAATGGCTTAACAGCGTATCTAACTCACGTTGCGTGATGATGGATAGGTCCGTGCGACTGAGTTTAGCGAAACTTTCAAGCTTTGAAAATCCAAATTTCACTGCTCTTTTCGTACTGTTGGAATCCTTCCCATTCAGTAGATCGTCGAATTCTTCCTCCGTGAGAAGTGCAAAACTGAGATTCGAAGATACAGCCATTTTTACACGCTTCTATCGTCAAAAATTAAACTTAAACTTTCATTTTCGGTACTGAACTGCACCGATCCGACCGCGGTAGCGCTACAGCTGTAATTTTGTTGATTTGTTGATATTTGTTGATATCGCGATATCGCGATATCGATAGCGTATACGGTAAAAACATATAGCAAAATCGAGTCGTATCGTCTGCGCTACATAAATGTTTACATGTTTATGTTTACATGTTTACATGTTTACATGTGCAACAGTCCCCTTTGCCGTATGTTATCACTTTTTTTTGCACAGTCACGTGGTGTTATTTGACCAATCAGGATGGCTACATTCTTGAACCCGTTTTATAATACAAAATACTGAACTGTTGAATATTTGTGTATTTCCTTCAATCTCGTCAAATAGTTGTTACGTGTTCCATTCCTGCTGTCTTCCCGCTACATCTAAGTCCAACAGAAGACGCATGTGCAGCTGGGTCTACCATAGATTACGACACAATGTGTTCCTTTGCCTGTGATACTGGATACAACCCAGTTGGATCCACCTCAGTATCTTGTACAGACAGTGGAGCTTTATCAGACGCTTTGTTAACTTGTACAGGTGATTGAATAAACATACATGTATTTATTATTTAATGTAATAGCTCTGATAGTGACACTACTAATCCAATCACTCAGGAAATCTACAAAATCCACCTGATTAGGTGCCAATGAGAAATAATGTCATGTCGCCAGTTTCCGTCATATTAGGCTGGATTATATCTCAGGAACACCGACAAACCCTCTCCATATTGACCGATTGTTGGCCATTCGTCGTCATGTCATTTTTTGTTCTGCCTGTCTGTTGTCGATCTGGGTCCCGTTTCATAAAACTTGCTATCAGTAACAGGTGCGATATTTCTATGACAAATTTGTTCTCAGTCAATCAGATGCAAGGATTTCAGTAGCTTTTAACAACTATCGTAACTTGTTATTGATAACAAGTTATATGAAACGGCGCCCTGGTGTCGGTCTTGTTGGTGTGATTGAGGTATCAGCTGTACAGAAATTATCATAGTTTTTTTCAGTTCGACTTTCTTCGCATCTTCCACATTCCGTTACCCTGTTGCTTTCCACAATATTATTTTCCTTCGCGTCTTTTCGCCGTACTTGTAAAATCCACGAATTCGGGGAGCCTGTTGATGTAGTGTCAAAATAAGACAGTATTAGACTTTGCTTCAAGTGTGTAAATCATTTCTACTTTACTATCCTTTGTCTAGTATTACCATCCAGTAAGTAATATGATAGATTAAGTAATTATATTTCTGTTTAGGATAAGGAGGATACGTAGAATTTATGTATTCATATAATTTTCTTGTTGTCTTGATTCATGTCACCCTTTAGTCGTAACATGTCCGATTCCAGCTGTCTTACCGTCACATCTCAATCAGATAGGAGGTGGATGTGTACCTGGATCTACAGTAGATTACGACACCGAGTGTTCTTTCGTCTGCGACACTGGATACAGTACAATGGACCCTACAACGCTAATCTGTACAGAAAGTGGAGCTTTGTCCATAGATCTTCCAAGTTGTTCAGGTAATAAACCTGTTTACTACGATATAATTAGGCAGTCAAAAAAGAGATTTTTGTTTGACTTTCATCATAACTAAAATATTAGTTTTCTTTCATTTTGACTTTTGAATTACGTTGCTACCCAAACTCACTGGTATGTAATCATTATCATTCAGTATGGTTTATATTAGACAGTCAACATTTTTTTCATTGAGTTCTGAATAAAATGATTTAAGGCAGCGTCTTGGTTGTCTGTCTATTTCGGATTTTCTTAAAATAAATCAGCTTTTTAATTCCTTTCGCTATCTGTAATGTCGAGTTTCCAAGATAAAACTTTAAATTATTAACTGGAGGCTACTCTCTTTTTGAAGATATTAATCTTTTTATCTTTCTTTATTTCATTCTTCGTCAAACACCACCTGCAGTTGTTACATGTTCCCTTCCCGATGTCTTCCCATCACGTCTCAGTCCAGTGGAAGAATCATGTTTAGCTGGATCTAGCATAGATTACAACACAACGTGTTCATTTGCCTGTACTACTGGCTACAATATAAACGGCTACCCGTCGGTAACATGTACACAAAGTGGAGATATGTCTCATGCTCTGCCAACATGTTCAGGTAAATTAAATTATTTTTGAAGTGGTTATTACTAAAATTCGTCGAGGCCAGGACCGAATTGCAAATATTTCATATGCATACTTGCAGAACACATTAATGAAGGATATGGATTTTTTTATAAAGAGAACATACTCTCTAAATTTGAAAGTCTTATATTTAAATCTTAAAGACTTACTTTTAAATCTAACAGAGACTGATATTAGTGACGAAACCTTTGGGATTTAAAATAAGTCTTTATTAAGACTTAAAATTTTAAAACCACAAAAGACTTAAAATATAAGTCTTTAAGATTTAAAATTTAAATCTTTTCAGTTTTACCTTTAAATCTTTTTAAGGTTTATTAACAGATAAATCTTTTGGAGATTTAAATTTTCAGAGGAAGTGGGACTGGAGAAAAACAACAACATAGACTCAAAATATGCAATTTATTCAGGCAAACATTAATTTATTTGATTGCAGCTCCATAACAAACACATTAAATGACATTCAAACATAATATCATAATAATTGCAAGTGTCAAATGCAGAAATAGAGACCGGTGTATGGTTGATCCCAACGAAAAGTGCATACACGGCAATGTCGATCCGACTTATCTGAAAAACAGTAATCATCTGGCTCTCACTTTTGTGTTGCAGTTATGTGCCTTGATAGACGCTTCATATAGACGCCATCCTGTGAACTCATGATGTAGAGAACATGAAATTTTATCTATTTTGGGGGGAAAAAACCCTTATTTCTTGAAAGTAGTGGTTTAGCTGAATATACATTCAATGGGTAAAGGAAAAAACAAACAATTCAGGCATTTTTCAAATAAAAAATCATGCTTTGTACACTTTTCGCTGGAATCAACAGCTACAGCATTAGTAATCTATCAGTTATAAACATTCTACAATATTTTCCCCTAAATGCAGGTGGCACATGTATACATTACACACTATTTATTCATTTCTATTGTGCAACTCACTAACGTTGACTAATTTATAATGTGGTCATCTAGGGAGTTAGGTACTCCACACTATACTATTATAAGTTTTAAGTGAATGCGATTTGTGTTTAGCCTGCAGAGCTACTTGAGTTGCCGGCAGATATAGTCGGTTGGTCAACTGCACCATAACACAAGAGGTCTGCAGACCTTGCGCTCACCTGAGGATATAATCATTTGGGAGGGAAAGAGGGAATACATGTACGGCCCCATGTTATTAGGGGGGGGGGGGGGTCCTCCATGACCCCTCATCAGATGACTACCCAATAATAACTATGTTAGATTATCCTTGCCTAAGGATGATTCCTGTTAAGTTAAAATCAAGAAGAAAAAAATTTTTTGCCCCTGATGCACTTTTTTGGTCAGATGCGTTCCCTATTATAAGAAATTTGGGTCCACATTGCTTGAGAATAAGTTGTTTCAGCTTTGGATGAAATGCAGCAATCAATATTTGAGAAACAGATCGAAATATGAAAAATTTGCCCTTGGGGGGTCCTCTTCTTCTTTTTTTTTTTTGGGGGGGGGGGGGGGGGCTACCCCCATGCCACATGGGTTCCCAATTGTTACAAATTTTGGTCTCCACTGCTTGAGAATAATTTGTGTCAGGTTTTGATGAAATGAAGCAATTAATTTTTGGAGAACATTTTTAGCCTTTTAGGGGCTACCCCACGACCCCTTTCCAGATAGGGACCGCATTTTATCAGTTGTAAATTATCCTTGTCTCAGGATGACTCTTGTCAAATTTAGCCAAACCCAGTCAGGTGTTCTTGAGATTATTAACATATTAGGACCTCTAGGGCATTTTGGGGGCTGCCCCTAGGCCCCCTTGACCAACTTTAGGCCCCCATTACCTAAGGAATACTCATTCAAAGTTTCATTAAAAAGCCGGCACTGCGTTTTTGAGAAGAAACCAAAAATGTGAAAAGGCTACGGACGACGCACGACGGACGGTGAGTGATCGCATAAGCTCACTTGAGCATTTTGCTCAGGTGAGCTAATATAATAAGCATCCACAGTCAACATGTTTTTTGAGGGATACTAAAAATTATGGATCTTAAATATCAAAATACATGCTATAAGGCTAAAAAAATTATAGCTCTCAAAGCTGCAGCGCGCATTTGATTCTGCAAAAGTCAGACTTTCATTTTTTTCCCTATTGTTTTTTTTTCCATTTTGACTCTGAAAAAAAAGAAAGTTTGCTGTTTTGAAGGAATTGAAGCAGTGGGAGGTCAAACAACCTGTGAAATGCTATGTGGTTTCCAAACTTACAAAAATTAAAGCTTTTCAGTCATTTTTGGTTACAGATGTGTGTGGAGGCGGAACTCAGTTGAAATTTTAAGGGTAAAAAAAAAAAAAAAAAAAAAAATCGCATTCCGCGTCAGATCTAAATTCTCACAAGCTTTGAGACATGGTATTTTTTTTAGCCTAATACTACCAGTAGGACATTATACATTCACAATAACTTTACAATGCATCCATTTCAATTAAATTTACTGCCACATTTTATTGATATATATTATCACAAAACAATGTGTTCAAGTGTCCCAAGAACAATGTAAACACAGCAAAAATTGGAAAAAAACCAACACAACCAGTGTGTCAAATAAAAATATTTTTTTTTGTTTTAATTTTTGCATTATTTGGGCTCACTATACCGACAGAATTTTGAGAATGAGAGATCCATAGGTTTTGTCAAATGTTTTCCCTGCATTCACGATTAGATCATAAGTATGCCCCAGAATAATATAATAATAATACGTTCCATTTATATAGCGCAGCTACTATATGAATATACTCTACTGCGCTTAATACAAAGTATCACATTATTACCCCGGCTTTAGCCGAGCTGCCATGATAGGCGCTAAAGCATTCAAGGAATTTCTTATTACCGGTACCCATTTACTTCACCTGGGTGGAAAGTGGCAAATGTAGATGAATGTCTTGCCAAAGGACATTAGCGCTGTGGCGGGATTCGAACCGCGAACCATGTGAGCCACAGTCCGGTGACGTATCCACTAGACCACGACACCTCTATATCCTCAGAAAAATGTGAGAATCTAGGGGTCCAAGAAGTCAAATTTAAAAAATCAGAAAGCGGGACGGACGGACAACCCAAACACATGATGCCTCTGGCTCCACCTTCGGTGGTAGAGGCATAAAAACACACAAAGCCGATAAAGTACACTTTCATATTAGCTGCTTTGTATCTCCATCTACACGTATATTATAATGAAATGTACTGTATTTTATCAGGAAGGTACATGGCCTAAATCTTATGGTCCAACTAAACTGAAATGTATTTTAACATGTCCAGCACATTCCAAGGATACAGTTTACCCTTGTCTGCAATGCTTAGTTTCAGATCTCTTCCATATTTCTTATGTTTGCTGCAAACGATCTAATACTAGCTGCCACCTGGGATGGCGGCAAGACCTCATAGACAAATGCAGCCATGAAAGTGTAAAACGGCATCAATGGGGGTAGCATACTCTACTTTAAAAGCCATGTGGGACTTGAATACCATATCAATGATGCTGCTGGGATTGCAATTTTGTCCACAACCTACAAGTACTGACTTGGCTTCATCTCTTCCCCCAGGCTTAACAAAAACGGCTGCTGATATATGGACTCTTTGCCCTGTACTGCAGCTTCCACATCAGTTCCAACCTGAAAAAGGATAACACAAATAAAGTTGAACAGGCGATATGTCATACAATACCACCTCCTTGAGCACAAATTGTTTTCCTGAACTGTGTAAAATAATTATGTATGAAGCATACGGTAAATTGCCTTAAAGGGGAAATCTGGACCAAAATTTACATAAATCTAAGAACAGAAAAAATTTCCAGAAAAAGTGGTGAAAAAATGATGAAAATCGGTTAAGAAATAAGGAAGTTATGACATTTTGAACTTTCCCATATTTTCGGAAAACATTTGTTGAACAGTCCGTATGAATATTCAAATGAGTGAGGTGATGATGTCATACCCTCACAATTTTCTACACATTTCAATTACAGAAAATGACAAAAATCTTATTTTCAGGTATGTGACAGTAAATCTTATCTTCTAATCACCCAAAATAAGTGAGCACAGCATACGCTGCTATATGGCATGTTTCATGAGAGTATAGGTCCAAATCATACCATTTTTTCACAAAAATGGCAAATGATAGGTTTATGGAAACACAAACTCCAAAATCAAGTTTTTCTCAAGAAATGTTAATATTTGGTAAAATATTCAGTTTTTCATTGCAAACGTCAAATAAAATTTATGGACATATACTACTTTGCATTTTTGTATTTATTTTCACTTATATCAATGATATCCAGTGATCGTTATTTTATAGAATATAGCAAGTCCAAAATAGTGAACATCCGTAATCCGTCCAGACCAAAGACTTCTTAAATTCACATCGACGATGGCCTATGCCTTAACCTAGCTGACGGTGGATGAGGTTGACCAATAGAATTCAAAGAATCTTGATGACATAGGAAAGTATTTTTTGTGGGACTCTTCCATTTAACATAGGGAATACAAAGCACACAAATAAATGTTAAATTGCTGTATTTTTGTCTATCGTAATAAGAAAATTAGTTTATTAGAAAATTCACTTCCAAAAGTTGCAGATACAGGACTCTTCACCATGTTCACTTAATGAACAAATTCATTGCCAATTAACCCATACCACACACAAAACGCAGCGCACTTATTGGATCTGCAACTTTTTTTGAGGTGAATCTTTTATATAATCTTCTGTACTTACATGGCCCTGTAACTCTGGTGTTGCATCTTTTATTGCAGGCCAAGTTTGTACAATCCCCTTGGCAAGTGCAGTTTTGTTGTCAGTTCCTGGATACCTGAAGTTATTACATGCAAAAAAACCATAAACATACAATATTAGGGAATGTGCAGTGTATGAGCAGTGTATGAGCAGTGTATGAGCAGTGTAGCCAGCTCAACCAGTCATCACAGGCAATGTATAAAATCTTTCCCAATCCGTAATTTCAAATTTTAATTTGTGCATTTTTTATTTGTTCTTCCTGCTGATCACCTGCACCCCCCCCTAACCAAATTTTTTGCTGTTTTTTTTAAAGAATAAGATCAAACTTTCCCATCTAGACCCTCCACACACACACACACACACACACATCCACCCACAGCTACGTCACGGTACAACTCCTTAATTTTGCACGAGCACACATGAAAAAATATTGTAACATGCATCATACCAATATTTTCGAGGTGCAGTATTTAGGTTTGTAATGATTATGTTATCTACTCCAAACATGGGCGTCAATACTCACAGGAATTCTATTCAAGTGGGGGGGGGGGGGGGGGGGGGGGGACACATCTGGATGCAACAATAGGGTGTCCCCCCCCCCACTTGAATAGAATTCCTGTGATTGACGCCCATGACTCCAAACACACCAAAAGACTTGACGTCAAAGTACGCCTACCCCCCCCCCCCCCTCCACTTGAATTGTTGTTACAATTATTGCTACTCTTACAATATCATACTTACAAGTCGCCACATTTCTCTGCCAGATAAGAAACACTCGGCCGCATCATATAGCTGCCTCTGAAGGACTGACAATATCCCACCTTCGTCCACATGCTTTACAAGCGCCAGGCCTTGTGGTGTCTGTGACAAATATGCCAGGCTGGATTTCTGGACAATAATGCAAAGTAACGCACTTACATGTAAGACTATTTGTCAAAGTAAAATTGAATTTATTTTATGGCAGCGTCACATGGTGGTATCAATGTTGGAGGTACTAGGTGGGTGGAAGAAGCAAGTTGTGCCATAAGAATTTAGTAAAACGTGTTTGTCAGTATGCTTTTAATTGCACTTTTAATTTTCCCCATTTTCTTTTTTATTGCACAGTACATGTATCTTAAGACTCTGAATAAATAGTGGAATATCCCTGGCAAGCCTGAAAAACCCATTCACCACTCATGATTTTGAACCTGGAACATGCATTGAAAATTAAGCCAGTATAAAACAATGTCCATATACTCTCACCACACATCTTACTACAAAATTTACTACTCAAACGCTAGTTTTTAAAGCACAAAAACAACATACACACTGCGTTGGCCCTGCCTGCAAAAACACTGCATTTGTACCACTGACCTCTACACCTGGACACGTCATTGACTAACAGAAGTTTTTTTTTTATTAGTTCTTTTTATTTTATTATTTCGTTTTATTTTACATTGCTTTTATTTGGCTTCATTTAGATTTTACTTTTATTTTATTTTTTTTTTCTTCTCAATTTCATTTCATTTTAGTTTTATTTTTCTGAATTTCGCAGTGAATAACAAATTGCGCAAAAAGTATGCATTGCTGCGATTTGGAATCACAAGTTGAAGCGTGTCATTTGCATATATATTGCAACACCAAATTTTGTGATTTTTTTTTTTAAATGCCTTCGTAGTGGATAAAAACGTCTGTCTATGCATTTTTTCACAATGCTGTGTAGACCCTAGATCTAGGTCTAACGTTAGATCGATCTAGAATCATAAATCTAGTACAAGCAATTTGCTAAAATTAAATCACTAGATTCTAGACCTAGATCTAGAGTCTATAGTATCAGAGTCTAAATCTAGATTCTCTTAATGTTCTTTTCTTATTAGAGTAATTACTAATAGAGAATCTAGGTCTATACTCTATAGACTGAGTCTAGATCTACATGTAGACTCTAGATCTAGAGAAGTCTATATCTAGATCTGTATGCTATTTGCGAAACTGTTGCATAAAAATGATGCATTGTTGAATGTTGTGATTTAACGCACAATGTTTAAGTTGAGATATTATCTGCAAATACGTTGTGAAGCCAAATTTTCCCCCCACCCCTCCCCCCCCCCCAAAAAAAAATGCCTTCACAATCAATGCCAATGCCTGGACCTGGTCCTGGACAAATCAAAAGCAAATGTGCAGTTTTACAACATCATCATGTCCATAATTAACATTAACAATTCATCCCAAATTATACTGTAACAGTTACACAGTTCACCATCAGAAAGCAGTATGGTACGGTAGCCTAGGACTAGGTCCATTGACTTTTCACTCAAAATATTGGGGTTGGTTGGGTTGTGGAGGTCACGCACTGTGTATGGTGGGGGGTCCAAAAGCTATACGCGCTATATACGGAGCCCAAAAATTTGCAGTCACTTACGGGCGCTGTGACTAAGTTAGTACTAGTAGTACTAGTAGAAGAGTTTGTGTTCAAAATTGCTCTTTTGAAGGCTGAATGCAGAAGCAAATTGTCAATTTGTAGAATTTTATGAATCTACATAATTAATACTAGACTCTATTTTATAAATATTCTTGACATTTTTGAAAAAAGAAAAAGCATTGCAAAACTTAACTATACACAGCGCAGTCGCGAAGCGACAGCGCTGTTTAAGCTGGCCATTCAAAAGCGTTGCGAACCGCGACTACAAAATTGCGACTACATGCTTTTTGATTAAATTACATCCTTTCTTGAAGTAATTATAGTACCAAATCAAGCTTAAACTATTACTTTATTGCGCTCCCGACCTTAAATTTAGTTAACTAACTTACATAACTTACCAAAAAACGATGATTTATTGCGTCGTCTGCCATGTCTGCCCACAGTAGCTGTACTATCACCTCTGCCGTTTACGAGACGAATTCGGGCAGACATGGCAGACGACGCAATAAATCATTGTTTTTTGGTAAGTTAGTTAACTAGTTAACTAAATTTACGGAGCGCAATAAAGTAATAGTTTTAGCTTGATTTGGTACTATAAATAATTAGGCTACTTCAATTCAAGAAAGGATGTAATTTGATCAAAAAGCATGTAGGCCTAGGCCCTTAGACCGAAAATTCTGTCTCTAGTTCGTTAGCTCTTCACTTAGAGACAGAAACGCTCCATTCACTCGCCTGTGCAAACCGAATACACATTGACTTACACACTATACAGTTTGAATGCAGCGTAAGATTTTCAAACCGAGAACAACTTGGACCCTGAATTACCTGAAAAAGGAGCATTAAAAGGAATAAAACAATGAAATTGGTAAGTTGAACATGTTCGTTTTAAGTATAGAGCCTAGGCCTAATCTATTTAATTTACACAAATATTTTTAAAACTCCTAATATCCTCATTTTAACAACGACATGCCTACTGTCTCTCGGCAGACAGTGAGTTTGCACAGGCGAGTGAATGGAGCGTTTCTGTCTCTAAGTGAAGGGCCGACCCTATCCAAATAAGAGGCTAACGAATGAGAGACAGAAAATTTCGGTCTAGCCTAATTAGTAGGCCCTAGGCCTAGTCGCAATTTTGTAGTCGCGGTTCGCAACGCTTTTGAATGGCCAGCTGGTACAGCCGCTGTGTATAGTTACGCAAAACTTGAACTAGGCCTAGGCCCTAGTCTAGACGTTACCGCATCAAATCCAAAATCGCGTGCGGAGGCGTAAAAAAACGAAGGAAAGGGCCTCGATTTCGCTTCGAACTCCAGTTATAATTTTTATGCCGTCTTTTTGACGACAACAAAATGATCTTCAGAATATGTAGCGTCAAGTGAAGTAAAAAAAATGTACTCAAATAATGAATTGGAAGACGACGAAGCCGTGGACAACAAGGTGCGTAGCTTTTGGACCCCCCCCCCCCCCCCCCCTCATATCACAGCACACAGCGCTGTCGCGAAGCTTTCGCGACAGCGCTGTGTAACTAGTTAGAGTTACCTTGATACAACTGACTACACGCACTGTGTACGGCCGATATGTGCTAATCCAACGCTAATTTACAACAAAATATGTAATATTGTTACAATAAAAGCTGCTCAAAATGTGCTTGAATGTACACTTACTAACAACATACCTTTCAAGTTGACAATGACCTCTTGATCAATCCTGTTTTTGGATAAGAATTCTTCCATCTTCGAAAAAGATTCACACAACCGCAAAAAGAAAGATGTCGATCATCGCGCACTTGGCTAGCTGGCTAGGCTTGAAAAAATTTGTGTTCGATCACGTGTTGCATCATCGTAAATCTGATTGGCTTAAAGTTTAAATCTCCTTAAAAGATTTAAACAGGAGATTTTGTTCGCGGTCTCGAGAGAAAAATTTAATCAAAGAACGTGGAAAATAAGTCTTAAAGACTTAGATTATTTTAAGTCTCAATTAAGATTTAAATTTTAAGTCTTTCAAATTTAGAGAGTAGCGATATAATAATGGGCGATGAATTGCATTACTATAATATGCTGGTATTTGGGAAAGTTAAGTACTTAAACCTGTAAACGATGGTACTGGAAATCATGTGGGGAAAGAATAGTGAGGTGTGAACCACAAAACACTATTTTGAGGATGGACCTGATAATTAATTTCGAATGTAAGTATTTTGCAATATCATATGAACATCGGGTAGAAAGATATACCGTAACAATTAACAAGGTTTACATCATAAACAGTTTTCTTGGACTTATTAGGTAAGAATGCAATCTTTAAGATATTTATTTTCTTGTATCTTTTCCTCTATACCTCGTCCTACAGTCGTAACGTGTGCTATTCCTGATGACTTTCCATCAAATCTCATTTCAATGGAAGATCGATGCGCAGCTAGTTCGTTTATTGAATACAATGCAATGTGTTCATTTTCTTGTGCTACTGGCTATGATATAATTGGGTCTCCGACATTATCTTGTATAGAAGATGGAGCTTTATCCACAGGTCTACCAAACTGTAGAGGTATGTAAATAGTTCCGGATTACTTCATTAGGTCATAAAGAATGCACGAAGTCCGCCTCAACTAATGATTTCCTCACTTCGGTATTTTCAATCATTTTCGTTTCCAATTAGTATCTTGCTAACAAATGTAAGAAAAATTAAAAAACTATAAATGTTAAGTTCTGTTTTGATCTACGTATTCATGATTTGTATCGACCGTGGGTGTTAATACTAATAAGGGTCATAATACTCCTTTCGTTCTCTTAGTAACAGACTTTCACTTGATGATATGCTACGATGTACGATGGCAAACATGATATTGAACAAAATAGGTACAATTGCATGAAGCGTGTTAGGAAGAAATAGGAAGAAATAGAAAGGGCCATTTCATGAGAGTGATGCCTTTTGCACCACAATATACTTTCACGCATATTTCTGGTCCAACTGGCATATCAGAAACTCCTAGGCCACTGGGTAAACATGCAGATTGTTCCGCATTGTACACTGTAAAAACTACTTTTTCGGGGCATGTATAGTGACTGCACCTGAAATGCTGTTTTAGCACTTGTAGTGTGCTAATTTACCAGCAAAAAAAAATGTGACCGTGGCGAGCCTCGAACCAGGTTCCGCTGATTGAGAGGCGCTGACGTTACCGATAGACTAACGAATGCTTCTTACAATCCAGTTTAGTCATGGGAGTGAAGTAGATAGCATGAACTATGTGGTGTCGTAAATTCACTATGTAACAATATGATCTGCTCTAAATCGTACGATGTGAGTTAGTCTAGCGGTAATGCCAGCAATTCTCGATCAGCGGACCCTGGTTCGAGGCTCGCCAAAATCACGATTTTTTAAATGAATGTTTAGCAGTTTAAGGAGCCGGTCCAGCTCCCGTGAAAGTGCTGAAATAGCACGCTGTGTGCATTCAATAGCACTCTGAGTGCAGTCCCTATGCATGCCTTCGAAAAGTGCTAAATACACCACTTAAGTTTTTAGAGTGTAAATGAAACGCCATGTAGTGAGTTGTGTATTTATCAAGCTCGAGAGCTGCATGATTCCACAAATTTAAATCGTCCTTCATTTTCCTTTATTTTCTTTCAGTTACCACATGCACAGTTCCTACAAACTTCCCATCGCATCTACGTTCAGTTGGTGAAATGTGCGCTGCTGGAGTAGTCATAGAATACAACACAATGTGTATTTTTACTTGTGATACTGGTTACACTCCTTTGGGGTCGACCTCCGTATCTTGTGCAGAAAGTGGAGCTCTGTCAACTGATCTTCCAACATGTGCACGTAATCCCAGCTTTCAGTTATTTATTTATTATGGGCCACACATGTTCTTTCTGAAGGACATACACAAGTATATTCCATAAAATCAGAAATATAAGTCGATTCTACTTCGCGAAAAAGTAATTCTTTGTATACACAGCGTATGGACAGTTAGTCCTTTTAGACATCACGCACATTCACCCTTTTCAGTGGGAGGATCTCAATTGATCATGATCATAAATCAAACCAAAAATCTTAACTTTCCTTTTCTTTTCTGAAATTTTCTCAAACTTTCTCTATGTTTTCCTCCCAATAATCTGCTTCCATTACGGTCAACTTTATACGAGGGTTTAGATTCTCATTTGGTTTGTACACAGGAGCTTCGTTATGTCTTTTGAAGTGTTTATGTGTGTTTGCGTGTGTGCGTTTATTAGAGGGGGGGGGGGCTTGCTTGAAGAGAGCTGGATCAGATGGAAGGGAAGATGCGGGGGGGGGGGGGAGGATAATTGAAGGAGTGGGCTCGGAAATGCGAGGGGGTAGTTCTATCTCCCATAGTCAATTTCCTTTTATTACCTACTCGAATGCCTAGGTAATATGGATAATGTCCTACTAGAGTGCCTGGAAATGTTACAGTTCCTTTCCTTATTTTCTGACTTGATCTATTTAGTTGTTACCTGCAACATTCCCACTGACTTCCCACTGCACATACGATCTACTGAAGATAACTGCAATATTGGATCTACCATAGATTATAACACAACGTGTTCGTTTACCTGCGATGCTGGATACAGACCAACGGGATCACTCTCGTTAACGTGTACATCAGATGCATCTCTGTCAACCGATCTCCCTACGTGCGCAAGTAATCAAAGCTTTTATAGTTTTCTATATTCATTTATTTTGTTCGACTTATTGATTCTTCTTCATGGTTATGTTCACATTTAGAATAATGAAAACATCATATTTACTTACTTAGACTTAGTTCCTCCTGTTCCTTGCTGAACATTGGCAGCAACAGTTCGATCCTCGGCTAGAGTCTTCTCCTAGCTCATTTTTCTGAGTCTTCAAGAACAAATTAAGGTAATAATACAAATAATCCATCATCAAACTAAGTAAATTACATTGCAATTGATATTTTTCATATTTATCATTACTTTTTACGCAGTTGTTACATGTTCCCTTCCTGTTGACCTCCCCTCACATCTACGTGGAATTGGAGATCACTGCGCTGCGGGAACCGCCATAGAATACAATGCCACATGTTCTTTTACCTGTGATACTGGATACACTCTCGTGGGACCTAAGGTGTTATCTTGTATGGAAAGCGGACTGTTATCCAACGACCTTCCAACTTGTACAAGTAATTATTTCCATCCATTCTGCTATGTTACAATAATGACTAGGAGTTCACATAATTATGTTAAAGACAGTAATATCTAAAATGACAATCCACTCGTTACACGGTTCTGGATGAGGCAGTAGGGAAGTCTCATTGGAAAAAAGTACTTTTGTGCTATTCCATCATGTCGACTGTTACAATAAACTGATGAATCGCCTAATTCGCCTAAAAAACAATCCCGTTAATGTATATTTAACTTGCAGGCATATCATATTTTCGGGTAAATTTCCATACTCCTCTCCCACTGAGATAGCACAGTCTTAATATTGCTGAAACTAGCGCCTGAATATCTATATCTTTTAGGTGCATATTATATTTTTGAATGGTTGTTATGATTATTTACCAAAAAGGTGTATACAGAGGCGTACCTACATGGGGACACAGGCCCTGGGAGGAGGCACTTGCCCCAATCAAATTGCAGAAAAAATGAAGAGAGAAGAGAGAGAGAAAGAGAGAGAGAGAGAGATAGTGAAAGGGAAATGAAGAACATGAAGAATGCAAGGTGAAAAGAAGATGATACGACACCCCCAGACACCCTCTCGTCCTTGTTTATTCTGATTTATTAATTGAGAAAGGTGTCCCAAATGTCCATTGTCATTCCAATGAACCTAAATTCACTGGGCTACTGGTGGTGTTTGATAACAACTTAGTTATATGCCCCATGAGACTCTTCTGTAGTCCTCCGACCAGTTGGTCCTACGTCCCTGTAAACAAAATAGGACTTTTTAACTGGGTCCTGTTTCATTAGGTTTACAATCAGGGTTCATTAGACCAGTGAGACGTATGACAGTGGGGGTCCGCTCGCTATTCACTTAACACGCGTTATGAACAGTTATGAATAGGGGTCCTTATGAATGGAGGTGCTTATGAATAGTGAGGTAATTTGTCTATAGTTTGCTTGCTATTTAGAAGTACCGCTATTCATTTAGTCACGCGTTATGGATAGCGGTCCTTATGAAATAAAGTGGTCCTTATGAATAGTGGTCCTTATGACTAGCCAGGTTACCTCGACCGTGGAAGGTTAACTGCTAATATTATTACTGTTACAGTTGTAATGTGCGATGTTCCAACGACTGCTGACTCGGTAAATACAATCTGTGAAGAGGGGTCAAGAGTCACGTACGGCACTCCCTGTGATTTCTCATGTACTTTTGGTATGAGGAGAAGCGGGAATTTAAGACGTGTTTGCCGTCCTGACGGAACTTTTTCTGGCAGCGACCTCACTTGTGAAGGTACATTTTCATAGCTGACTACTATTTTCTCTCAAAGAATTCTTGATTTTGATATACGATCCCTTTTTAATAACAACATAATTGTTTTCATTGTTATGAATAGTTGTCTTTATCTTCATTATATATTATTATTGTTATAATCTTGATGCAGTTTTAGCAAAAGAATTAGTCTTTAAACTTACGATCTAAGATTCAGCTTTCAACATTTTCATATAAATACAATGTAAAAACAAAAATGATAAAATTATTAAAAAATGGAGCTGAAATTCAAAATTAAAACTGAACAGATATCCTTATTGTGTGAGAGAATTGTAACTGATAAAAGAGTAGTAGTAAACTCATTAAAAAAAAAGCAAAATCTCACAAAAAGCACCGAGTCTGGATCATCGTTAACCCAAATGCCATTAGATAATTTTGTCACACCATCGATATATTTTACCAAAATAAAGGGTCAAATCTTAGGGGTTAGAGCTGGGCTTTAGTCTTAACCTAACCCTCTAACCCAACCAAATCCCGCATAGTTTTTTTTTTAAGAGTGTGAACAGAATTCGGCGAATTTCAATTTTACCACTTTACCACGACAGAGGTGATGTGCCCTATTCCAGTCTATTCGAGTGCGATTTCATCAACACAGTGTCCCTCTGGTGGCCGGGTTGCTGTTGATACACTATGCCAGTTTCAGTGTGAAAGTGGCACGACACAACTGGGAAATATTCGCTGTACCGGTACAGGACAACTTGAGGCCGACGTTCCTCAGTGCCTAGGTAACACGCATTTTGGAATGGACCTATTTTTCTTCCAGCTTGTTTAGCCTGCAGATGGTGACATTCTTTGCGTTGGAAATATTGGCCAAAATTTCAAACCAAGAACAACAGTGATAGACCTTGAGCCTAAATTACTTGTTTTTAAAATATAAATTATAACGTCAATGATTACAAGTTTGCCATAGAAAATCACAAAGGACGCACAGTTCCGGTTTTAATACTAAGAGCCACAATATCTTTGATTTCTTTGCTTAGTCTCTGTTTTCCAAGTGCATTTTGGTAAATAATTTTGGAGAAAGAAAAAATTACCACAAATGACAATTAAAAAAAAAGGGTTTCACAAGGTGTCTTTTGTTCTTGAAAATCGTAGTTTTACAGTTATTGTCTTCGCGTACGTGGGACTGTAAGTAATGTGATAATACTAAAGTAATCTTCGCCACCACTGTAATTTCTACCCCACTGTAATTTCTACCCCACTGTAATTTCTACCATGGGCGTTAATCGTTACGTAACTCTATTCATCATGGGGGGGGGGGGGGGGGGACGACACAATAGCCGTCCCCCCATGATGAATAGAGTTACGTAACGATTAACGCCCATGATTTCTACTGTTCGCCTTCCATTTTTAGAGACGTGTGGTTCCCAGGTGTGTGGAGAGAGCGAGTACTGTGCTGCCGATGGGACGTGTCTATGTGTAAGGGGTTCTCGTTCATCTCAAGGCACCTGTTCAGGTACATTATCTGCAGAAGTAAGCCTTCATTAATCTTGATCGCATAACTAGTCGAAGATAAAGAATGATATTTATATTGCAGCTCTAAAAGTATCAGGACAAAGCACAGCATACCCATAATTCTAACAATTCATTGTGCCTTTCAAATTTTACATAAGAATCGAGAATGTTTGTGTTTTACTCTTATATTCTCCATCCAGCTGTTAAAGTTGCTCGGGTGCCATATATATATATATATAGCGCTTCGTGTAACGCTTGCGAAAATCCCACTAGGTAGCGCCATGACAGTTTACCAGCCTAGATTGAATCTGCGAACAGATGACGAAGTCGCTATCCCGATCTGCCGAACCTACGTAAATGACGTCATTTGCACGTTCGGCCCTGGCCTAGGTTTTCGAAAGTACTTTCTCCCGGGACTTTCTCCCAGCCAATGGGTTATATTACGACACACACTGACCAGACACACAGGCAACGGCCGTATGTGTACTTACCGCACCCGTATACCGCGAACCGGCCGAGCCCCATGAACTCAACTCAGCTCAGCTCAGCGAGTGTTTGTTTACATCCGCACGCGATCTCGTTGGTTCTTTATCGAATGATTTCTACAAAATTCAACTAAAGTCTAGTGAAAATGGACGAAGAGGAAGATGGAAGGGCGAGGAAGCGACACGACGTCAGTCCATAGCATCACAGAGGTAGAGTGTATCTACACAACTCATACATCGACTGGAGGGAACAAAAAAAAATCAACTTAGACTCCTATAATTATGTGGCTGGCCGCGCCGGTAGCGCCTAGCTAGTTCTCGAGTGGTATGCATGAAGTGCATACGATAATATGCACAGGAACTTTCCATAAGCTTATGATGTGTGTTCATGTATAGCACATCGATCGTAAGCGAGCCTCCAGAAAAACTTCGACGAGACTCGTAAACTGGCGCTGCCCTGTGGGTTTTGGAAAGCGTTGCGTGAAGCGCCATCTATACATGACGCCCGGGCAACTTTAAAGTGTGACTAAAATTCATTTTTCGTAGGAAGGAGTCATTAGGAGCAAAACAATATCTATCACACACTTTTTTATGCAGTCAGTCGTATTCATAATCATTTGAAAAGTACATTTTTGCTGATTTAGACAGTCATAAGCCCCGCCCCTAAAATAAAACCATCGAAGCGACATCATGATCACCTGATCTGTGACGTACGAGAAGTAAAGGAAAATATTGCACCAACCTATATACCGTGCGCGCCCGCAGGCTCCGGCAGGCCCAGCCCGGTGCCAAGCATGACATTTACCACATCGACCATTTGCATTGCATATTTTCGTGTGTTTATTTCCTCACAATAACTTTGATTTTGGGACACAGTTTCATCAATAATGCCAAATCGCTGCATACTTGCATCTTACTCTTCATACGTCACTTGGGGGTGTGACGTCAATTAGCCAATTAGCTCACGAGTTTTAAGTAACGGTCCCAAAACCTCTACTCCCCCCCCCCTTTCGCCAAAACGAGACAATCATTTGCCAGATTCGTGATTGGAATGCAAAAAGACATGAAAACAGTACCCTTTTTCTAATTTAGTCACCCTTTAATTAGGTACCTGTTACGAAGTGATTCCTTTCTATGTGTATACATAATCGTGAGAGTATTTGGAGAAAGTACGATGTGAAATTCATACCACAATCAAGGAGGAGCAATATACAGTGTTTTTTTCTTTTAAATATGTTTAGATCCCTGTGGAGGTGATTGCTCTATTACTGAAGAATGTCTTACCGACACACAGAGCGGAATATCAACCTGTGAATGCGGCCCAGGGAAGGGTAGAGATACTGTCACCAACCAGTGCCTTGGTAGGTATAATGCATGGGCCGGGGAACCGGGGGGGGGGGGGGGGGAGCTGGGGGTTTGCAACCCCCACTTTGAGTAAACACGTTTATAGAATATCGGGAAAAAATTTCATTAATGAGTGAAATCAGTAATGCCTGTAACGACGGTCAGAGTCATTTCACAGCTAGAGTTTGAACTTAGGTCCAATGCTTTCTTGGGCAAAGAATATGCGACACATTGTGTCCAATTGAACCGAATTGACTAAACCATGTCTATAGATGGTTCTAATGACCATTATGAAGAAGAGGTGACTGGTTGCTGTCTTGCGTTGGTTTTGTATGGAAAATGCTGACCAGTTTCAATAAGTCCAATGGTTAGGGGACAGTTTTACAGCACACTTTCCCATATCAAAATCTAAAGACAAATTTACAAGTATATCTTCACAAATCCAGTATGTATAAAGACGTAAACATGATTAAAAAGTAAGCAGTACAAATGTGTATAATAATAAGAGCTTGATGAAAAAGCAATTATAACAATATGGAAATCACGGTTGGAGTCGTATTACAAGAGTAACAACCACCAAACGCATCGCGACGTAATTTGCCCTTGCTGAAATTCCCCAAAAATCTTCTCCGTCGTTCTTTATAATCTTGAAAATTCGGCTGTCAAGTAAGCGTTTGCTAATATATTACCCTCTCATTTAACTTTCAGTCAAAATACCATATATATTTTCATGTATCGTTTACACAGTAGGTCACGAACCGACTTACTCTTAAGCATGCACTGGTGATACGTCCAGCAATGAAAAATTTCTATTAAGTTACCTTTGTACCCTATCAATTTTTTTTACCAGATGCTATAAATGTGCAAGGAACACTTACGGTACTCCAGATCAACGGTTCCGAAGCTGTTTTTTCAGAACAACTCAGAAACAAGAGCAGCAAGGAATTTCAGAATATTGCTGAACAATTCTCGGAACAGGTGATACCACGTCTGATACTCAGCATTGAAGATAACATTCAGCATTGATCTCCGATGATTGAATATTGAATTGAATATTCTTTTTCATTGTTCACTGTTCATTCTAAAGCAAGTCGACATATACATGTTTCTGTTTGATTTTAGTGTATTGCAGATCTCACAGTTTCGGTCTCATATCGGGAATTCTTATTTTTCTGTCCCTTCTCCACTCCTTTAATATGTAATATGTATAATTTCATATATAATCCGTGTTTAAGAAAGGCATTTGATGATTACAAAACGGTAAAATATATTTTCAAAACCAATCTACAACCCGGCCACAGATCCATGACTTCAAAATGCGAAAATAATAACCCCTAATTTGATACTTATATATTGATATAGTATCAAGAGAAAACCCTAATCCGTTTTTCATTCCTTTCACTACGTCTAGTTAATGACATCCTTTGCTTCTGGCAATACAACCCCCGACGTAGTTACTGTAACTGATATTCAGAACGGAAGCCTCTTGATCACATACGTGCTGCTCTACGCAACCACAACTGATTCTATCAATCCCGAAGAACTAGTTAATCAGCTGAGTATGAGCATTCGGCAGCAGTTGGGGAGTAATGATGGAATATTGGATTATGCGAGTGGTACGGTCTTCACGGTTAATCAATATATAGCTCCATTACAAGGTAGACCCTACTTTGATGATGATGTTTTTGATGATGGTATTTATTTCCTCCTATCCAAAACCTTAATTAAAGGTACTACTTACGATTATTTAGAATTTAGAATGACCGATGGAGTCAAACACTTAGTTACCTATTTCTCTGAAACATGACTTCTGTTAGAAATTATTTTCCGCTATGTGCCTATTTAAAACACATTCAGAAAACAAAGAGATGCCAAATTGGCAAATTGATCTTTTAGCACAGTAAAATTAACGGCGATCCATTTTTTCGCTCTGAGCGTCGAAAACGGTAGCATTGTCTATTTTATTCATTAACCCGGCGAATAATTATTCTTATCATTATCGTTGTTATCATTTTTGTTTTATCATTAATTTTGATACCTCAATTGATAATACTTTATATTCATGATAATCTTCATAGTTATCTATTAATTATTATTACTATCTTCATAATACTATAATTATACCCTCTTTAAGTGCACGGCTTCTTGTCTTTGTTACATTCCCCTAAAATGAGCTTCAGAAGAATTTGATAAAATAATTCATAGAATAGTCTTGTAATCATTGAATCTTATACCCATCCTCATTCAAGTACTTTTATTCATAGTTTTGACAGCTGACGAATGTGCGGATCCCGAATTAAATGATTGTTCATCAAACGCAAGTTGCACGGACCACAACATGGCTGGCGGTTTTACGTGTGAATGTTTCCCGGGTTATCGTGATATCTTTCCCGATGTCCTTCCAGGTCGCTTTTGTTTTTCAAGTGAGTAAATACGACTGAATTATTAAATTTTATTAGATTATGTTCACATTTCTAAACTATATGTTGATACCAAAATCAGAGTTTATTACAGTAAATCTGTTGTCATGACCGGGATAACATGTGCCAGAAAGATCTGGGCCCCGTTTCATAAAACTTGTTATCAATAAAAGGTTACAATAATTGTTATAAGCTGCTGAAATCCTTGAATCTGATTGGCTGAGAGTGAATTTATCGTATAGAAATGAGGCACTTGTTATTGATAACAAGTTTATAACAAGTTTTATGAATAATGGGACATTTAATTTTGTCTCAATGGTCCTGTCAGTGTCTAATTAACCAGTTCTTCGAATGCGGTTATGGTTTTGTACTTACTTAAACAAAATAAATAAATTTTTGTAAACAATTTTCATGAATATTTACATGATTTACGCGAATTTACGAAATTTTTAACGAACAGACCCAGTCTTTCTGTTTTTAATCCATCCAGATTCTTCAGAACCCACTGATCGTGGTAAGTGATACCAATTTATGGGTATTTTGGATTTAACTTTGTTTCATTACGCAGACTTTAAATGAGATAAACAAGTATGTGGAAAAAACAACGACCTTTTGTTTGTTACTCTTAATCCACAGAATATAATGTGAAGACTAGCAGTTCTTTAAACGTGCATATGGGGCTGGATGAACCTTCTTCTACTTCATTTAATACGAGCAATTGCTGAATGCTCACTGCGAATGCGAAAGTATGACGTGCTTAAAAGAAAAAGACATTCATAGCATATACTAAACGTGGAATGAATACTGAGGAATTTGTGATCTTTCGTAGGTGCTTCAACTGGCAGTTATGTATTCATCGCTGTTGGGATAGTGCTCGGGATGTTTTTCGTGTTCATGCTACTTTTGATAGCTGTCGTCAGCAATCGGGCCTGCGTGAGAAACAAATGGAGGCGTTCACACGAGAAATACTTTTACAACTCGACTATGTCTGAGTCTCTCTCTGTACGTATGCCACACTGTTATGTATATCTTTAATTTTCATTAAAGTGCAATACGTCAATGCTGTAACACAAGTTAAATGATGAAACATCTGGCGGAATCGTGTAGTGCTTTACCATAGGTCAGCTCAAAAGGGAAGAGGCTAATTTTTTTCTATTTACATAATTCATGGAACTAAATGATTCGAAACGAGATTACTGAAAATGTATGAAATTAATAGACACATTGGCGCATGGGGGAGGGGCACAACCGGCCCCGTGCCCCTTTTTGAAACCCAGGTTGCATAATTTACACAACTGAAAAAATGTACCCCATTTTCAGGTGATGACCTTTGTCTTTATTTTTTTTTGCATGCCAGAATTGTTTTCAGTATTACGGCAACGGTCTATAAGATGAAGTAATCAGTATGTCTTTGTGGTAGGGTATGTTGCATTTGTACTACGGAATGTATCAATCTCAGATACAAATGTTGATATTTTGAAAGATATTTACACGCAAAATGGTTCGGTCATACTTTTCTTCCTCTCTAAGGGGAAATATCCCTATCTGGAAGGCCACTTCGCCGAACGCAAAGGAGGTAAAGTGTTTGACGAATCGGAAGAGACCGCTTTTCGAAATCACCCCTTGTATCTCAACTACGCACGGACCAACCGTAACAGTGGTAGAAGTCCACGGACTTCGAGAAGCAAAGGCTCGACATCTAACTCACAGGGCCCAAGATTTTCTTCCGATGGCCCAACTTCTTCCTCGGGAAATACGACTACCAGACATAAGGACTCAAATCCATTACCACCTGATGATTACAATGGATACAGAGACCAGCATCTGCATTACCCCTACCCTAATCGATTGAAGAAGACAGAACAGATTCGTAATCTGAAAAGATTGGATTTAAACGGAGATGCTGGACGGCATTCACCAAGAATGTCTAAAGAGCGCATCAAATACCAGGACCACCTACCCTCAGATTTACCACATAGAGCTATGTAAGTATGCAGAAACTACGAGGTGATAATTCACTGCAAATGGTTAGAATTTGCCGGCATTGTACAAAACGGTCCTGTGACCTCGATTACATATACATACGATACCATTATCAACATCATTCACAACATTCTGTAAGTGTAATAAAGAAGAAAACCACCACTTTAATAATGGGGAGAGAGTGCTGAAGAAAAGAACAGATCAAAGGAAGAGAGCCCATCTTTAATTTGGCAAAGACGTATTCATGTAATGGGAAATAGATGTAGGTCTACATTCTTTCTTCAAAACCCTTTAAAGTGGTATTCTGTTCTCCTCAATACTCAATACCATGATAACATCTTCATGATTTTTATCTTTGTATCAGATACGTAACACGATTTTGACTCCATGAGAGGACCTCTAGATCGAGATAATATAGCATTCCAAAATGAGCATTACCCGTCCTCATCGAGTGGCAAAACCGTGCACTTGAATGGTAAACACGATTCTGACAACACGAGCAGATGACCAGAACTGCAGATTAAGCTCTTGTGAAATCCATAACAATTTTCGCTTACTTCATGGAAAAGGAACCACCTTGGCCTTGCACTTTTAAATTGTGTAGAAGATTTTGACACCACGAGCAGACGACCAGGAAATCGATATTTGTAGGCCATGTGGAATGCCACAACATAAAGCCTTATCCGTCCCGAGGGTGCTTAGGCCAGGGAGGAGGAAGAGCGAAACCTCCCTGCTTAGGCGTAACACGATTTAGAGAAAATGAGCTCACGAACATGATTGCAGATTAAAATCCTGAAGGTTACCATGAGCTTTTAGCCGTCCTTATCGACTGATTGAGATAATGCCTCCTTCCACAGAAATGATGAAACAAAATTTAGGCACCCCTAGGGGATGATCAGAAATAGAAAATAGAATAATGAATAACCTTTGTCCTCATTAAATTGACACCACCTTGAGCATGTTGAACGTAAATATTGTAACAAAATTATATATACCACGAGCAAATGTGACCAGTACCATAAAAACCGCAAAAAGTCGCCAGATATGAATTTTTAGTTAAAGTCTGATTCTGAAAGAGGAGAATCTCAGCTTGAAAATGATATATAATTCACTAGCGTTGGATTTTCCTAACCCACTGAAGAAAGAAAAGAATAATGCACAGTCCCACAGAATGTTACTTTTGAGAAATGGTGGTTTAAAGTTTGCAGTCCAGTGAAGCACTTTGACTCGCAATGTATTGACAAAACTAGAAATCAATATTAATTTCTATAAAGGGATTATCAGATTGTCCTAAAACTTGGCACAATAATTAGGCACATCCTGTTCATCGTAATAAACAAGTATCAATGCAAGACCTTACTCTGTTCTAAAGATATGGGAATTGAAAATGAGACAAGTATTTAGGGGCGTAAAAAATGAAAAGTAATACATCAGAGTCAAGAGAAGACAAACAAAGGTCTGTTAAAACTGTCAAAAATATCACTTTTAGATTGTTTGGTGCCTCCAAATTTTTAGGTTACTTAGGAAAACAGTATACAAGAAATACCAAACACTTAAATTTGACTGTGCCGACCAAAAACACCTTCATTGAGATCTAACTGAAAATTAACACAGTGCTGTTCAAACGGATTTAACATGTTTTGCCAACGGCAAATGTAATTTGCTGTTGTAAATTCTATTTTCCAAGGTGTAACCATCATTTCGCAGTTTGTTTCCTTCAAATCTACAATACAGTATCCAGTTATTTTATGTATCATATGCAATATATTTTCTATTTATGTCTTATATTATATATTAATTTATTTATGAAATTAAATACTGGGCGTTTCGTAAAAAGAGAAACCCAACTTTGAAAAATTCATGTAAATATTATTATTATATGAAAAAACGATTCATTTGCTTTCCAATGGTATCCTGGTTAGGTCTCAAGACTCAAGCATCACTGAACACTATTGTCAGGTGGCTTGGTTGCTCTTCGTGACCATTAATTAGTGAGCAAGTATTATTACAGACATTACTGACATTTTTGAAAGTCAACAACCTCAAATCTTTAAACACATGTATAGTATTTGTTTTTCCTTCTTTATGCTCTTTGGCAATGATATGCATTGGTTTTTGATCTTGCAATTATTCTGGTTCGCACTGATTTTTTTGTATTCAACCTTGACCAGACTGTCTTCTTTGCAAAATGTCTTATTTAAAACGTTCTTTTTTTCTTCAAAAATACCCGAAACATGGATGAGTAACATCTCATTTGCAAAAAAAGAGAGAAAGAAAATCATCCACACTGAGAATTGTATTACCCAGGCTGTTACACAAAAGGCATCATGCCTACTGTGTTTTACAATAAAGTGAACCAACTAGAATTTTGCACAAAATAGGAAAGGTGATCAGTAATGCGTGACCCTGGAAACCTAGACGAGTTTTACCACATGAAAGCGCATGAATTACACTTTCATATGATATGATTTTCATTGTCGGTAAAAATTTAGTTCATTTACAGGAGTTTTTCAAAGTTGGGTTTCCTTTTTTTATTAAAAAACGCCCAGTATAACACTGTGATTTTTTTTAATGTGATAACTGAATGAATGATCGGATGATCATTGATTTAAGTACTATGTGATTGAAATAAAATTCATGTGTCTGAATAGATATGTATACATAATGTACATATGAAAATAATATATGCATCGAGCTACAACAGACATTAATTTATACACTGCAGAAAGAAAACTAGAGAACTGTATATTAAGATATAAATTTAGATCAAATATGAATATATGAACAACAACACAAAAGTAATTAAGAACAAGAATATCGAGTTCGCTTTCTTTTGCAAGACAATAAACTTGATTTAGGGCCTACATATTGTCACTACCTTGTTCATTAGCCAAATATAAATGAATAATAATATCATTAACGACTGTAATAATTATAAAACAGGGGAAAAGTTAATTTTCGGGTTTCTGCCATTGTGCGTTGACTAAATCATTCTTTGTAAATGATATCAATTTGAATCGCATTTAGTCAACCTAATAGCAGATACTTTCGCAAAAGAATAATATTTCTCGGATTAAAAAACTTTTTTATTTAAAATATTTCTTGATTAATATAAGCTTTAAGAAATACTTATATGCAGGAAGGCAATAGACATAAAATATTGCACAATAAATTTGGGAGATAAGTAAGCTCTTTATTTATTTTGTGGGCAAATTATTATTTTCAATGATTTTGAGATTTTTCCCCACGTCATAAACATCACGTGCCTCTCTCTCTGACCTTGTAAATAGTGCAAAGACAATTGGTACAGGTAAAGGTTACTGTTAGTAAAAGCCAGGATATAAAAGGAAGTCTGATCAAATGGTTATACCTGCAAAACAATCGGCTTCAATGGATCAGGTTTACGTTTACGAGGTCATATTCTGAGAGTATGAAAATGTCATTCGCGCGATTCCATGGAAGTGTTCACGGAATTACACAGGTTTTCGTTTTGCCATGGCATCATATGATTTGAATCACTTTCATAGATTACCATTACCTTAAAAAAGATTGTGTGATACATAAACAAACCTCTTGTAAGCTGACTTAAACATCTGCAAAATATTGGGAATAGAATCTTATTAAGAAGAGGATTCTCTTTTATTTCGTACTACAAACCCAGTCTTTTATAGAACTACTTCGGTAATGGCCTGTAAATTTATGGGACCATTGTACTCACAGAGCTAAGAAACTTTACATTTGGGGAGAAAAAATTATAAATTCTCTCCAGGCGCGAAGCCGGTGGAGGCGGCGGCCCCCGAAAAGCGACAACTAAAAGAAATAAGCGAGAGCGAAGAAGCGGAGGAAATGAGAGTAAAAAGCCTAAAAAGGTGCTACGAGCCGTTATCTTTCTCTCAAAATTAGCTGAAACGTCAAAGCATTCGCGCTTTGCAAATATGCTATAGCCTACACTTCCAATTTTACATGTACCTGTTTAAAATGATAACACATAATAACCTACAAAAACGTGACATTCAAAGCTTCCAATGTTTAATAGAATCGGAAGGGCGGTTCAAAATCAATTTTACCTTCTCAGAGATATTTTATTGACTATACAAGATTATGTATAATGAAGCTTTTGTTAAGCCCTCGGATTAACTTTTAGATATTCGATGCCTTCTATGAGTATTATTTTGTATTCTAAAAATCTTGATGTAGTAAATACCTATATTTCTCATTTCAAGTTGGTTGTATTGCGTGACATCATGAATAAGTTGTACATGGTGACTTGAATATTTGCAGAACGTGACTTCTCATGTTTTCTCATATTCTTTTCAACCAACAAATAGCCACGAACATCTTGTACCATGATTTGAAAAATAAATAAATATCATAACATATGATAGCAGTTTAAATCCTGAGTCGTTTTTTTGAATTCGAGGTGGATTCTTCCTTTTCAGCAAGTAATAATATTACTAGAGACATAATTATCCCAGTTCCAATTACAAGAACATGCATACTTTATTTTGTACAATTATTTGATATGAGTGAAAAGGTTAAACTATTTCATGAGCATGATGAGGTGAAAGATGGAGACATTCAATTCAATAGGGTGTAACCGAAATAGAGAGAACTCTACATCTTTCACCGACTTTTAACAGTTTTCAATCTCACGAATAAAAACATGAAATATATTTTGATGTTACAACGACAGTCTTCATTATTATGGATTAAAAGGGAATTTAATGACGATCTAACCTGAAAAATAGTACACATATTAGAGGTAAGGCATTTAAGAGCAGCTTCAGGTTTGTTTTTTTTTTTTTTTTTTTTTTTGGGGGGGGGGGGGGGGGGCTCCGATTACCGAAGGCCCATGAGACCGACAGCAAAGGGGAGTGACAAAACAAGAAATACATAAGGAAAGGGAAATTGTCATTCTTGTTTTGTTGATCTCATAGGCTGTCCTTCAAATACACCATTCTGAAAAGGAGTCAAAAGGCCCATGAGACCTAATTTGTCGGTCTAGTGGGCTGTAACCGTATTGGAACCTATGACTGGTTACTCTCTTTGTCTCTCAGTATATTATTGGGTTGGTATAATATTCACAAGACGATAAAAAACGACTTGTAATAAATGAACGTGAATTATTACTAATGATATTGTCATTATGTTGTTTTTTTCGGGCAATTTTTTTTTTTTTTTTTTTTGGGGGGGGGGGGAGGGGTGCATATCATAAAGCTTTGTATGAGGATTCTCATAGATAACATGAAATGAAAAGGAAATTATTTTGTATTATGAACAAACGTATCCATCGAAATCCCCTTAAAATTGAATAAATTCCTTTACGTTGATTTCGTCTTCTTTTTTCCACATTGCTTTCAAACTACTTAAAAAGATTTACGAAGCACTTAAAGGATGTTGAACAACAATGTACAAGGTGACCAATTGTAGACCTTCTGCAGAATTATTTATCTCCAATATTAACGGATATATATTCTGCGTTCACGTCAGGGTAATTCACCTCACGCACAGGCACTTGCAATGGCTGCGAAGGCCAACTTGCACATTATGCTACTATGACAAAGATCAGTGGCGGATTTAGGGAGGGGGACACTTCCGGCCCTTACCCACCTTTTTGGAAGAAATGAACATTTAGGCTTGTCAGGGAATTTTGGAGGAAAACTGGAACCCCAAAATCGGATATTATTTTTTTACTTGCTTGTGAGAAAATATTCCGAGATTCGTGCTCCCCTTTTTACAAATTCCTGGATCCGCTTCTGACAAGGATAACATTGGTCTTGTGAACTTATACATAATATATAAAGCATATATATATAGGCCGTATATATATATACAAATAGCCGTATATAAAATGGGAGGCGTTTCGTTTATTCAGCGTTTATTATTTGCAGTAAATTTACGTAGGCGTAGTAAGAGTCAAATAATTGAGGGCATCAAATTAGGCGAATGTTCGGACCATAGAAGAGAAAATAGGGTTGAGTTCAGACATCTCTGTTTCAAACTTTCTTTTATTGGCTTTAAAATGGAACAAAATCGACTTTCTTCGACCAGTAAAAAGAAATGAAAGTTATTTTGATAAACCATTCTATTTCAAAATGACACTATTCAGATTTGACCTGGGTAGGCAAATACCAACCCCGGCCTGACGTTTACAGGAACAATTTATGTGTGGATTCCCCCATGACCCATTTCAGCTTTTTGGCGCCACTGTTACTGGAAATGATTCCGATGAGCCAGTATTTGAACTGCAAGAATATGTTTGTCAGCTTTAAAATAAGCAAGAAACCGAGGGCACAGTAGAGAAAAAACACTAGCTCAACCTGATATTCTGCGTCGCTCATTAACCAAATAAAATTTGGAGGTAGAAAGGACTATTATTTTTATTCGGCAAACAACAACCATAAATTACAAGGGACGGCTTAGCCATTTTCACGGGTAAGTACATCTAAAGCTTCCCTTCTATTTCTGACTTCAAATTTAATTACAGGCGAAGATGAAGAGATAGAGATGAAGAAAACCATGTTTTTACAGGGTCTATATTATTGTTCATGAAAACTTTTTTTTCTAACAACACTCACCAGTTACTGAACGGAAGTACACCACGTACTCATTTCCCTATCTTGTTTAACCGTCTCCGTGTTTTTAGTTTTCTGTCTTTAAAACAAATCAACAACAACAAAAAATAAATCAAAGCACAACAAACGGGGTAAATGAACATTTTGTAAAAATGTATGTGGACTCAGAATTACTCTTTCATTTCTTTTGGCTACGACGAAATTGAAAGTGTTTGGAGCATTATAGTTCTCTCGAAAATGACGTGTGCATTCTTCTCCAAATACCTTTACGAAATATCCTTTAGATAACAAAGAAGTACGAAAGAGGGAAATATCTTTCTTAGCATGTAGTATGATTTTTTAAATTTCTTTAATGTTTTTTATTTTTTTTTAAATTTTCATTTATTTCTTATTATTATTATTTATTTATTTATTTTTCGGGGGGGGGGGGGCTAATACATCATAAAATGGTTTTTCAAGCAGATCAAATTACTTTACGTACAATCTAACCATTAATTTTTTTTTACACAAGAAATTTTAATGGTACCTCAATGAATATAAGATGTGTTATCAAATAATTTATACTATATCATTCGTCTGCATGCAGATATACCTAATATTTGAATTGCATGAAACCAAATAGGCACAGAAGAATTTTCAATGTTTTGGAATTTGGAAGAAACTGATTTAATGAACGTATGACTAACTCGTTAACTCAAGTCTTGTATTACATATTTTTCTTGCAATGCAATCGGAATGATATTATTTCATATATGAACGGAGCTTGTTATTACTTAGATATTCCATTCGATACTTCTCTAAGGCGATTAAAGGAACATTAGTTTATAATGAAAGGAAGGGGGTATGGATTAAATCAAATTACTGAATGGGCAAATTTTCGAAAAAAGAAAAAAAGAATAGTAGTCCTTCGCAGACCAAGTTTTGACATGTATTAACTATGTATAATTTAATTCATGAACATGAACACATTCGGAATAGAGATAGTCCGTATATAAGTACTCATATCAAATTTGAATCACTTTGTATATAATACGTTAATAATATGCCCAGCTTTTACAAGTACCTGAATTAAAGACCTCAGCCTGACCCAAAACAACCATATATTGACGTAAAGCTTAGTAAACAAAGAATATAATTACCCTGGTTATTCATAAACTTTCGTCTCCGTTTATCCATAAAAAATAAAAAAGATAATTTTTTTGGTCCGCCCCCTCCCTATGGCGTAACACTGCAGGGGGTCGCTAGACGTGTGACGACATGTCATGTATACAGCTCCGAGTGCGTCTACACGATATGTCGTCATCAAATTTTCACCCCCCGCAAAGTAGCGTTCCTCAGAGACGGGGCCCAAACCACCGGGGCTCAACATTCGGGACGCTGTTACTCATTCCACAGGAAACGGAATCTCATGAAGTTGGTTTCAATTTGTTCAGAAAATATATAGCTCCCCGTGGATGAATAAAGGGTATATTTCAAAATTCGGTCAGGCTGAGGTCTTTAATGGTGGAGTAGATTTTAAACATTATTTGTAGATAGGTACCGGTAGATGACGTTGTGCTCTGCCGAACCAAGATATTAAAAGCAAAAGAACAACAACAAATAGAAATGTAGGGGAAAATGCAGCATCGATTTAGGAAGAAAAGTGCTTGTGTATGGAGTGAGTAACCTTATTCATACTCTTGCTGGCAGCCCCATTATACCGTGTGAGTAAAAAAAAAGTCTAGACTTAGAAATTGCTATTTTGTTAAAACTCAGTTACGAACGCGAAAGCATTATACATAATTATTTTGAAAGAGCATCTTATCCCGCACTATTTGGTACCATTTTTTGTGTGGTGTGTGTTTACGCTTGGATGAACAGGGGACATTGTTTGCGAGAGTGCAAAACATTTTGAATAGGGGCATTAATTTGATCTTTGCAGATACAAATGACGCTCAAACTAAAAATTAGACATGACACACATATTAAAACACACGTACAGTTACACACACACACACACACACACACACGCACACTCAGGAAAATGAAGGGGAAAAAGCCACACACATTTAGTTTTTTCTCACATGGTGTACTCATCATAAGCAGGACAGACAGTTACCTCCTGATCACAAATAAAGCTACAGAGGATCCACGATGACAAACATTTACGAATATTATTTTCAATATGGACTTTTGGATGTTGAGGAACAATTAACATCATTATCATATCATGATCGTGAAACACTTTGAAGCAGCAAATTAAAAAAAAAAGAGTTAGACAAGGCAAATTAAATATAGTTTCTTTATCTATGTTTAGTTTACTCCAAAATCACCATGATCATGTCCTTGTTTGTGTGTGCATGTGTGATACATTTGTGTTTGCATGATATGTCTGCTTATGACGAATGAGTACACCATGTGAGAAAAAAATAAATGTGTGTGTGCCTTTTTTTTTCTTTCATTTTCATGAGTGTTCGGGGGTGTGTGTGCGTGTGTGTGTGTGTTTTAATATATGTGTCATGTTTAATTTTGTTTGGGACGGTTTGAGCGTTATTTGTATCTGGAAAGACCGAATTAATTAACAACGCAATCATAAGGAATAATTTGCCGCAAGTTGATTTTTATACTCTCGCAAGCAATAACCCTGTTCATCCAAGCGTAAACACATACCACACAAAAATGGTACCAAATGATGCAGGATAAGAAACTTTTTCAAAATATGTATAATAATGTTGCGTTCATAACTGAGTTTTAAACAAAAGAGCAATTTTATAATTTTTTTTTTTACTCACACGGTATATAACTGAAGTTTATTAAGCTGTCTTTACTTAACGAAGTTCCAGTATGGAATGAACAGGTCACTGATCTGTATGTTTTATTCCTTTTATTCCTTTATTGGCTCATGTAAGACTATGTAAATATTAATGTTTGCATATTTTAGTTTTGGTCATGCAATCGCATTGTGAAAGAAATTGTCTCAAAGCAATGGGGAAAGTTTGATCACGTCTGCATGAGAGTTGTTTTATACTGTGAGCTTTTATAATCGTCAAAATGATAAGAAAGTGACCTAATCTCACTGAAAAGCACATGTAGTGCGCACAAAAATTGGTATGGGACTGCACACGCAAGTGGCATGAATGTTCGGCCTGTACATTTCAGCTATTTCTCGTCAAATTTCGAATATCAGAGCATTTGAAGGGCTTCAGGCGACATTTCTAGCATGATGTTCTTCGATACTGACATAGAAAGAAAAATAATGAGAAAGCTCACAAATTATTTTTCACCTCACTCAGAACTCTACCTTCTCTTTAAGGCCAAGTAGCCTACTCCTAAAACTAATGACTATCGATACAACAGTTTGGCACTTGTTTATATAGATAAAGATGCACTAAACTCATTATCACATTTATTACATTTGTACTTAATTGAATAATCCATTTCAATGACCAAAATGGTGAAATACCTCGATTTTGTCACCCCTAAAATTTATGCACTCGATCCTTCGTTGCTTTTTCTTTACTGTAAACTGTTGTTCGAGTTTAAACAATTCCCAAAATGGCGGAACCGTCCGACGAACCAGAGTTCCACGAAGGTCGGACTGACATCGAGGAAAGACGGATGGATGCTAACGAGGTGGTGAAGTCCGTTGGCATTGATGCCATCGCTCGACAGCGGGCAGAGGATTTCATAAAGGAGACTTCGAGTAGGGTCATGTATGCCGTCGGAGACAGACCGCCATGGTATACCACCCTAGTCCTAGCATTCCAGGTAAAGAAAAAAAATGACGACCCGTATGCTGCTAAAATTTGAACCCAACCCTGAGTCTAAAGTAGAGTTCTAACAAAGGAAGTTAGACATGGGGTGCTTTTTATTTTTTAAAGATCACTTTACACCGAACGTCGGGTCTATCAAAATTAATAGTGTAGCACCCTATGGAGTTATCACGAACTTAATAATATGGTCTTATTTACCCAGGGTAGCCTCATCAGTATTCATACAGTTTTTCCCAAGGGATCTGCTATGACTTCATACAGCGGCTTTAGCCAAGCTACCATGGTACGGCACGTAATAATGAGATATACTACTACTGCCTTCTTGCATATATTGATATACTAAGTGCATGGCACACAAGATCCAATATTACCCCGGATAAAGGTGCTCCCAGCATTCAAGGAATTTCTTCTTAAGCCAGGTATACATTCTTATATCTAAGAGGAGAGTTTTTCTTAATGTATTGCCAAGGAACGTTAGTCCTGCCCCGACAGAATGAAATCAAGAGGAAACAAGCCCTCAAATAATTTTGGGGATGTCATCACAATTGATGCATTGTGGGGGCAGCTTTGGTCATGAATAAGCAGTTAAATCTAGAGGGCGTGGTCAATGTCGACTCCTTGTAATACAATGCTTGACATTCAGCAAGTGTTTATTTTTAAAAAATTAATTTAACAACGACAAGCCAGTATTTGAATGAGTTATTTATGTTTTCGTGAGATAAGTAAATGTACAGAGAGGCATCCAAATTTATCACAGGTTGCGCGTGTGTGTATGGTTGTTGGAAGCTACATGCTTGAAAAACTTGAAAGTGCATGATCATTGGAAAATGTATTCTTCTGATTCTTCCCTTCCGGGATCTTCTAAAAAAAAAAAACTCATAAAAAGAAAACACCCTAATTCTAAATATCAATCATGTTTTATCCGTAACACCCAAACTTTGAGCCAAAAAAAGAGAGACCAGTCTGAGGTTAGAGATTAATGATGATTGCCCAACAGTGTTTATGATGTGAATAGCGACTGAAGTTCAATTATAACCTAAATCATGAAGGAATTCTGCGAACACATCCAAAATTGGAAGTTAAAAATATTGGAAGTTAAAATATAAAATAGTATTACTATTATTAATTTTCATTTCTATTGACTCTCATGCAGAATGCTGTCGGGATGTTCAGTGGCGCCCTCTCAATGCCTCTCGTCATCGCACCATTCCTGTGTATTTTGGATGATCTTGATACTCTTTCCCGCGTTGTGGCATCGACCTTCTTCGTCACTTCTTTGCAGACACTGCTGCAGACTACATTTGGCGTTCGGTAAAATTCGTTTTACATGTGGGCAATTCCAAGATATGATGTCCCATACATTTACGTTACCATGGTTACCGGTATCATCAATATTTCTAGTATACCCGATGGTTCTATGAAGTTGATTGGCCTCCTAGGGCTTGCATTATATCAAATTACAGGGAAATGATACTTGTGGTGTTACTTTTTAAAATGTATGGTTCTTTAGTCTCGTTAAACGTATGGGACAAAAGTGACAAAAATATAAATAATCAAATACCCTGGACATGCCTATGTATCAATCTAGTATGCCTTATTGGTAATTTCGACACTTGTCGTACATCAAGAAATACTCACAGAATCTAAGACATCTACGCTGAATGTTCAATGTTCAACGACTGAAAGATATAGCCTATCTCCTTAACAAGTTTGCACTCAACCAATCAGATGCATCATGCAAGGATTTCAGTAGTTTATAACAGTTGTTGCAACTTGTTATTGATAACAAGTTTTATAGGAAGTGATTATAAGTTTCCCAAATTTTATTAACACATTATACAGATCTTTTTATTGATGCACCATATCGGAAATTTCTGTCTATGATACGAGATGATTTAGCTTACGGTGAAACATATTAAACATAAACCCCTTTTTAATGATACCTCAGCGATCTGGTTGTTGTATTGAAAAACAAATATCACTTTTTTAAAAACATTTGATGCTATTTCGTTGATTATTCCATTCAGATTGTACAAAATCCGGAACAGTTCTGCAGTGTAGATAAAATATACAGCTTGAAAGTTTATAGTTTATACTTCAAGTTTCGTCATATATCCATTTCGTCTCGACAGCTTACCTATCGTTCAAGGTCCTACAATGACCTTCGTTCTGCCGATGTTTACACTGATGGCAATGCGAGGGGATTGCCCCGTAATTGGAGGTATGTATCCTTTGGTGCTTCTAATGGGCTATGTACACTGACCCAGGCCTTTTAGGTATCATTGACGTTATAGTAGTTAAAAGTAAACACCACTTGAACATAGAGGTTACCAAATTTCCCTAGGAAACGATTGTATCAAATACATCTTTGACACACACACACACACACAATCGAAGAAATATTTCTTTTCGAGGCATAATGATGATAATGATCTTCCAAAATATAAATCTTGAATTAGAGAAATTACATCAGTCCTCAGCGTGATGTTTGAAAGGAATGAATGAATGAGTGAATGAATTTATTTCATAATACTGCAGAAATCTGCCATGAACATTACAATTGAAAAGTAAACATCGTTCAAAATTTCGAATACAGATATCATAATCAATAACAATTCCAATGTACATGTATTCAAAAGTGAAAAATTTACATTAGTCAATAGAAAAAAAGCAGTATCATGGGAGAACCTAAGGAAAAGCACAGCTTGTTAAAACTAGGTTCCCCAATATTAACAGAGAGAATTACGAAATACATGTATGTAATTATGTATACATATAGCAGTAAAGAGACGAGCAATATTCCATAGACACGACCAGAGGCGGCGGAATCTCGGGCTCGGACAATGGAAGTGTGCGTGTGGGGGGGGGGGACCTCTTGTCGGCCAGACAAATGGTGCCCCCACTTCCATTGTCCGTGCCCGACATTTCGCCGCCTATGGATACGACTTCGGGTGCGTTTATCAACTCTTTCTTTCGGCAGAAACAGGTTTTCCAAAGGGCTTTCAGTGATTTTTTTTAGAGATGATAAACGCAAAGCTGTTTTGATTATGGGGTTCGGAAAGCCTTTTTGAAAGTCGCAAATTTGTGCTTTCCGAAACAGGTTTCCGAAACAGGTTACAGAAACAGGTTACAAAAAGCGAGATAAACGCTCAGCTGTTTTGAAACGACTTTATACGGACGTGTTTCCACAGAGTACACTAGCTACGTACGCTGCACTATACTAGCGATAGCCAAAACAAAAAAGCGCGCGCCGTCGGGTCAAACTGCGCAATGCATCTGCGCAGTGACAACGTCGGTTTTCGACTTGTCGATGAGATGATAAACGCAACGTATTTTGAAAGCCGTTTCCAAAGGGCTTTGGAAAGGGCTTTGGAAAGGGCTTTTGGAAAGCCGTTTCAAACTGGGGAAAGATGATAAACGCGACCTAAGTTGGACCTCTTAACATAATTTGAATAAATATCTTAAGCTATTTTTTCCTTAAAACCCTTACAATAATTGTAAAACGTTTAAACGTATAATTGTCTTATTAATTACCTTCAACACTCACTTTCATCAAGATCCTATTGGCAATCATACAAATACTACGGTAACAGAAGAGGACGTCAGGTTAGAATTTCGGACGAGAATGCGAGAGGTAAGGACATTTCATCTGAAAGAGGACCAACCACCAAGAAAAATTGATATGTACATTGTTAGACTTGAAATTACTCCTGAAAAACTTTGTGAAACATAAAAAGTGAAAATGATATCCCTGTGCCATATTTAATCTGTTAAAGGGTAGTCTCTCACAGGTTCTAGACTGTTTTGCGAAATTCAATAGACACAATATAAAAAGGCGATCATGTAGCTTGGACCGGAAGTATGTTATTACGAAAACTTGTCTCATATGTAGTACCAAAATATTCCCTTTTAGGTCGTAAGTCTGGTAAATGTATAATGTCTCGTAGATAGATAAAACCGCGGTGCCAAGGATAAATCATTCTAAAAGGATTGTCTTATATTTACGTATGTAGAAACAAAAATAAACGATATATATATATATATATATATATATATATTCATATTTCACTTATTAGATTTTCTTTAAACGTCTTTCTATGAACTTCAGTTCCAAGGCGCTCTCCTGATCGCGTCACTGTTTGAGACCATGATAGGTTTCCTGGGCGTTGTGACTCTACTCCTGAGATTCATTGGACCGATCACCATCGCACCAACTGTCGGATTGATCGGACTTTCGCTCTTCGAAGTTGGAATCCAGCAAGCTGAAACCCACTGGGGAATATCTGCCTTGTAAGTATTTGTACACTGGACTTGAAAACGGTTATTTTAAAAGAAGAACTTAAATTGGAATAAGTCACATATATGCAATTGACAATATTTTTTCGATTAATCTAGCGCAAACAATTAAATTTTGCATTACAGCAGAAGCGTACCTCACAACTTATCAGTATCGTAAGTGTGGAGGAGTATACCCCGAATGAACTGTATTCTTTTGCCCAAATTTCACATTTCTTTTCCTGCTGTTCAGTAGATCTTGTTGCCTCTGGAGTGTATCTTCTTTTTTTTCTTGTACGATCTAGTCATTTAGAATGACAAATGCAGGTTTATGCACATTTCATGGGTTCGAACCTCACACCACTTGATCCACAATCCGCAGGTTTATTCACCAGCCCAACATCTGTACATTCATGTCTCGGAACATGGATTCAGCATCATTAGATACAATGTCAAACTGTGGTACATTTTGGAGTAGGCTCTTGACTCTCATACGAGAGGTTGGTTGGTTGGTTCTTGATATGATGGCGCTCTTCAATCTCTTCAGATTATTTGCGCCCGAGGTCCGGGGTTCGATCCTTGCTCGGTGCTACAATCCGTCGTCAAAGTGTTTCGTCCATATTTGTCCATCATAGCCCTGGTGCATTTAATGGGTACCTGGCAATGCTGGGGTGATAATAACTGCAGGTCCTCCACGAAGAACAGTATCGACACGGATAGGGCTACTGTGGCTGAAAGGTACATTCTTATTTTTACAATTATTAGTTTGATGATGATTATTTTTATCATTATAGTACCCTCGTCAATTTTATTATTTTTTCGAAGCACCCTTATCCTGGTAGTACTTTTCTCCCAGTACATGGAGCGTCTGATGGTACCCTGTTTTTCTTACTCCAACGAGAAGGGAGTCCACATCTCAAGGTTCCCAGTCTTCAGGGTATTCCCGGTATGTATAGTGGTTCTTGATCTGAAAGATCGGGATCATAGGGCTGAAGACTCTTGCCCAAATATCAACTTTCCGGTTTCAAGATATACAAATTCAGCTACACCACATTGCTATCCGAATATAAGGTGACGGTTGCCCAAAGGTAACAGTTGCCCGCATATAATAAAAAAATAGCGGGGGGGGGGGGGGTACAGTCCTCTGCCCCTGCCTCGTACACCTGCAATCGTTACCCTATGGCGTTGCCTGAGATTTTAATGGGGGAGGGGGGGGGGGGGTTGAATCATTAATGAATATATTCACTTAAAATCTGCACCAATATAACTTGGAGATAATGTCACTGATCAAGATCTATTTTGGGGGGAAACGGCATCGACAAAAATGCCAAATGTCGGTTAAGGATTACTGGTCTAAAGAACCAACCGCTTGTATAGGATAAAGTCTTTTCCGATCAGCATGTCATATTTACGAAATAGCCCTCATTCCATCTGTGAAAAGCTCGACGGGATAATGACTGGGGAGAGTTCCATTAGATTTTAACTGATTACAACTCCTTTGGCAAGAGGCCTTATTCACTATTAAATCACCTTGGATGGAATGGATGCTTGAGGTGATCGCAAAACTTCACTGTTACTACCTTTGATTGCCTCTTTATGCCGGTGCAAAATTATTATTACATTTTTACTTGAAAACGTGATATTACTTTAGTAATAAGTCTTTCTAAGATTACATTTGTTTGGTGAAGTTTTCATTGTGTTTTGTGTCTTCCAACAGATCCTTCTTGCAACCCTTGCGGGGTGGCTTCTATGTTACATTTTGACCATCACGGATGTGTTTCCTAGTGACCCGGAAGCAGCAGGCTACCGCGCCCGCACAGATATAAAATCTGAGGATCTTAGAGAATCACATTGGTTCTTTTTACCATCTCCAGGTATTTAAAACAGCAATTTAGTTTCGTCATTTCTTGATGATGATTATGGTAACGTTGATTAAGGATATTGCTGATACACTTCTATAGTAGTGCATTTGAAAAATATGACTTTTAAATGAAATATAAGTCAGATGGACCCGTCACTGCACATCATCGTTTTCAAAACAGCGGCGTAACTAACAGCGTAAACTGAACATTTCTCGCTAACGGAAGACATAAGATTTCCCCCAATAACGGCTGTCTCCCGGATTGGTTACTATTTTGTCATACAAAGGACAATGGGGTGCACCAACTTTCACCATCAGTGGAATATTGGGAGTAACTGCTGGTACGTTTGCATCCATCATCGAATCTATCGGAGACTATTACGCATGCGCAAGGCTAGCTGGAGCCCCACCCCCACCGGGTCACGCTGTGAACAGGGGGATCGGCACGGAAGGACTTGGGGGATTCTTTTCGGCAATCTGGGGTACGGGAACCAGTTCTACATCGTACAGCGGTAACGTTGGCTACATCGGGATAACGAAGGTACGGGGTAAGCTGGGGGAACAAAAATATCTCTATAAATATGCACTTAGTCATGGCGAATATTCATGAGCCAGATAGATATGATACTTAACCGAGATGCTATGAGTAGGGTCATTCCTACAATGTTTGATAGTTTATGATTAGAAAATGACCTTATTCATAGGCGTATGCTCCAAAGAAACAGTTGGTTTGATGGTGATATGTATTCTACTCCAGTGGTTCAATGCGTCATTGGTCCCATGCTCACATAACTATTTCAGTATTATGTGCTGTCAGAAAAAAGTGGGTAGGCTAACCCCAATCCTTATTTTACTATAGTATGCGCTTGAGTAGCACTCATGGTGATGCCTCAGTAATTATACCATCAAGGGTCTCCTGGGGAAGGGAAATATCGGTTTCTGATGATAAAGGATAAAACATGATTACGTTGAGTGGAACTATAATTTCTAGGTTTGCAAATTACCCTTGACGCTACACACATTATATAGGCAATAGACATGTTAGTATGGAAAAGCAGGGAGAAAATTCCCCTTTACTGCAGATTGCGTGCTATCGCGTCGCTCGAGGAAGGGGGTATGACATTTACATTCAAAATTTTACGTCCCAAATTTTAGCGCATATTCTGTCGGCAAATACACTGAGCGACTTTTGGAGAGCTGGCGCTACCAAAAAAATACGGGTCTCCCTCCAAACAGTTTCCAAAAGTTGACAATCCTGCATTTGTGTGCCCCTCCCTTATACAAAATCTTGGATCCGCCCCTGTCTGAATGGGTTCCATCGCAATCATTTAAAAATTCTTGGGTCCCATGTATCATATAGGCCTACACTTGTGTACTAACTCTGTTTTGGCATGTTTGCTGATTAATTTAAGGTTGGAAGTCGACTGGTGATCCAGGTAATGGCAGTGATGCTCTTTGCCGGCGCTTTCTTCCTAAAAATAAGTTCTTTCTTCGCTACCATTCCCCAACCTGTCATTGGAGGGATATTTTCGGCTACAGTTGGTAAGTATATAAATGCCGAAGAAACATCACTTAAAATAGCGATCTGCAAGTATACAGTGAGAAAGAAATATATGAAATCATTATTTGATAATGGAATATGATGGTATAATAATGGCTATGTTAATTACATATGTTATTATCCATATTGATTAACAGAAAATATATGTTAAAAATCCAAAGCGGAATATATTTCAAAACGAAGATTCTACTTCAGATAAGGTGTGGGGGATTACTATCGTTCTTCGATTATGCGATATACTAATGATTTATGAATCCACTCAATTGTGTTTGCACGTAATTGTTTTCGTTTTTATAAGTACATACGATAGTACATTTAAGAATGGTGTTTACAAACATATCTTGTTGAGTCAATATATGAACTAATTATGCACCGATATAATTTTGAAAATTCACGTAAAACATACAGCCATAATGTCAATCCGTTTCAATTCAATTCAATTCAATTCAATTCTCATTTATTTCATTTCCAATTAAAAAGTACATTCAAAACAAATACAAAATATGTCATAAACGAAATTAGAAAATGAAATGGGGAACTACATAAATAAAGCCCTTGGGCCTTGTACAAGCATAGTTAAAAAAAAATATTGCGAAAATTATATAGACAACAAATAAAAAACAAAAACTAAAACTAAAAAATACTGATACTGTACTCATGATTTCAAAGTTAGCTTTGATTTTAAAATCAAATATTATAATAATCTCCTCAGGGATGGTTGCAGCTGTCGGGATGGCTAATCTTCAGTATATCGACATGAACTCACCCCGAAATTTGTTTGTCGTCGGGTTATCCTTTTTCTTGGGACTCGCTCTTCCACAACATATCCAAAGGAACCCGGCGCTTATCCAAACAGGTAAGAAGCTCCGTTTTTATTTATTTAGAATTTCTTTGCATGCTCATTTTCTTCTCTGATCTTTGATATTTGCTACTTTATTTAACAAATCACAATATTTTGATATATTATTATTTTGAATAGCAAACATTATTTCGTTTCCCATAAGAACCTTCGTGAAATGAATTGAAAATTTTGAACTAGAATAACGAACCTTAATGTACCTGACATAAACTTTCTGTTGGTTTAAAGTGAAACAGAATTGAGCTAAACTGATCTAAAGATTGAAATAATAGATTTACATATAATTAATGATACTATTTCTTCACTAGGTTAAGACAAATACAACATTTAAGCAACGCATTTGTTTTCAAACAGGATCAAGTACACTTGATCAGGTCCTTCTCGCAATCCTATCAACAAGTATGTTCGTCGGTGGAGCGGTTGCTTGCTTTTTGGATAACACTGTTCCAGGTATGTCCATGAACTTCTTTGGTACAGTATAAAAAGAGTAAACCAGGAGCCGTGGAGCGTTTTTAAATCTATACACAGTATGATGAAACACTGATCATTTCCAGATCATTTAGCATGTTTAGGTTATTAAGAAAACTGGGTTTCCATAGCACCCTGCATTAATGCTTGGAAACAAGAATAAACGTAACACGTACAAAATCTCAAATTCGACAAGGACTACTTTTATTAAAAAGAAAAAATCGAACTTTTATTTGCTATTTGCTATTTTATTTTCTACCACTTCAAACTATTTAGGAACAGTCGAGGAGCGTGGAATTGACAAATACTGGAAGGTTTACGACGAAGGAAAATATGCCGGAGAACACGACGAAAAGACCGAACAGGAGATCATGAAAGAGGTCACCCGCATTGTCAATAAATGCTACGACATGCCATTTGGCATGGACCGGCTTCGCAGTTGGTCCTGGACCTACTACCTGCCGTTTAGTCCAACTTTCAAGGGTTTCAATATCCGATGTCGCTGTAAGAAGAGGAATGCCAAGACATCATACAATATGGAATAAGTTAGGACGTACCACCACTACAATCTCAGTCTAGTTTTCGAAGCCGTCATACTTCAAAACTTCAAAATTCCACGGATGAGCATTATTTACTAACTGTATCTATATTAGGCACAACACTGATAAGAGCTATCACTTCTTATGACTCTTATGCGGAGTAGATCTAGTGATTAATACACAGTATAAAAAACTGCCATAGTGTAAATACAAAGTCATGGTCAATACTTATAGTATTGACCATATAAAAAATATATAGGCCTATTACATGTATTACTGGTTTTATAATATCCAGGTCACTGGTACGGGATGTACTCCAGGTTGGCCTGATCGACAATGACGTACCACATGGTCAGGGTTAGGGGGGGGGGGGGGATATGGAACTCTCTCCTATAGGCATATAACATGCATAAATAACCTCGCAAATGTGCGAGTAATATAGGATACAGGAATTGTGGGTGTTCTTACCTAAAAGGCTATCCTCAGGTCGAGGAATGAAATGGGCTGATGGTACCAAGAAACTGTCTTTGACGGTGTTGCTGGAAGCCTTGGAGGATTTAAAATCTCCCGGGGTAAGCGATGCTTTGATAGTTACGAAGAGCAGGCCGCGTTAAATTGAAGGTAGACCGGGGCGGGGCCACGCTATATTGAATGTGCCGCGAATCACCGATGCACGCGGAAGATATAGAGTTAAAGATATTGCATTGACCCGTCGATTATGTACAGAAAGACTAAAGTGAGAAGTCCGCGAAATAAATGATGGGCGAAAATTCGATCTTGTGATGTAGTAGAAATAATGAACCAAACACTAAGTAAAAAAAACCTGTGCAGTAGGGAACAACGAAGAATGAAAGTAGCAACTCAATCTTCCTCAGTTGACCACAGATCGAGTGGAAACGTATGCCCATGCAGTGGCGTAATGAGCCCCAAAACTTGAGGGGGCAGACCATAGGCATCCGCGGCACAATATCTGAATACTTGCGAGCGAGCGAGCAAAAAATCCCCGACCTTTTTAATGATAATCTAATTTTGTCACAGATCTAGACCTATATAATTGAATTTTCCCCTTTTTTCTCTCTTTCCTTTTTCCTTTTTAAAGAATGTAGAGTTAGTGAATAAAGATTGTTATTGAAATCGTTTTGTCGACTGTCTCGCCATGAGAGACGATTGTCATTGTGCATTTTTGATGAAATTTCAGCAAAAGGTGGACAGAAATGACAGGTGCAATGCGCGATCGTATTGTGTCTGATTTAATTACTAATACACAACAGTTTTTGTGGACATGGTTTTTCAAATTTTGAAAATTTATAAAATATTTAGAGCATTGTTAATAGTATTAAAAGATATATAGAATTTACTCCTAATAAATTTGGCATTCTTCGACGTCACAATGTGGAAAACTCATTCTGATTTATTTGAGTCATCAACCATCAAAACAATCAGATGTTTTCTTTTACACCTAGTACAAGTACTACACCGTCATGAAATCAATATCTCAGTTTCATTTCAAGACTTATTTATTAGTAACCAATGGCAGTAACGTGCGCCTAATAAAGAGTTTCACGCCTGGGACTCCAGATCATCGATGGACTAAATCCAAAAATATGAAAAAGCTGGTTCGACTAACAAATTCTGATTTAGTAAGTACGGGCTATTGTCATAGTTAGGATGATGCATTTGTTACAAATATGTTGATTGCTTTATCTGTTCATGTTTATCGTGTTGATTATCTTATTGTGTATCTAATATTCTGCATACATGTTTGTATGTTGCTTTTAATCAAAACAATTTCCATTGATCATGAAGGATAATGAAAACCACTGAATCGAATACGTTCAAATATTATGGTGAATATTATCAGGATTATTTTTTGTTATCACATATTATATTTTACCAATAGTACTATCTGTTCTGAAGCTATGCATCGATATTGAGATCTCGTGTTAGATATTACAAAGTGCACGTGTATTGTACGTCTTGTAAAATGTATGTATACCTTTAGATTCTTAGAATATAATGCGACCTAAGAAATGAAAAAAAAAAACAAAATTTGAACTTCATTGCAATGAAATGTACTTTTAATGAAATGCGACGTATGCTTTGAACATTATTTTCGTAACCATGGTAACTGTCTGGGGGAGGGGGGTGAAGATATCATGAAAAATCGACATACAGTAAAGGAGAGGCACATTTTATTTTGCTATGAATGTGATGATCTACTACCTGTGAAGTTGCACATCTAACCATTTGTAGAGGTCGCAAATATAATATAGCTCAGTATAACTTAGTGTAAAATGATTTTCACATCCAGTGATAAATACGAACAATCTTTCTAGTAAGAATATTAACCCATTGCCCACGGGAACCAGATGGTCTCTGTATTAAGCCTATGTGAATGAGAGAATTCGGTAGTCGGCGGGTTAAAGTGCAAATTTACAAATTTGTTTGATTTCCTAAAGAATGTACATTTATGCGTTTTCAAAATGAATGACTTTATGATTCATGTCAGAAGCAAAGTAATGCTTAAATGTTTGTATGGCACATTATCATCTGTGCTTGCTTACACATTCAAATAAATACACCTTTTTCTTGAATATGATGGGTGTTTATTGAATTTGTAATAATATGAGAGAGTGAGAGAAAAACATTATGCAGAGATTGAAAGTGACAATGCAGTATTCATTAAGATGGGAACGTTTACTTTAATGACCTTTTCTTGAACAAAACAAACGCTAACTTTGGTTACGCAAGCGAATACATATTGACGAGCATCACAATGTTTTTTGTATTATTGAATTTTTTTAAAAGGTCCATTTCTACATAATTATAAGCCTTCGAATCTAACTTCGAATCTAACATTTTTTAATGCCTGATTATTTGTTACCACGTGTAGAAAAGAATAAGTAAAAATTAACATCACATGTGTCTTTTAGCTTGTTATTTGGTCTGATCAAATCCCTCCAGTTTGGCTATCAACTTGATAGAATTATCGGTTATATAGGAAAATATGTTGTTGTTTTTCAGCGTATGGGACAAATCACCTTGGATTTGCCAATCCCCCCCAAAAAGAAGAAGGTAACCGCTTTTCTATCATTCCTTGTAATTCATTTCATTTCATTTTCATTTCATTTATTTTCAAATTCTCATAAAAACATTAACAATTTATACATTCTGTTACACAAACATATATAAAATACATAAATGCAATACATGAATTCGAAGGAGCCACCAGAGGCCATTGGCCTTTCAAAGGTAATTAATTAATCCTCCAAAGAGCTTAGAATTCAGTTCAAAAGGCTAAATCGATGTATTACTAAAAAGGAAAAAAAAAACGAAAGAAAAACCAACGTAGTTCAAAATATTCTTCATCTGCCGATAATCGTGTAATACCAATCTGTAGATTTGTAGATAATAATTTGAATGATTTGTTTTGAGGGGTGGGGGTGGGATCACACCCCCTCCATTGACACCCTGGGCGAACTTTCAGGCATTAACATACTCCCGGTCGCTCTGCCTTGGCTTTGGCTTTGGTAACGGCTGCGAGCTCATTCTATCTTCTCGTCGTGTCGGTTGCAACTCTTCCTCTGACATCATCATCGTCATGTTGTCGTAGGACTGGTCTTTGGATGAGATGCTGAAGGGCGTTGTTCTGATTTCAGCGTAGATTGAATCTTCATGATCAGATGGCCTCGGGTCTTGGTAAAGATTCATCCTAGGTTTGGCTTTGTGGTTTGTCTTTCTGTAAGAGAATTGACAGATGACTTCGTCAACCTCATATCTAAATAATCCGACACATCAGTAGAATATGTGTTATCCAAAAAGAATGACAGAATATTCTTCGAATCAAAGGTATTTTCTGCATAGAATTATGGCATTTCTTTTTGAAAAGGCTATGTTTACAAGAAAAGCAAATAGTAGTTCATGTCCAAAGTCTAAAGATGAGTATAGGGTAAGTAAGTATTTATACACTTCCATATCACCAAATAAAACAGGAAAATTTAAAGGCCATTGTTGGCATATCTTGTTACAAACCTGGACTTAATGTAGAAATAAGTCATACATGCGCTGTAAATTCCAAGTATAAATATGAAACACCCCAAAACGATGGCCGCAACTGCAAATGAGGAATATATGTGTAATTACTTTATTTAAAAAATAATATGTACCGCAGGTAATGCTTTTTGAAATACGTCGGTGTATTGAACATGATTGATAAATTTTCCTTCTCGGGTTTTTACTTTTTCTAATTGAATATCACGATTCTGGGAATCATCCCCAACAAGCCTTAAGCCTTAAGCTTTTTTCCATCACTTTAAAAAAAAATATCATGACATCATGTAAACATGTAGTTTATTTCGAAGTCCTTAAAAAGAGTGAAACAAATTAATGAAATGAAATTATTTGAAATGAAAGATGATACATGTAGACTTTCCTATAGCTTTAATGTTCGTTCCAGCAGTTTTACTGTATATTTAATCATTTCTATTACCTTTTATATTGCCAATAGCATAATTATTTTCTTTGGTATCAATGGTATTTGTATCAATCATCATCATCTTCATCATCTGCTTCTTCTTCCTCTTCTTTATTTCTTCTTTCTTTTTTCTTTTTTCTTATTAATATCACACAGATTTATTTATTGTTTTCAATTATATTAACATAATACCGTAGTGCATAAAAAGATAAATACGGTAACAACAATTATACAACAATTATCTTTTTCCATAGATATGGGCACATAATTAAATATCAATAAGTAAAGTATATAATGCACAAATATTGACCTAAGTGATGTTGAAACAGTAGGACACGTTTAAAAGCAAAGCTTATAATTATATTAAATGTCCAGAAACTTCTAAAACTTAATCACGATTGGGTGGTTCAATGATATTAATTTCATAAAGCATCATTACGAGAAGAGAGCATTGATAAGTGAGTTGAGTTTTTATACCTTCAACATTGTCTTGGTCATTTTCAATATCAGATTCTGTGAAATCAAAGGAAATTAAATTAAATCGAATTAATGAAGAAGGTTGTTTGCCTTGATTCAACTAACAAGGAAGACGTGCATGGAAACGGAAATCATACATTAAAAAGCGTTAAATAATTACTAAATAAAATTCATTTTCCACATCAATTATCATGTCAAATGTAATGATTCAAAAAATAGACAAACCTGATTCACAAATTCAGCCAAGCTTTCTAATTTTGCCCTCTACAGCAAGAGGCAAACAGAAAAGCTACACAAAGATTGAGCATGCTTACGTCAAACTTGGAAAGCGCCCTGCTAAATGTAATACAATAATACATATATACAGTTTATAAAAATTTATATAAAGTTTAATCCTTTGTGAGTATTCAGTCCTTGAAATGCCCACAGGTGTTTCTCATAAATGTCATTTCGTTCGGACAAAAACTGCATTATTTGAGCATAAATAAGAATATTGTTTTAGTAGTATGCACAATTCATGAAATTGTTCACGAATTGTTTATTAAAAGGTATTAATAGGAAACTGTTCAATAAATTAAAATGATTAAGTCTATACACAACCCCTGAAAGAAACATCAAGCATTTTCAATATCTAATATCATAACTGGCTGATTTTAAAATTGTATTGGGTTTATACACCACGCCGATAATAGCTTGAATAAAAAATTACATTACACCGTGTGGAAGAGAATCGGTTGCTTTGAAATCGGTATGGAGTAGGTTTGGCGGTGTGACTGTGATTAAGTTACATGTTCTAGGGAGCTTCTTACCGTCCGGTAGGGTGTGTGTATAAAGAGATCCACATGGTCCAACACTCAGTGACGTTGCAGTACAAACAAGAAAGCTGAAATGCGTGCCATAAGGTAAGTCATCAAAGCGTTTTGTTGTTTCCCTTTGAGTACCGGTGATGGGATCTTGTGGTGATCCCATAGAGAGCTCAGACAAGGCATAACTGTAAGAGATGCTGCAATTTATCTCACCGCAAGATGGCGCAATCCAGGTGAAGGTGAGTGTCTGTTTCTTAGCATTGCTTACCGAAATATTTCTAGGAGCTTCCTGTGGGACTAATTATTTGAGAAAAGATATAAATTTATCGATATCCATATTTGGCTAAAAATTTTGCTTGTGACGTTCTATTCTCATTAAGATACGGTTGAACTTACACTGGCTTGAAATTTCCATATGTACGACATTAGGTTTGGTTTGGAATAGGTTTGGAGGTTTGGTTTGGAATAGGTTTGGCGGTGTGACTGTGATTAAGTTACATATACTAGGGAGCTTCTTACCGTCCGGTAGGGTCTGTGCATAAAGAGATTCACATGGTCCAACACTCACTGACGTTGCAGTACAAACAAGAAAGCTGAAATGCGTGCCATAAGGTAAGTCATCAAAGCGTTTTGTTGTTTCCCTTTGAGTACCGGTGATGGGATCTTGTGGTGATTCCATAGAGAGTTCAGACAAGGCATAACTGTACGAGATGCTGCAATTTATCTCACCGCAAGATGGCGCAATCCAGGTGAAGGTGAGTGTCTGTTTCTTAGCATTGCTAACCGAAATATTTCTAGGAGCGTCCTGTGGGACTAATTTTTTTATTGAAATAAGACATGAAATCGAATTAATGCAGATTTTCATATTCTTTGCGGTAAATTGGAATGTAACTATTCGAAAAGAAAATCAATTTTCTGCTAAAGGCAAACTCTCCAAAATTCGATTGAAGTCAATGTCCCAAACAGATTGGGCAAATCTATAACGGACCTCCATGACATAATCCTACGATCAATAAGGCAAGATCAGTGCATATTTGCTTGGAATACATATTTTCTTATGAAAAAGTCTTAGTCAGAATCCATAGTTGGCCTATTTATTCATATTGACTTTAAGAATTTTGCTTGTGTTTGTCTATTCCCACATCACGCTGCACGGTTGAACCTTAACATTTGCTTGAAGTTTCAAAAAATAAGATATTTATTACGTTCATTACTTCGAATGGAACAAATCGGTCGATTTGGAATCGGTGTGGAGTAGCTTTGGCGGTGTGATTAAAGGAGAATTAACCCCTGAGTACAAATTTACTTATATTGAAAGGTGTAATATATTCCTACTTATTGGCCTAAATCATTTTCTAATAAGATATTAGAAAAGGGTATAAATAAAGATATTCCAACACCCGGTATCGTCTCCTACTCATTTACATGGGGGCTGCCATTTTCTTGCTGATTTGGATTTGTACATGAACCATTGAGAAATGTTCCGGTCAGGAAGATATTTTGAATCCAAGACCTAAATTGATTTTCTTCATTACCTAAAATCCCATATGTGACGAAAAATATAAAGTGGGTGTTTACATGATTTATAAAAATTAAATCTTTATAATGATACTTTTAAATTGTCTGGTTTTGCTTAACAAAAATCTGTTTTCTTGGGTTTGCCAAACAGAGCAGAACATAATATATGCAGCATGCATTCTGACTTTTCAAGTCCCATTATCCGAAAGCAGGTGAATGCATAGTTTGCCGCTATAGATGCTCAGGGAAGAAGCATCCATAAAATTTGAATTAATTTGCTCCGTCCATTGCGTCACAGTATGTAGAAAATAGATTTATATTAAGCGAATATCGATTTTCAACAGAAATATATAAGGAAATCTTCAGTTTAAAAATAAATTGACATATCTATTCTATATTTTTAATCTCAAATGGGTTTTTAATTTTGAAAAAGGCAATTGGGCATTTGGATTAAGAAAATCTTCTTGTACACAAAAAAAAATGGCAGCCCCCATGTATTGCTAGCAGACGATACATATTGCTAGCAGATGATAAATTTTGCTCAGAAAATCTTGATTCGTATCGATCTCGTATATTTTGACGCGAAGCCATATAGTCTAACAAGTAGGAATAAATAACACCGTTGAACACTATCGTCTTTATTGTTTGAGGTTAATTCTCCTTTAAGGTATTGGGGAGATTCTTACCATTCGATAAAGTCTGTGTATAAAGAGATCCGCATGGTCCAATACTCACTGACGTTGCAGTACAAACAAGAAAACTGAAATGTGTGCCATAAGGTAAGTCATCAAAGCGTTTTGTTGTTTCCCTTTGAGTACCGGTGATGGGATCTTGTGGTGATCCCATAGAGAGCTCAGACAATGCATAACTGTACGAGATGTTGCCATTCATCTCGCCGCAAGATGGCGCAATCCAGGTGAAGACGAGTGTCTGTTTCTTTGCAATATTAACCGATATATTTCTAGGAGCTTCCTGTGGGACTAATTATTTGAGAAAAGATATAAATTTATCGATATCCATATTTGGCTAAAAATTTTGCTTGTGACGTTCTATTCTCATTTTACGTAGCAAGATACGGTTGAACTTTAACACTTACTTGAAGTTTCCATATTTACGATATTAATTACTCGTAATATGTTTTTGCATAAAGTTATAGGTTGCCTGTTATCAATCATGTCAATATAAATAATGAAGAAAGTAGAAGCAGAGGTGTCGTACTCGAGTGGTTAAAACAATAGACCTGTTTACTAAGTGATTCAAATTACTTTTGAAACAAAGGTTGTTCTTGACAACCTGAAAGCTTGCCAGAGGCTTGTCAGACATAGCAACAAGTAATGTATGCAAACTGGATTCCAAGTATTGTAGTTCATTCATTAATAACAGGTTAATGGAATACCTCGTTGCTAGGTCCCCAGGAAAGAAACATCCATAAATTTGAATCACTTAGTAAACAGGTCTATTGACTGGAAATGCGAAGATCGTGTGTTCGATCCCCGATCCCCTTATGGCCTTGAGCATGTTGAGGAAGGCATTTTGTCTACATTGCTCTTTTATCCTATATCAAATAAATGGTGTTTGGCATATAAATAGTATGTGAATGCATTTATATTTAACTCAAAAAGACAAATTGAGGAATTGATAAATCGACGAATTGAAATTAAGGAAATAAATATATTATGTAACAAGATCGAAACTCACCTGATTCTACAGTGACATAAGTACTTCTGTACGCATGCTCAGCTTCGTAGTCCTGTAGCATTGGCCAAAAGGTGAATTCGTATGTAGAGTATGGCAAAAGGTCGTCATATTCGATGCTTGTACAGTGTGTTTCCGTCCATGTTACCATTCCCGCTGATGTAGCATCGCATTGGTCACGGAGGGCGAGCCGGCGCGTGACGTTGTAAGTCGGAGCACCGCACTGGCTGAATGGCTCAGACCACGTGATTTGCAAATGGTTGAACGAGTCTGAAGTGAAGTATACACTTTCCAGTGGTTCCGGAGCTATGGAGAAAATATAAAACTCAACCAAAAATGCAAGTAGACCATGATGTTGTATAAAGAACATTATTAAAGTTGTCGCTTCATAAAATTTTACGCTGCCGGAGTTGTCGATCCGCGTCCGCAAGTTTGCATTCCGGAGTACATAATTTCTATATTCCTGAAAATAACTCCACTTAGTAGAAGTCAAATTTCAGGTATACATCATATTCGCATTCATCTAAATCTTACATGTATGTCTTCTGGACTACTTCTTTATTAAAACTGACTTAAACACAAAACGAGGATCAATAATTGGAGTATATCTGAGTAAATCCACCTACGAAACATCAATAAGTTTATAGATCTGTAGACGTTGGTAATAAATATGCCCTTTTCAGGTTTGTACATCCAATAGTGCATTTATTTGTTATTTGATACTCATGATAAAACAAAAGGCCCGTTTTTCATTTGAAAAAAATAGTTATGGAATATGCTTTTGCTTTGTTTGTATACTCGAAATGAATAGTAACTCGCATTACCAAATGATACATGGCCAAACATTGTTGAATATGTTTAAACCTGAATATATTGACCTTCAATATGTATTTACTAGGAACCTACAATATATAAGATAAGCTTTCATTGGGTTCCTTATTTCACACAGTTTGATGAAACGAGTGTACGCTATTCTAATGTGTGGCCTTTTAGTATTACTAACGTTTGTTTGCATTTTATCAATTTTGAAAATAGTAAAAAAAAAAAAAAAAGGTTACAAAACTCACGTATCATGTCGGTTGTCGCAATAGTATAATTTGCAGGACCAACCAAGCCAGCACTATTAACGACGACCAATGAAAAGTAATATGATGTACAAGTTTTCAAGCCAAATACAAGCTGGCTACAGTTTTCACTGCCGTCTACTTGAATGGTTTTGTAGTCAGTGGATTCAAGCAAGGACCAGTATGTGAGGTGGAAATTGTAGACCGAGGAGTTGCATTGAAGCCAGGACGATGAAGCGGTTGCTGGGAGCTGCATTTACAAGGAATTGCAATGTTCAATGCACCTTAATTTGATCTAAAAATACTTGAAATGGCAACAGAGAATAAAGAGATGATTAACTAAATTAGAATTCAAATTCAGTTTGATAATTTTTTCTTATGCACATATCATTCCACATAAAGGGCAGCACAGGTTGGATATATCAGGTTTATACATAAAATTGGCATTCCAGTATCATCCCTTACACGTAAATCTAAAAGTTAAGGTTACACTTGCCCAAGTCTAACTGAGAGAATAGCAGTTAAGCGTTTACAACAATAATGAGTATACATTTACGATTAACAAAAAAATGATATAAAGTGCTTTCCTTGCAATGCTGTTCTTTAAACTCTTTATAATTGCTGTTGTCAGAAAGAAAATAGTAATGACAGTACATATCCCTGATATATTCAGAGAGATGTTTGACAAACCAAGCTTTATACTTACATGCCACCTAATAGTAATACTATTCACGCCGTTAACAGTAGGTGTCTCCATCACAGGGGCCAATAGAGGTCCTATAATGAGACATATTAAGGTATCATGGCAACTCCAATGTATTAGGTCGTATACATCACCGACTACGTGAACGACTTTGATTATTAGATGATTGATGATAGTTGATGGTCTACTATAGTCTGGATCATAATATTATGAAAGATCAAGAAATTATAGATTCGATGCCAATCATGTTTGTGTTTCAGAATACGTGGTAACGTATGGAACATGAATGACCAAAATTAATAATTTGGATTTGCCCATCAGTACACAAAACATTACTTTTATTTTGCGCCTTTTGTCCACAATCATACCAGCTGTTTAACGGTTATGAATAAACTGAAAAGTACAAAAATAACAAAGCATAAAGTCTGCGAACATGCAGAGATATTTCGACAACCAAATTGCACCGATATTTTGTTCCACAGAAACTACTTGCCTTGTAATAATATTATATATTACTACTATTAATAGCAGCCACTTTGATATAGCGCTGCGACGCATTTTATTCTACAGAAACAAACTACGTGATTTCTAATAATATAATATTGATAATAGTAATAATGATGATAATGTTGATGACGATGAGGATGATGATGATAATGATCATAATAATAATAGTCAACAAGATCGAAAAAAACTTTCGAAAAAGTCAAGTCAAGGGTAATACAATACCGTATAGTATATTCCATATAAATCATGTACCGATTACGTGACACGTAATTGTAATCTACGCACATTTCAATCGGTGATGGACAAGGCTATAGAACTTGCGTTGGATTGATTTTTCGTAAGTGTTTGCGATTAGGTTAATAATAATGATAATGGCAACTTTTATAGCGCTCATATCTGTCAAGCGGTGAGGCTCATGCCGCTTACTCCGGTTATTATAGCTGCCCCCTCAAAGTAAACTAGCGCTCAAGCAAATCAGGTACCATTTAACACCTGTGTGGAGAGTGGCAAATGTTGATTAACATCCTGCCGAAGCCCGTACCTTGAAAACTGGAGTCCGGTGACTTATCCACTAGACCACGACAACTGTACAATATTATTTTGTAAATCCGCAGCGTCTTAAGCACATACCTCCACAATCCGTTCTGGCACTGATTTGACCACTCTTTACACCGGCGATAATCTGACCATCGACCTCCCGCCTTATACTGACGTGGAAGTCAAATAGGGTAAACACGGAGAGTCCACTGATGCGAGCAGTACTGTCACCGGTAATGATGATAGGTTCTTCGGATTTACCAGTATTGCCATCACCATCGGTCCAAGTGAAGTCCACCTGATACGAGTCGAGAGGCCCATTTCCATAATCGTAGCCGTCTGTCCAGGCGTTCCAGACAAGCAGAACGGAATCGTTTGTGACGTCAAACACCGAGGGTGAGCCAAGAAGGCTTGGAAGAGCTGTTCCAAGGGTGTGAAGTATATGGATAATTTAACACATCATTAGAGGCGTTTGAGTGATAAACACTAATTTACTTTCCACGGTCTATGATATTGTCCCGAAGAAAATGTACTAGTATTCTGGCGGAAAGTAAGCTGTTTAATCTATAATGTTTATAATTTGTACTTTCATATCAATGAAAATGTATTAGTTAACGGATATGAAATTGATAATGAAAATATGATTCTTCTTAACATTATCATATTGTTTGCTCAATATTCAATTTATAAGGTGTATGCTTTATGTAATTTGAAATATAAACAGTTTCATTCACTTGTTATATTTTTTAAATCTAAAAGAGATCTCATGGAAAAGGTGAATACCTAATAAAGAAAAAGTAACTTAATTTTAGAGGAAAAATTTGGAAGATCAAAATGCTGACGAAAATTAAGTTAACAAAATACGAGACGATTTGCAGACATGCATTATCGTATATATTTCAGGAATTTGTTCAGTAATGTAAACTGTGTAATATGTATTGAGTTATGAAAAAACCCAGAACAAATGTGATAAAAATATTTCGCGATATATTTTGTAATGACCCACCTTGTTGACAGTCGTAACCTGCCCAGCCATCAGCACACGGGACTCCATTTGGACAATGACCATTGGATCGTTGACAGGACACACCACCACCACAATGACATGGGTACTTACACAGGGTACCGAAATACCCTGATGGACAATCAAGATCCAATCGCAAGGCTGTAATTTAGGATTAATAGCTAATTTAGCATGTAATAATGTATATCAAAATGATCTTATTTACACAGGGTAGCTCATCAGCTATCAATGCTACCCTTCCTGATAGCCCTGCAATTATTGTTATCCCAGCATTGGCCAGGTACCCATTTAATACACATTTAATGCAGATAAAACTCTTTGTACAGAGAAGCACCGATCAAATAAAAAAAGAAAAGAAAAGAAAAGGAAAATCTTTACAGGTCGGCCAAGGCTAGGAAAATAAAAAGAAAGTCAGAAATGTGAAATTGAATAATTATATTCGCAAATAAGTTGCACGCCATGAATAGTTATAACAACACGGTTATTTGTTTCGGAAAGTTTGTGTTTATAACCAGAGATATTGCTTTTCTTGTGGTCCGTGGTCATAACAGCTGCTGGTAAGTACCCCGTACTGATAGAAATTGACAGAGATAGACCTAAGTTATAACGTTAGATCTAGAATCTACATGTAAGTTAGATCCGGGAGTTAGATCTAAGTTAAGACTAACTTACCTGTAAGTTAGATAGTGACCCAACGTTAGTTTAGATCTGAGTATAGATCTACATGTAGATTCTAGTAATTTATCAGACGACAAGGATCCATACATTTCATTTTATAAAACAAATAATATCCGGCTCTCGTTCGTTCATTGGTTAAATTAGCTCACTTGATAACTTCAGAATTGTCCAAGCCACTCCGCTATGCGTCGTGGCTTCATACAATCCTAAAGTTATTATTGCGTTCGCTAATTTTAACCTATGCACTGACAGCCGTGTGTTATTTGTATATAGTATAATTTACAATAGATTAATAGAGTGGCTTGCACACAAGGATGGAAAGAGCGTCAGGTTCTTACAACACAACAACAACAGCAATAATGATAATAATGGTAATTATAATAATGATAATAATAGTGCATGATGCACTTTATTGCATTTACCTTGGCAGTATAGGCCTTCGTAGTTGGCCGTACACTGTGATTGGCATCCATTTACACTGTCACAGATACCGTTGCAATTGCAGTCTAATTCACAACCAGCACCAAAGTGGCTGCTGTCACAGTCTGTGATGTACAGTAACAAAATAAAAGCAGGAATTCATTATTCACACTGAAATGTCGATTTCTTTTAGTGTCTTCAATATTCTGACAATCAACTACAGTATCATAAAAAAGAATATATGTTCTAAAAATAAACGTTGAAGATAACTGTGCATATAAAAGAAGAAAAAATAAAAACAAGAAAAAAAGGCCTTATTATCATACTTGATTTTTTTTTCATTCATTAGCAGGGGAAATTTGTTTTCCCGTACCGACTACACGTCACATATATCTACATGTAGTCCCGGATCACCAGTCGGTCGCGTAACGGAAGTTCGCGACGGTTGATCCCTAAATCTCGACGACGGAGGAATTTATTCCCGATCGCCTTACGGTTAAATGTGGCATTACCACGGCAGTACGTCGATAAAAATAAGGACCTCCGTACTATGGATCTGACGAGACCACAACGTAAGCTGGAACAGTCCAGGATCTATATAGGGAACTGCTACGAACCCATATAAAAATATGGTCGAACTACGAAGGTTCGTGCATGATCACGGAAGCAATGCGGAAGAGCTTAGTGCAGTGGGCCTTATAAAATCGTGAGGCTTAAATGGGTTTAGCCTTGACTTTAGGCTTAATGAATACTCACTGTAAAGAAATATGTGTTGACCGGCTAAGTCTGGAACTATTGTGAATACACATCTTTCTCCGGGTCTAATTATTCTATATAGGGGAGGATTAGCTGAGGGCAAGTCTTAATATTTCGAAACTAAAGTCAAAACCTTTTTTATTGAAAGGGGAAAACACAGGTAGGTTGGAATCTAGGCTATGGTGGGTAGTCGATATCCATCCTTGGTGCCTAGTGCAACCGTCTTACTACCCTAGGCAGATCTCTCAAGCCTCCCTCTCGATCGTGGGCAGAAAATAACTCCATGGAATCGCTACGGATGTTGTAAGGGTCTTGCAACGGTTGTATTAAGATTATTTCAATTCAATTCAATTCATTTTTAAGGCTATTATATTCCCATCGTGGCAGTAATGATGCCGAATTGTGAAAATATTTACAGAGTAAAACTGAACATATGAAATACATCAAAATACACATTTCAATAAAAAAATAATGGAGTAAGGAGATATAAGAACAACATAATAATAAATCAATAAAGAAATAACAGTCTAATATTGCACTTTGAAAGTTGGATAATGAAATTGAAGTGGGTAAAAACAGGAATTACCTGGCTGCAAAGGAACACACGAAAGAGGGATGAGCTAGGAGTGTGAAAAAGGAATAAAAGAGAAGAAGGAAGTGAGAAAGAAATAATCGAAGTACGGAGCAGGGTGAAGGGGAGAGAGAAATAAAGAGAGAGAGAGAGAGAGAGAGAGAGAGAGGGGAATTGGCATAGTCCCAGTCAGCTACGTGAAATGCATACTTAGTGTATGAATCAGAAATGTTGGTCATTTCGTAATGACGATGAATGTATTTTATGATTACAAAAATTGCAAGGCATCATGAACTTGTCCAGGTTACAAACAGTATTTACAGAGAGTAGTAAGTTAAAATACGATATGCATATTTATCATTGCAAAAAAATAAAAGAATATACATAGAAATATTTACATTTGTAAAAATTATTATGAGCAATACATAAACAATATCAAAGTATCACAGTTTCACCCTACGACAACAGGCGGGATGTCTTGTACTTTCAGCAACGGATATTCGTCGGACCCTCTTCTATTATGAATAGCAACCCTTATGAATAATGAGCCTCTTCTCCATTATGAATAGCGGTCCTTATGAATAGCTGTCCTTATGAATAGCTGTCATTATGAATAGCGGTCCTTACGACTAGCGTAGCCACAAGACACCTATTTTAATATATTTTGTTAGGTGAGAGTGAGTACCGTATCTTTTTTTAACCATTTCGAGCACAACAAAACAATCAGATCACTCCACAAGTAAACTTTGATATATTGAAAACTGATCTGATATATATATATATATTTTTATATATATATACAATGCGAAAGGAGATGAGAGAATAATGGTTGCGTAACTTAAATCAAAGTTCCCCAGAACTGTCCTCCCTTTTTGAAATTTTTGGCAAAGGCTGAAAAAATTGTGAGGAAATAACATATACAACAGCTTTGGCAACTCTCGTGGAAATATATATACAATGCGAAAGGAAATGAGAGAATAATGGTTGCGTAACTTAAATCAAAGTTCCCCAGAACTGTCCTCCCTTTTTGAAATTTTTGGCAAAGGCTGAAAAAATGTCTCCGCCGGGAATCGAACCCGGGTCGTTGGCTTAGAACGCCAATGCATTAACCACTAGACCACAGAGACGGGTTAGTGGTTTCGGCGACACCAGATTCAATTGACCGACAGATTGACAAATCTTCAACCTTATTAATTAATTCCGTTGTCGGGGAATATATATATATATATATATATATATATATATATATATATATATACGCTCAATTATTTTTCGTAGTCAGTGGAGTTTAATGGTCGTCGGTGTAATACTTTGGTAAAGAGAGACATTTTGCAGTCATAATCTTAATCTAAGGTTCAGTGTTTTGCGTCATAAGTAACTTCAACTGACCCTTGACCTATCGGAACTTTTGTCCTAAAATTATTAGGCCTATTCTTTTTGTGTGCTTAACTATAATGGAATTCTAAAATGATACAATACATGATACAGCATAATGAATATAATAAATTAATGTATCGCAGTAATTGAATTTCGCATTCAATGAAATGGTATTGGATGATAGAGTAACTTTCATTAAAACAATAATATAACAATTCCAATTATTTGAATAAATAAGCATGACCTGTAATGACTTACAATATTTTATATAGCGCTTATCACAAAAAAGGTCTCTAAGCGCTTAAGCAAAGGAAAGAGGAGAAAGAAAGGAACAATTTCAGACGTACAAAAATATATTAGTTAAAGGTTGAGAGAGCTGCATATATTTCTTCTTTTTCCCTTCCACAGGGTTCTTTATTTACAAAAAACAAATTCAACAAGTACAAATTAATAATCATATATTTTCGTAATCAGGATCGTGCAACAGAATGAGTAAACAATGACATAACAATGAACTTCACGGAAGCTTGAGGGCAGAGAAAAATAACAAAATGAATTATACATATGATATAAAACAATACATAGTAAATTGATCATTTCATGTTGTCACGCTGCCAACACACTCAAAACAATTTCTGAAAAGAAACCATTTCTTCAGTAATTCCTTTTCTTTGAGATTCGTTTGATATATTATGTATTTTTCCATTTCGTAATAACATTTTACAGCTAATATAATTTTCTCAAATGAAGGTAATTGATTTTGTAATTTGGCATGAAATATTTCTCGTCGTACAACCATCAGTATACAGTTTAGTGCATTGTTATTGATACCTCAAAATCCAAACAACTTATTTTGATTTGTAAGTATAACCTTTTCCCGAGTATTATGAAGTACCCAGTACTGACATTTTGACCATATTACATTCGAGTACTGACAAAAGCAAAACACGTGTATGATAGTTTCTTCACTGTTGTTACAAAAGGTGCATTTTTTATCAGTTACCACACCAAATTTCAACAATGCATCTCTCGTATATAATATTCTGTTTAAAATCTTGATTTGGAACCATCTCATATTGGTATCTATTGATTGAAAAGGAACAATATGACCCCCATCGTTTAATCTGAATATCTAAGATTTTTTTCTACTTTATAAGACTTTTACATTCTTTTACTTTATATTTTTAAAAAGAGTGATAAATATGGGAACAACCAGATTTTGTTTTCACTATAACGTGCAAAGCTTCAGGTTTATGGCCTTTGGAATTACATGTGTACTCTTTTCAAACCCTGACCGAACAGCATTACATAGACCATAGTATTGGAGAAAGTTTGTTTGTATGTCAAATTGACGTTGAAAATCAAAATATGAAAGAAAGGATCCGTCTCGTTCTAAAATGTCATTCACAAAACGTATTCCCTTTACACTCCAGGACCTAAAATATACTACTTTACCATTCATTTTTATTCGGGGGTTATTCCAAAGAGGTTGACATGCAATATTATCGATAAAAAGTTCCACCAGGTCTGACAATGCTAAAAGAACTTCTTTCCAAAATGGATTTGGTGTCAAGTCTGCCAATTTTTTGTAGTAAATAGATCCCATATACAAGTGAAAAGAATAATTTTGAGGCAAGAACGAATCAAACATATGGAAAGTGTAATTTTCTACCTGAGAATCACTTAGAAATCTTCTCATCCAAGATATCTTTAGAGATTTGGCATGAATAAAAATATTAATCATTTTAACTCCGCCTTCCGAGTATAGTTGACACATTTGTTCTCTACTTATTTTATCAGGTTTGTTACCCCAGATAAACGCATAAAAAGAACGGTTTATATCATGATTTGACAATGAGGTTATGGAAGTGATAATAACAAATAATTTAGTTTTGGTACCAACAAACTTTTAACTACAGTTATCCTCCCTAAGACAGTTAAAGTAGATATTCAAAGAAAATCACAAATATGGCAATTAATGTATCACTAGAAACTGGGAAGCTTACAGATGGCAATCTTATAAGTTTTATGTCAACTGCGTATCTGGTGATTATAAAAACAACACAAATAAAAGCTCTTCTCAGCATCTGGAATATCCGAGGATTCGCCAGAAATATAGCGATGTTTTGATGTCGTCACACTCGGGATCGATCCTGCTTAAGCAGACGACGTCCTATAATGAATGAACGTAATTGCAATGCAATTATTTATCAAATTATAAAGAGTTTGGTGTATTTAAACATGACCTTATTTCACACCATTATAAAGGGAAAGTGAAACTGATTCTGATAGCTAAAACCGTTTGATTGTAAATACATAGGAGAAGGGTCAATGATCAATGAAATAAACCCCACTTTCAAATTGAAAAGCCCTCCGAATAATAGCAGGATGGTATTCGTTCCCTCTTGAAACGCCGAACATGCCCCGGTGCAAACAGCTGAAAATACAATGGCGTCTTATTTTGTTTACAAGTGACTGATTCCTTTATTTTTTTAACGCTGCATTTTTCATCAAAATAATACCATACACGAAGTTAAGAGTGAGGCAACAGACTAACATTAAGACTGACGCTAGTGAAGGAAGAGAAATAAGTGAAGAGGAGATGACAAAATAGGCTCTGAAAAATGTGTAAGATGTTATGGGACATCGTCTGCTTAGCCAGGACTGGTCCAGGGTGTGTCGTCACATATCTCAGCAGCGTTCGAGGAGCTCTTCAGCTGCTATATCGGGGGCTGTATTTTACCGTTTTATAATTGATAATAATCATTACTTCAAATGTTTCCAAGCGTTGAATTTGGATAACCTTGTTTAATTTATGCCATCTATGCAATAATAAGTATTAAGCCAATATTTAAAATCATCAACGTTCTACTTTAAGGTTCTTTTTGACCATGAAATAATTTGGCGTTTTATTTCTTTAATTTTGATTGACCATTTCTAACAAGTTAACCGAAAAGTCTATTTCTAGGTATCTCGAGTAACATTCGGATTCCCAATTTAGTTTGTCTTCTGGCATTAATTGTTTTTTACAGGCCCTATTTGTTCCGATCCATATCACTTGAGTTTTCGTAGTGTTTATCTTAAGGTTTGACATTTTTTTCAAAATCATCTAGAATATTTAGTGCACTCTGTAAATCTTCCTTTGTACCATTAAGTGTCAAAAGAGTGTCATCTGTGTATTGTAGGAGTTTACTTGTTTTTCCATTTAAATACAAACCAGATATAGAATGGGAGCGCCTAAACAAAATTCCTAATAATTATTTCGCTAACAAGTAGAAAAAGCTAGGGCGATAAAGGGTCTCCTTGACGACACCCTCGTCCTATGACAAATCTCTCTGTACAAAATCCATTTACTGTAACACTAGAAGAAGCATTGTCATAAAATAAATGAATCCATTTTTCAATGATGGCCAGAAGCGAAAGAAATCGAGAACATTACAGAGAAACTTATGCGATACAGAATCAAATGCCTTTTCGAAGTCAATAATCAACTTATCATTCGATATCACTAATTTTTGTTCCAGTTCTTCTATATTTCTTTCTAGTTCCTTTTCCCGATTTACATTTTGTTTCTTGATGAAAGAGCCATATGACATAGATTCTCCACGTAATATCATCATCAAGGTTTCAAAAAATAACTGGTCATTAATAGAAAATTCACATTCCCCAACTATATTATCGTTTTGATCGAACTCCACTTTATCTTTTGCGTAAAATGTAATTGTCTCTTTTATGGTTTTAGTAATTTTGGAAACCAACATTTCATCTTTTAATAGAGAATTGTTAAATTTCCGAATTCCGGGGCCCCGTTTAATCTGATTTAAACTCAAGTTAAGACGAATTAATGAATGGTCTGTTCGATAACCAGAGAGAATATCGGATTTATGAATTAAAGAAAGCAATTCTGATGATATTAAAAGAAATCTAATCTACCCTGTTTAAAAGGATTTGACTGCCGCCATGTATAGTACTTTTTCATTGGATATCTAATTCTCCATGGGTCGCAAAGATTTAATTCATTCTTCATATTGTTTACCTGCTGTCTCGATCTAGCATTAATTACATGTAAATAATTATGAGTATCAAGGGTTTGGTTCTGAACTAAATTCCAGTCCCCACAGATAATAACATGTGGATTTTCGATTTCAATTATAATACGTTGTAGATCTGCAAAAAAAGGTTGGATTGTCAGTGTTTGGTCCATATAAAGACGCAAGAGTAATATCGTAATCGTACAGGGTCAAGTCTAAAACTACCAAATTTCCCCCATTGTCTATTCTACAGTTGTTAACTTTGACCGCAATAGTATCCTTCAAAAGAATTGCTACTCCTCTAGAGCTGGATGTATGATGGGAGAAAAAACAGCCGCCTCCCCATTCCCTACGTATTTCTATTTCTATTTCAAGAGTAAAGTGGGTATCTTGGATACAACATACATCGTATGATTTCGATTTCAAATATAACAGTATATCTTCTCTTTTCTTATCGTTAGCTAAGCCGTGACAGTTCATTGAAATAAAAGTAAAGTAATCCTGCATCAAAAAAAGAGTTTTATGGCGATAAAAGGCGACGAACTACCTGTGGAAGCATTTTTCAATATAAACACAAAGGAAACAACGAAACAACTACACAGCACAGGAACACTGAACGCAAACACAAACCCGCCCGATAAGCCCCGATAAACGACATCGCTACCAAAACAAAGAAGGCAAAAAAAAAAGCCTGTAGGGATACCATCCCGAAATCCTTTCAAGACCCTCTGAAATATTAGCGTCATTATTTAAAGCAGGGAACTATAACTAAGAACCATGTTTAAAGTGTATTTGTGGAGAAGGGAATTCACACAGTGCGATATCAAAACGCACTGACAAAATACAACACCTAAAATGCATCTTGGAAAACCTGATATTGAGATGTTTCTTTCTCATAAGACTTGGGAGGTAAAGATAATGGATAAGTATACGAGAACAGGAACAAATCATCAAAAATCCTTTTGATTAAAACGTGATATAAAGACATGTCTTTTTCTCATGAGACTCGATTTGAAAAGAAAAGGGACTATTTCAGAACAACGCACCAAAAATCGTTTCGATAAAAACCGGATATGAAGATATCTCTTCCTCTGAAGACGAAAGAAGAAAGAAAGAAAGAAAAACCACCCCAGAACAACGAATCAAAATCATTTTTGGAAACCTGATATAAAGACATGTCTATTTCTCACGAGACTCGATTTGAAAAGAAAAGGGACAACTTTTTCAGAACGCACCCAAAATCCTTTCGATAAAAAAACCCGAAATAAAGATGTCTCTTTCTCTGAAGACGAAAGAAGAGAGAAAGAAAGAAAAAAAAAATAACACACCAAAACAACGAACCAAAATCATTTTTGTGGAAACCTGATATAAAGACATATTTATGTCTCATAAGACTTGGTTGGTAAAAGAGAACAGAACATAATACCAGAACAAAGTATCGAAAATTCTTTTGGTGAAAATTTAACATCAAGATATGTCTCTTTCTCATGAGACGTGATTTGAAAGGAAAAAGGACAAGTATTCTAGAAAAAAAACACACCAAGGGACACCCCAAAATCATTGGGGTAAAACCCTATATAAAAGTGTAGGAGGGGGGGGGGGGGGGGGGGGGGGAGGAGAGAAAGAAAATGGAAAAGTGAATTCAGACAGTGCAATATCAAGCAGCACTAACAAACAAACAAAACCAAAAAACACCCCCAAAATGACACCTAACATCCATCTTGGAAAACCTGATATTCAGATGTTTCTTTCTCAAAGAAAAGGGACAAGTTCGAGAACAAGCATCAGAAATCATTCGGGTAAAACCCTATATAAAAGTGTAGGAGGGGGGGGGGGGGGAGGGGAGAGAAAGAAAATGGAAAAGTGAATTCAGACAGTGCAATATCAAGCAGCAATAACAAACAAAACAAAACAAGAAACAAAAAACAAACCAAGAAACGCCCCAAAAATCATTCGGGTAAAGTAACATCAGACGATCCACTTGATCTCCCTTAAAAATTCACGGAGACCTGACTAGTTTTAAAGTGTATGACCCTATATAGACACGATAAAAGACCTTCCACAAATAAATAAATAAATAAAATACTGGCATACATAAGCAATTCAGTTGCATTTTAAATTGTTGCATACTGAATAATTTAAAAACAGCTGTTTGAATTGCATGTAGCCACATTCACTTACTCTAGCAGAAGGCATAAAACTTGTCAATGAATGTATAAAGCCCCTTTTAAGTTAGACATTCCAACGTATTGGCATGTGACAACATCAATGAGGGAGCTAGGACACGCTATTGTGCGGATAACAACATGTGATGCCTATTCCGCACCTCTTTAACTCATATCTGTATCTCATATAGGCCTATATATATATATTAAAAAAAGTATATCGGTAAACTACCGAACTCATTTAGATGTAAAGGTGATATTGACATAGATTTTCCCCTTTCTGCAAATTTCCTCAAAGTATTTGTTACATACAGGGTTGGAAAAAAGTTTGGAATATTTTTTTTGGCGATGAGTATGTCTGATTTTAAATGCTAGTTTCTACTATATTGTGATTAATAATTCATCCAAATCGGATTAACCGTGTTGAATGAAGTCTACTGTTCCATCTTGTACCAAAGATTACGTAATATTGTTAAACATGTTACAATGGCTGACCAATGAACCACATGTCAGATTTGCTCTATTTGTGGTTGAACATCTTGTTATACATTTCTGTACTTCACGTGGAATTTTGAAAAAGCTACGTGCAGTTTGTAGTCATTTTGAGGACTTTGGTATAGCAATTAAACTGTATCTGATTATTTAAATTTTTCGTTAGACATTTGCAAAAACAGCAAATATACGCTTCCGAATTCCAAGTGGACCTCTGCACTGTGTGATAAGCCTGATTTTTAATGTTGTGCTTTTAAAGTTAAAAAGGGACACATATCTTTTATTTGAACCTCAAAGAAGAACTTAAAATGACGAGGGATATGTTTAAGACAAGAAATAATTCTTGGAATAAAAATATTCCAAACTTTTTTCCAACCCTGTATGTGCTAAATTACGATTCGTACGTCATACTACATTTGGTGTATGATAAGTACCAATACAATAAAACCATTTCGCCATCTTTGAAACAGGCTTGCTACGAACCACTGCGCGACCACGCCCACGCCACGCCACACGGCACACCGCGAACACCAACCCCAATCCCACGAAGGGTAGGGCGCAACATCCGCGAAACACCCCATCCCAACCGGCGAAGTTAGGGCCTAACACTCACGAAAGGTCGCGCAACGCGACAACGCGACGCGAACGCGACCACACGACGGCTCGCAGCAAGCCTTTGTTTGTAACACCACCATGCACTGATATATGGTGATAATTTTTCATTTAGCAATACCAAAACAAAGTCCCTGGATTCTTTGGAAAAAAAGAAAAAGCAAATGTGCATAATGGGAACGATAAAAAAAAAAACACCAGCACCTCACATAATTTCAATCATAATTCCAGCAAATCTGTTTGAAATCTTTTCCAATGTTTGATTAATTACAGCAACGTAGGAACATGTCTCTATAATACTCTTTATCATACGATCCTCATTGAGGTTTTTAAACAAGCATTAGGATAACGTTACCTCGATATTATGTTATGTGGATTTATGAGCTGCATATGCTGCATATGCTAATTGGGTGACGCGACATTTGCTCCTGCGAAATTTGCTCCTCCGTTCATATCTCGAAAGGTCAAAGGTTAAGGTCAAGGTCATGATTTGTTTTGTTGTTAAGAACAATGTGAAGATTAGGATTAGGGTTAGGGTTAGGGTTAGGTTTAGATTTGTGATTAACATGGCAAAGTTAGACCGGAGCAATTGTCGCAGGAGCAAATGTCATGGAACCGCTAATTGGGCATACAACTATTTGATGAACAGATAAGTTTTTAACATGGATTTGAATCTTTCAGTTGAGTCTGCTTGTTTTATGCATTGAGGTAGATTGTTCCAGAGCTGAGGGGATGCTGAATGAAAAGATCGAGAACCGTAAGACTGGGTATTGGTGGGAGGAACTTTTAAGAGTGATTTCTTGCTTGAGCGCAAATTGCGAGAGGGTGAGTATTCTTCCGGAGCTGAGTTTCTCAAACATTTGAAGGTAAGCAAGAGGATCTTAAGGTTTATTCGTTCCCGGACTCTTAGCATATGAAGCTCCCTCAGCAGTTTGTTGATTTGTGCATCCGGAAGACCATACAGAAGACTGTTGCAAAAGTCAATGCGAGACATAACAAGTGCCTGAACGAGTCTCTGGGTCGTCTTTTTTGTAAGAAATTGCCGGATGCTGCCAATTTTATGCAGAGCATACGAGGCTGATCTGCAAACATTATTCACGTGAGTCTTCAAAGATAGATTAATGTCAAATATGACACCCAGGTTTCTAGCACCTGTAGAACATTGTACAGGAGTATCATCCAAAGATATAAATAATCTAGTCCCGTGTCTGCTTACAAAGTGTAGACATTCTGTTTTACTTTCATTCAACTTTAAACCATTCTGTATTGACCAACTCTTAATATCTGAGAAACATGCACTGAGTCTTTGTAGAGCAGGAGATTGGTCTTCTTTCTTTTCTCAATACAAGGTAAATTTGAGTGTCATCAGCATAAGTCATACATGGTGTTTGATGACCTCCTTTAATGGAGATGAGAAGAGGGTAAATGCTAACAGGCCGATCACAGACCCTTGAGGTATTCCGAAGCTAGAAGAGCTGACCTGTGACTCATAATCACCACCAACAACAGACTGGGTTCTGTTATGAGATAGGAACGAAACCATTCCAGGGAAGAGTCTTTAATTCCAAATCTTTCATGCAAACGGCTCAGAAGGGCATCATGGCTCACGTCAAAGGCCGCAGAATAATCCAACAGCAACATAATTGCTTCATCGCCTTTGTCCAGAGAGAGAGAGAAGAATATCGTTTGAGAATTTTAACAGGGCAGTTTCACAACTATGATGGGGTCGGTATCCTGACTGTATCTCAGAATAAAGATTGTGCTCAGATAAGTATTCCTGAATTTGTTTTAACACAAGTCTCTTTACAATTTTCCAAGGAACTGAAGATTACAGACCGGTCTATAGCTCTTTAGGTCATCACTCAGCTTCGGTGACTTCAGGAGTGGAGTTACATGAGCATTCTTGAGAGAATCAGGGAAATGGCCATCAATGAGGGAAGCATTGACAATGGATGTAATAACAGGAGTTAACTCATTGATGCAGTTCTTAAGTAGCCAGGTAGGGATTGGATTGAGTCGACATGAAGTTGATAACTCTCTGAACTTGGCCCTGCGATACAGAAGAGAAAGCATTAAAACATTGCCCAGTGCTTCAAAAACTGATGTGAGCAAGATTGTTCGAGGGAAGATTCTCAAGAGACCTGACCAGGACATCAACCTTGTTGCTGAAGAAATTGGAAAAACGATCAGGAAGAGATTCGTGAGGGTCGTCATCAAGTGGGAGGACCCTCCTTGCAGAGGTAGAAGTCAAACGATCGACTCTTTGAAAGAGTTGATGAGTATCACAGTCATCAAGCTGTTCAGTGTAATACTCTCTTTTAGCCTTGGCGAGTTGGTTGCTGTAGATGACATTCATCCTTCAGGATCTGGCGGTCAATTTCGGTTCTGGAGTGACGGTATCTTCTCTCCAAATGTCTTACCATCTGCTTACTCTTGCGAAGATCATCAGTTAACCATGGTGAGTGCAGCCTGGCGGTTACACATCTAGTAATCAGAGGGGCATGCTTATCCAGAAGAGCTTGGAGTACCCTGTTATATTGAAGAACCAGCTGGTCAAGAAACAGAGAGACAGAGACAGGTGACTTATAAAGTTCAGACTCGAGAATATCCTCACGGAAAACTCGGATGTCAATATCCTTCAGTTGCGAAAACTAATGTCAATCTTCATTGGATCTGGCTTCTTGATGTTAAGATGGCAGCTGATGGATGAGTGGTCAGAAGGAAGCAAATGTGATGACTGAACATTAGAAATCACATCGTCAGACGCTCTGGTAAGAATTAAGTCCAAAGTATGGCCCTTTTGATGGGTAGGAAAGTCAACATGCTGTATCAAATTAGCTGATGAAATTATGTCGAGAAACAGAAGTGCATCTCGATCTTTATCATCATTCACATGAAAATTAAAGTCACCACAGATCACAAGATGGTTGGATTCAGATGCCAATTCTTCAAGAAAGGTAGCAAATTCAACCAGAAAGACGGAGATGTTGATCGTCGGTCTATAGTTCTCTGTGGTCTGTAGACTACCACCAGGCGAAGAGGCTTTTGACGTTCGACCGAGATGAGAACGTTGAGGTATTCAAAAGATTCAAGAGTTCCAACGTACTTTCCGAGAATAGTAAAGCTTTGAGGAAATCATATACCAACACCACTCCCTGATCTCTTCATTCTCGGTGAATGAATAAAATGGTGAGATGGGAGGTCGTTGGAGAAATCGGACAAGACCCGGCCATCACGAGCATCTCCTGTACGCCGTGCAATTTCTGATGCATACCGAACCGAAGTGCTGACTTGATTTAGCTTTTTTCTCAATAATTACAGATGGCTTAGCGCAACGCGCTACATGGAAAAAAACATAAAAACAGCGACAATGTATCCACCCTAGTAACGGGATTATATCAGCATTTCGGTATTTCAGTACATTAACGAATAGAATAATAGCGATTAATAAAAAAAAATGCCCTCTCTGAGAACCCAGCGACGGACTACAACACCCGTCCGCAACGAGCAACTACACCCCAGAAGTCAGAACACACATTACATAAAAAACACACCCACACAGATACACATAAACACGCACGCTGCTGCGACGTAAATGCTGGTGCCGTCATCGGAAAAACAAAGCCTTGGTCTCACTACCGATACACAGGCGATCTACACATACGCCAACATACGCCCACATACCAACAATTTTTTCCTATAAAGTGTGAGTCAGAAAAAATGTTACACTTTTTAAATTGAGTATTGTTTTAAAAATGTCAGATTAACACAGTATGTTTTAGCATGTATGGATAGAGTATATATCCTTTCTTGTTTGGTAACATTTGTTTCAATGTTGCTGTTACGGTTGAGTGCACAACAGCCATTTTTTGAAAGGTAATCAAAACTCATTAATTTTTGCGCCAAGTCGTATGATTACCTCCTGAAACAGAGACAACAACATTCACACAAACAATGAGATAAAGTTTATGCATATGTTCAATCAAGACAAATAAACATGAGGACCAATAAATAAAAGAATAAATAGAGCCAGAAATCATAACATTCAGTGATTTTCACTGAAAATTCATTTTCATAGTCATTTTGGGCACTTGGACATGGCGTCCGTTTCTCTCGATGCATTTCTGAGCTCGATGGAGAATCGCTGCCATAGCCCTTCGAAGTGGCTGCCTGCCTTTCACGCAGATTGGTTGCTCGTCTGAGGATTCGTTGCTGCATGTCATCCAGGTCTGCAGGTCGGCTGCTGAACACCGGACTTCAGGAACCCCCGACGAAGAAGTCCATGGGTGTTAAAGGAGAATTAACCCCTAATTACAAATTTACTAATATTGGAAGGTGTAATATATTCCTACTTTTTGGCCTAAATCATTTTCTAATAAGATATCCGAAAAGGGTATAAATAAAGATATTCCAACACCCGGTATCGTCTCCTACTCATTTACATGGGGGCTGCCATTTTCTTGCTGATTTGAAGTTATACATGAACCATTGAGAAATGTTCCAGTCAGGAAGATATTTTGAATCCAAGACCTAAATTGATTTTCTTCATTACCTAAAATCCCATATATAACGAAAAATATAAAGTGGGTGTTTACATGTCTTATAAAAATGAAATCTTTACAATGATATTTTTAAATTGTCTGCTTTTGCTTAACAAAAATCTATTTTCTTTGGTTTGTCAAACAGAGCAGAACATAATATATGCAGCATGCATTCTGACTTTTCAAGACCATTATCCGAAAGCAGGTGAATGCATAGTTTGCCGCTATAGATGCTCAGGGAAGAAGCATCCATAAAATTTGAATTAATTTGCTCCGTCCCATACGTTACAGTATCGAGAAAATAGATTTCTATTAAGCGAATATCGATTTTCAACAGAAATATATAAGGAAATCTTCAGTTTGAAAATAAATTGACATATCTATTCTATATTTTTAATCTCAAATGGGTTTTAATTTTGAAAAAGGCAATTGGGCATTTGGATTAAGAAAATCTTCATGTACACATAAAAAAAATGGCAGCCCCCATGTACTGCTAGCAGACGATACATATTGCTAGCAGATGATAAATTTTGCTCAGAAAATCTTGATTCGTATCGATCTCGTATATTTTGACGCGAAGCCATATAGTCTAAAAAGTAGCAATAAATAACACCTTTGAACACTATCGTCTCTATTTTTTGAGGTTAATTCCCCTTTAAGTATGGAGCTCTTGGGTGCCATTCCACAGGTTCGCCTAACGCTATGACTCAGTTATCTTTGCAAAAGACTTCCTTTCCCATTGTGCAGTGGAATCCAAATCAGGTGAGGCATTGTTGATGTTGGCGCAAATGGGTTTTCACCTAGACACATTATTAGATTCTTATCCAGTAAATTACTGATTCCCCACTAATGTGGTATCAAATAAAACTGTGGTGCAAGAATTATGGTATTCATTTCATATTTGTAATATAAGCATTTTAAAAAGTGTAACATTTTTCTGACTCACACTGTAGTTGCATGAATACCTGTCTGACATCTGTTGCCAGTGAAGCCATTCACACATGACAATCCAACAGGTTTCGGTGGTGCAAACAGTCGATTAACACACCTAGGATCGATGGCGGAGCAAGACACAGTACACATCTTCCCCCAGTGATTGTTACCGCAAGCTGTAATGATTTTAAAATGATATTAAGCAGTAAGATAGCGACATTTCAATTACACAAAATACTCAAGGCGCTGTATTACATGAAAAAAAAACGAAGGTGGACAGCCTCGAAACGTTTGAGCAGATTTCTTTTAACTCCGGAAGAATGTAATAATAGTGAATACATTGTTATCAATGTTTATGAATTTCTTTTGTTAAAAATAGTGTACTGTGGTAAGATATACTCTACTAGACTGTCTTGTTTCGATGGGTCATCAAATTAAATGCAGAACCGATTCCTGCTTTTCATCACTGAAAAAAAAAACCGTGATGTGAATATCTGCCAAAAAATAATCAAACTTGCAACAGGTAGATAAATTATTCATATACGGATATGTTTTTATTCACTTTATATTTCTCTTTCTGGGAACCATATAAAATGGATAAAAAGGCAAAGTGGAAAAAACCACGTTCCCTTCGGGAATGATGTCGTTGACTTCAACGGATCCATTACAAATGAAAAGTCACCAAGGACAAGATTATTAAAGCAAACTTATTTACATGTTTCACACTGCGCTCCCTGGAAACCGGGTCGGCATACACACTCTCCAGTGACGTCATGACATACTCCACCAGCGTAGCAAACTGGACAGTCTTGTGAGCAGCCAAAACCAAACTTGGTAGATGGACAACCTACGAGAATAAGCGGATAAATCGAGCAAACACATAACATTACACAATCCCAACTCCTGACGAAGAAAGGTTAGGTACAAAAATAAACTGTTCTGTCGTCAAACATGATGATATCAGATTGACTGAAAGAGATAAGCCTTCATCACAAGCCGCTTCCTGTTCGTAATAAAAGTGCGCTCTGGAAAACATTTTCAACTGATCAATATTGAAAATAACTTTTAAAAAAAAAGATTAGAATGCAAATCAAAATGCACCGAGGCTTACCTCTTACGATAAGGTTCATAATAGCATGTTTTCCGGTCTCTCTGTTACCCTCGACGTAGCACTCGTAGATTCCTTCATTGGACTTCCTGACGTCATTGATGGTAAATGAAGTCCGCCCTTCCCATTCGGGGATTTCGCTTCCTCCGTTGTGTCGCCATCTTAAAGATGCAATGTCCACAGATGTTTTCGTTAATATGCTGAGGGTGACGGTCTCGCTAATTCCAACTGTAGTTGATAGCTTCTCTGGCCAAACCTCCGAATTCGAATCTGAACATTTGTAAAAAAACAACAGTTTCCATTTCCTGTTATATGCATTTTTGATATTCACTCCGAGTTTACAACTGTAGGCCTAATATTATAGACCGACAAAACAAAGAAATACATAAGTGAAGAAAAATGTCAGTCTCGTGGGCCTTCTGACATCTGAAGATCGACGGCCCTTGAGACCGACATCTTTTCTATCTTTCCAAACGTATTTGTTTTGTCGGTCTCATCGGATGTCGGTCTAGTGGGCTGTTGGTTTAGTGACGCTTCTGTAACTTTCGGTCTTGTGGGCCGTCTGTCACGTAGGCTGTCGGTCTACTGGGATGGACGCATGTTTTCTGCTGTTTTACGATTTTAACAAATGGTACCAATTTGATCATGACGATTAAAATTCAGTTTCTACGAAGGGCTAAGATGGTAATGAACCGAATTTGGTTTTCATTCGATTCAATGATATTGGTGCATTTAAAAGGTAATATTCGCCATGATTTTTCAACAGACGAAAAGAGTATGAATATCACGTATCCTAATTTTTATCTTAACATGATAACCTCTGTCAGAGAAGTAACGATTTCTCCCTATAACGTTGATGCGGTGATGATATGTTTCCTTTAAAAATAGACTACCGGTACAATTCGTTACTGATATCAAATTTAACCATGGTAACGGAAACTGAAAACATAAATAGACAGCCTTGTATAAAAAAAAATGACAAGTCATAATCATACCACCACGATATTCGTTCAGCAAGACGGTTTGCTGTTCCCATCCTCTGTAATCGATTGACATTCTATATGCACCGACACGGGCATCGCCACCTTTATGTCTATCAAATATAGATCGGAAGTTATGATGTCCAGTTCCTTCATAAAATCGAAAAAATGTTCCTTCAGGCAACCCTGTCTCTTGCCAGTCCTGTGTGATCTCATTGCCGCCAAGCCCTGCGCTTGACCCATGACCGGTCTCTCCTGGCCCTGTGTCTACCAGTCGTCGCGCTTGATACTTCACGGACGGATCAAGATTGATCAAGGAGGGATCCCCAATCAGAAATATGCCGAGATAATTATTTCCGTTTGTATCATCGATCCCTCCTTTACTTAACACGGCTGTGATGTCCAAAACGGATACTGTGAAAGAGAATACAGAAATAATAAAGAAGGCACGTAACACTAATTCCTCTAAAGATTGTTTGCGTGATTAGGTTATCAGTCAAGGAGACAGATTTTTTTCTTTAGGACAATGAATGTCCTCCGTGTACGGTAGAGTTTCCGTATCAATGAATACGCTTGACCCTTGAGCCACGGTGCTCCCTCTGCCGTTGTACAGAATCTCGATTCTCTTAATAGATTTCTCATAACTATCATATACAAAGATGTCCAAAGTTGGCATATGTTAATCCTGAAAAAAAATATCACCGTAATCTACATCATTCTGTAGTTTTCATTGACGAAAAAGTGTAGGGTTCACTTGCCTCGAGAATTTAGAAATGTTTTGACCATTTTTTTATTGTTTTTTTTAATTTTGATTTGTTTATTTTTATTTTTTCTTTCTTTTTCTCAACAACAAAAAATGGTATGCTTTGGAACGGAAATTTGAGTGTAAAAATGGGGGTCTTCTGGGCGGCACATACCCTCCGCACGCTATATACTGAGTGCCCCCGGGCCTTTGTTTCACACATACATTGACACTGATCTCCAGTCCATCCATCCTCGCAGCCATTAGAACAAGCCCCAGTCACAGAATCGCAAGATCTGGAAGCATCACAATGACATGTCTGCGAGCATCCTGCGCCGTAGGAACCTGTCGGACACCCTGTTATAAAGAGGAGCCAGAGACACAAGCAGGACATTTAAAAATATTTAAAGAGACTGGCAAGGTAATGAAAAAGAAATTGGACAATATCTTTACATCTTTTTAATAACACAGTTTTGTCTTCGAAATAGAGTGGAATATCAAAAATATGAGACACATTAAAACAAATATGAAATGAAATCAGATTTCAAGTAGTTTTCATCCCCAGTCTGGATGAAAGAAAAGGTTGAGTCCTTGCCACGCAATTCAATTTTGAAAGGAATTGTGTAGAAGCAATTAGGAAAGGCTGATTATGTAGTACATAAGAATTGATGTATACTATGATGTTTTGGAACGATCAAAATGATAGTCCCGCCGCGGCACTAATGTCCTTTGGCAAGACATTAATCTACATTTGCCACTCTCTACCCAGGTGTAGTAAATGGGTACCCGGTAGGAATTTATTCCTTGAAATGCTGTGAGAACCGAATTCGGTAGCCTAGCTACAGCCGGGGTAATAATACTTCGGCGCTTAGAAACATTTGTATTAAGCGCATTAAAAATGCAATGTATTATTATTATTATTATAAGAACTTAACACAATATTGCTGAAAGTTACATCCACTGCACACAGAAATGTGTACATGGGACTACACACATGGGGGATGAATGTTTGGTCAAAACTCTTCACCTATTTTTCGCAGTAATGCGAACATGAGGACATTTGAAGAGCAACTATTTTTTCAGAGGACATTCTACCATGAAAGAAAGATTTAAGAATTAGAACACTATTTTTAAACCTTCCCAGGACTCGCCCTCCTCTTTAAGTGTCAAAAAGTAATAAATGAAACATGGTGTTAGACAAGATACAAAAGTAACAAATTGCACGTCTGGCCTCGCGTATTCATACTTTTTCCTCCTCGTCAGAATATAACGTACATTTTAAAGGTTGGGGATAAGTTGACTGCAATATACATGTTGAAAATGGATGAAAAAACCCATCTTAACTCAATTTAGATACTTTTGAATAGCCAAAGTAAGAGTATATAGGTACAGTGGAGTAGCGTGGCCGGTAATTTTAGGGCGTCGCCGGTATTTTGAGAGCAAGACGGGGGGGGGGGGGGGGTGGAGGGAGGCCACGGAACGTATTTGGAATGCGAATTACTACTTTCGACAAAAAAAAATGAAATTTCAATACCCTATTGTTTATCCTATAGAAATGTCGCAATACGTAATATATCACTGTAAGTTACGTTCGCACTTTTCAAAATGTAATGGACAAGACTAATGGAATTGCCTTAAAGGTTGACTAAATTAGAGAGAAAATGGGTGCTGTTTCCATGTATGTTTGCCTTCTGATCACGAATCTGGCAATCGATTGTCCAAATTATGTCTCGTTTTGGCGAAAAAGGGGGAAAAGTAGAGGTTTTGGGACCGTTCCTTAAAACTCGTGAGGTGATTGGCAAATTGACGTCACACCCCAAGTGACGTATGAAGAGTAAGAGGCACAAGATTTGCAGGCTGCAGCATATAACATATTCACACATGCAGTATTTGACCCCTCTGTTCAACGGACAATTTATGAAAAAACAGGAAATTAATTAATATTTTAGTCTTAGGTGTGCATAATCATTATCAATATATTTTCTACAAGATCAGCAAACACTTTTGCCCAAATATACAGCGCTTGTTTTGTGTTTTAACTTTTTTTAAAACAATGTTCTCATCCATCTGAGCTTGCCGAACGAAAGTTTTGCATTGGTCCTAAACGCATGCACAGCCGTACTACACATCTTTAGTACGGCAGTTACTATGTCCCCCCCCCCCCCCCCCCCCCCCCGTACTTAGCGACTGGTGAACGCTTTTGTTTTGTTTATTTCACTTTCGGCTTTTTTTACTTCGCTTTACATACTACGGTAGTACTGACTTAGATTTTGGCTGAATTCGTGTAACTTATATAGAGAGATGAAAAGTAACCGCGATTCCGAGTTGGAAGACTTTTTTGAGCCAGATACGAACTCTGAATATCAGATGATTTATCAGATCCCGAAAGCAAAGAAGCTCTAGTGGCAAGGGGAATTCGACCATATTATATGTTTGAACCCCTCGCAGAAGACGCGCCGGGGCCTGGTGAAGGGGCTGTGGGTGAAGTAACTTTTTACTTAGCTAACGAACGAGAGACACTGTCTACGGGTGAAGCTGCTGCAGCTGCTGGAGATGATGTCGTTGAAAAAAAGATTGGAAGACTTGACTCCAAGTCTGATCGTTGGAATAGCTGAATCTTTTAGCTTGCTTATCCTTTTCTTCATGCCAAATTCGGAATACAGGCCAGGATCCTCAAAATCATTTTCGGCAAAGTGATCACTGCAGGGTGTATTCCACTCACTTGGCCGGCCCTTGCCACTCTGCCCGCGTGAGCTTTACCTTTGCGACCCACAATTTCCGTAGATTTTCATCTTTAGGAAAAAGATGTAGGGCTGGCTTACATCATATGTAGGGGTCTTGTTACAGCCCGCAACTATACACCGATTCGGCATTATTGATGAAACTGTGTCCCCAAATCAAAGTTATTGTAAAGAATTAAACACGAAAATATGCAATGCAAATGGTCGATGCGGTGAATATAATACTCGCGCTCCGCACCGTACTGGGCTGGGCCTGCCAGGCTTGCGGGCGTGCACGGTATACTTGTGGATGGAATATTTTCCTTTACTTTTCGTACGTCACAGATCACGTGATCACGATGTCGCTTCGATTTTTTTTTTTAGGGGCGGGGCTTATGACTGTGTAAACCATTTTCCTTTTTTTTATTTTTATCATTTTCCCTTACTAATTCCCTTTTTTGGGGGCGGGGGATGTGCCCCGTCTCTCCTGTAGCTACGCCACCTGTAGGTGTAGGTTATTATCCCCACATCGCAAACATGAGAGTTGTGTCTGGGAATCGAGATTTCGGCCATGTGGCGCTCCTACCTTGATCACATGCTAACCCAGTCCATCCAGCAGCACACGAACATCCGTAGGGATCTGGGAGACAGAACACAGCTCCTCTGCAGTTTGTGCGACCAGTTTCTAGGGATGAGCAAGATCCTGTGCATCCCTGACCAAAATTCCCAGCTATACAAGCTATAAATAAAGAGAAAAGGAACATACCGGTAATCACAGCTGTGTTTTTAATGCTGTACTTTGAGCTTCAAATATATACAACGAAGTTTGAAGCCACTGATTACTGATATTTTATCACAACACCTTCCGATAAACGCAGTTGGACAGTATTGTGTTTTACATTTTGAATCAGTTACAAAATAACAGATAAATAATTAAACAAACAATATTTCATTTTGGTTATCGTATGTGTGATTAACATGTCCTTGGAGAGATAATGGATTTCAGAATACTGGTTTGAAATAAGTCTAGTGGTATTTTACACCATGCAATTAAAATAAACTAGAAATAAAACCCCCTTTTTCAAATCGAAAGTTTCGTCAGAGGGTACCTCTTGTTGAGGGAGGGGATCAACCCCCTCTTTTCTGATGGAAGTTCTTGTCCGTTTTAAAATAAAATAAGAATGAAACGGTTTTCTTGAAAGGGATTTGGTAACTTTGTGGAGGCTTGATTTAATAAATAATGTTGAATTTTGATATCTGTCTTGTATAATGATGTTCAGAAGGATAAATAAATAGCCAGGCTTAGAAAGGTTATCAGATATGTAATGCTATTATTAAGATATCTCCCATTTACGAAAGCGTATGGCCAATCCATACGCTTTAGTCTTACACTGACTCTATGGGGGGAAATGAGTCTGGCATTTCCGGTCACTTGCATATGTTTACATGATGATTTTGAAGTGCATTTTTTATCATGGGCTTCATTTTTATACCATATTACATACACTGATAGCATTGTAAGGTCAGGCAGCTCAGATTTTATCTAGCTTCTACAAAGTTACCAAATCACTTTAAAAGAAAGTTTCTCTAAGCGGTGCCTCTTGTAAGGTGAGGGGATATAAACCATTTTAATCTAATGGAAGTTCTATTTTTATTCAGTTCAGTTTTATTTTATTTATGTTCTTGGTTATGTACAAAACATGCTTCCTCCTTCTGACATGTCTGACAAAGTTTCACCCTTGTGATCAATGTGAAGATATTCAGGGGCGTCTAGCAACCCCTTCCCGACAGAAAATGTGAGTATTTGTTTGTTTGTTTTGTAGTGTATAGTTAAACTACAATCTTCCTTGTGACAAAAAATTTGGTCCATGGGCTAAATAGTGTAAAATGAACATGACATCAGGACCTATGGTGAATGACTAGGATGGTCTAGTTAGCGTCCACGCGTCAATCATATCTATCATGGGGTGACTACTTCAAAATAGGCTCTTAATTGTTTAAATATCAGTTTAGAAAGCCCTGAACTTACTTCATGAAAAAGAAGACTTGAAAAAACAGAGAGCGAGAATCAACCACCTCTCGTTCAAAGCACACAGTTCCCAATATATTTTTTCAATGACCATTAATCCTTCCATTTCCTTCAGGATCGATTTAAATGTCGAGTTTTCCTTGGAAATTAGATAAAAGGGGTTGTGAAGAATAAACATGCTTATCAATGATGCAATTGTCATTCTGAAATGCAAGTAAATAATTGGGATGTGATGTAATTTTCGTTACCTACCTGTCTGACAAAGGTCACCACTGAAACCCGGTGGACATACACATCGTCCACTCACATCATCACACACTCCACCATTGTAGCAGGTAGGACAGGTGTACTGACAGCCGGGACCCCATAGGTTTTCAAGACAAGCTAAAACAGGATACCAAAGTTACGTGAATATGTAATAATGGAAGAATAGCGTTGAAGAGATACATATTTTCAAAAGCTTTTCGTCGTGCACTCATCAGAGTTAGTAAAGAGCAATAAAGAACAAAGCCGGAATTGCACAATAAAGAAGGAAACTAAAGGAGCAAAGCGCGCAACGAATAAAACAAGCAAAAATAAAAAAATAAAAAAATAACAGGCTCCGATACATATCATATCAAATGATTGTAACACAGCACGCATTAAACTGCAGTGTTTTTATATGGTATAAATACCGAGCTCTGATCCGGATCATACTGTGATCTACAGTGTTAAAATATCGAAAATTCAATCACAATTTCGTGTACTGTCTGTATCAAATTTATTTGGATTCTGTTAATCTAGTGGGACCATCTGTCGGATGAATAGGGATACAGATTACAGAGCAAATGCCAAAGTCAATTTCAAACGGATAAAAAGATAAGCGCATCATTCAGATTACCTCTCACAATAAGCCTCACTATACCACCTTGATCGGGCTCATCTTCGTAGAAGTAATGATGAATTCCTGCATGGGTTTCCTTTTTAGTCCTGCTGATGTTGAGCTCGTTTCCAGAAACACTCCACGACAGGTCAGTCTGTCCACCATTTTCATGATTCAGTCTCCATACCAGTGAACCAGTTCCACGGGAGGATCCGGAATTCATTACCAGGCGAACCTCCTCATCGAGACTTACTGTCACCGTGAAGTACCTGGGATTAAAGTGGGCTGGAAAAATAAAAATGCCTCGGTCAATTGTGGCACGAAGACCATTTGCCACCCCATATTAAATTGTGGGTGGCTAGTATACTATTAATACATGGTTGGGAGTGCTTTGGCAACACAAAGGTTTTTATCGTGGTGTACTATACGCACGAGGCGCAAGCCGAGTGTCTTTGACACCACGATAAAAACCTGCGTGTTGCCAGATCGCAGTAATGCACGAACTCACAACCATGTATTAATAATTTTATAAAACGGGTCGGCAATATGATTATGAAGTCTATAAAAATGGTTACGAAACCCATAGAAACGCCAAGAGTCGCACAGTCATGGAGGCTACATTTGCTTTCCTGAAGCGCAGCCAACAAAAGTCATGTGCGTTTCAGTGCGCGAATGGAATCCCTGCGCTAAAATGACAATTAAACTAGCAATTTCATTGCGTTTTAAGTTTTGCACGCACCAGAGGTACGCGTACGCGCAACTCATCAATGGTTTAGAGCCTTTCTGCACGGTCACATGGTGTTATTTGACCAATCAGGATGGCTACATTCTTGAACCCGTTTTATAATACAAAATGATACATCAATGTATACCCAATACCATACCCGCTTTAGAGGGCGTCTCATTTCCCCTTTAGGAATCTGGAGAAAAGTTTTACACTCCATTTTCTTGCCCTCAGTTGCTCCTTCCCCCACATATTTAAGATCATGGTGTCCCCACTAACCTTGATTTAATATTTCAATAATATTAACGTCTCTTTGATTTTCCGACTATTGCACGTTAACCACTTATATAGACTTATCATTATCCCATATTTTGTCATTTCAGTCATGCTGGCATAATAAATGTGCAAAAAAACATTAAGGAATGTCCATGTTCGAATTATTTCTACTGGTATTTAATTTTCTATGATATTTTTTTCTCCATGAAATACTGATTATGGCAAGAGTTAAGATTTTATTTTATGAAAAGTCCTGCGGGTTCTAACATTTCTAAAGGAAAACATATTCTAAAAGCTTTAACACAACATACATTGTATCAATAAACTAATTCAAAGAAATAAAACTGTCCTTTTTTGTTGATGACTTGGTATGAAAAACTCCTTCCCAAAGATGAAAATCCCCATGCTACCAAATGTTTGTTTTAGAGTTGATTTATTACATCAAATATGAAATCGACAATTTGTAAAGTTCAAGGGGAGGTTAAGAAAATCATAGACGATGTAATATAGTTCTCGGAGAGTGTTTGGAAGCTGAGACTAGTGCCGTTTAAATGGAACATAATCAACCCAATAGAAAATGTCTTAACTTGACTTGTTTGTGACTTGATCCAAACTCATAGGCAATTCTTATATCCGTTTATCTTAGTTCTATAATTTGGCTGATACTACCTTTATACAAAGTTCTTTAATAATGAAATTGCAGAACTCTTAAGCATGTCAGTTATCTCTCCATTATTAACTTAGGAAAACGTGATAAACATGAGTAAACAAGCATTGATTCGCATTTCGTTAATCATTCATTATTAATACCAATCCCAATTCGATAGCATACTGCAATTCACCTTTGTTTTTAATAAAACATTTTTTTTTTTTTAAACACATAAAATTGTCTATAGTGTATGAAGGAATAGCCTTGTCCCCTGTTTGAACAAGAAAAGCATGACGGAAGAAAAATTACTCTTATTTAAATTGAGGGTAATAGAATATTCAATATTATTCTCTTTACGTACAAGGGCGTTGCTTGAGAGGGAAGGGGAGATGGAGGTGAAATATTTTTACCACTCCTGTCGGCAAGAGGTTGTGAGGTCAAATCGGCCGTCGACTCATGTTCAGTTTATTCATTGTCATTGACTATATTGTCAGTTCGAGGAGATAGCATGGGTAATAGCTTCCATGCACAGCAATTTGGGACATTGTTGACATGAATGAATATGTGCTACCCAAAGAGTAATTATGATTATTATAATGAAAAAGCCTTCTCTGGAAAGCAGTTTGTGTTAATTGTTTACGCGGTACATCTAAGCAACATCGAATTTCCAACTTTCGTGCAAAGAAAAAAAATATTATACCATCATCCCTGATGAATACTGTGACCGATACTGTTGTCCAGTTGTACCTGTCAGATCGACATCGGTAGGCCCCAAATTTATCTTGAGCTGTATCTTGGAAAGTAACTCTTCCCGATGAGTGAATTGCTGATCCTTCAGGTAGCCCACATTCCGTAACATCGTCGCCTTGTGAACACCAGGTTGAAGACCTCACTCCCGAGTCCAAGTCCACCGACCTTTGAAAGGACAACGTACTTGCGACATCAGCTCCATTCACGATGGCGGCGTAGGATGCCGAAGAACTTGCATCATAGACGGGGCTGAAGTTGATACATGTCACATCTAGAAGATTTGCTATGTGGTTGCATTGTGAACATGATGTTGAAGAAACAATATTGTAATTAAATGTTAAAGCTCATATACAGCTTTTGTAGCAAAAATTAAATTGGAAAGAAACGTGTTAGATATAGTATTATGTTGTTTTCCATGTATCAAAAAGTGTACGGAATCATTTGGTATTCCATCATTGATTTCATTGAATTTTACCTTAAATATGTAAGGAACGATAGATCACAGCAATATACACTATGAACACGATGACGAAGAGAGCGGACAAAATATACAGCTCCTCATTGTACCCTCCACAATTGCTCTGGTATACAAAAGAACATCCCTTCATTACTATTATGTAAAATAAGCAGAACAGGTGAATATGGTGATACTACCCTAAGCTAGGACCTTTCCACCCCGACATCTCGCCGCACAACAATCTCGAGTTTTCGCACGGAGATAGAATATGTGTCACTGTCACCGATGGCTTTAGACCATGTCATATTAATTATCGAACAGTAATGTCTTAAGTATTTAAAAAATACTTAAGACAATACTGTTTAATAATTTATTCATATTGTAAGTCGGTAGCAAATCTAATGTTCAGTGATTCCAACTTACCACACGCTAGCTGTATCAAGCACACGAGGGCAATACCAACTAGAAACATCCAACGCATGTTCTCCCTTTTTGCAATTAACAGGGGAAAATATAATTATTCTAACAAAATACAAGACGTCAGTCTTTAATCTTGCAGACGGGTAAACTGTTGCTGTCAAATTATAATTGGAACAGGTGTATTGTCGACTGACGTTGAGAAAGATTTTTTTCCAACTAGTTCCTCATTCGTAGTATATCTTGAACAATTCTTCTTGGTTGAATGTTAAATATTTGCTTTTGAAGAGATATGAACCTAATTATGAACTATTATCAGATACTGTCTATGAAAGCTCATCTTTAATAACAAAATGTTTTTAAAATATCCAAACATTTTCCCTCTTGTCTAGCAAATTACGAAGGGGAAGAATATTATTGAAATGCCTGTACATTCTAGGTATTGTCTCACAAACCGTGAAACAAAACACTTGGTAAAGATCAAAACTGACAAAGGTAATATGACGTAATAATAGTTCTCGGGTCTATTTAATTTCATTTCTAGTAATGTGATCATGAAATCTATTTTGGTCGTGAAGACGCTATCGGATTTTTCCTAAAACATGACCGTGGTTCACTGAATGACCTACCTCTCTGTTTGAAATTCCGGATTTTCAATTAGAAGTAAATAATAGAACTCACAGGATAGGAGGAGGAGTTGCTTTATATATATCTTCAGAATTTATTTATACTAGAAGGCCAGAGTTGATCTATATGAATGAATTTATAGAAACGCTTTTTGTAGAAATTGATTTTGTAAATAGAAAGAACATCATTCTTGGGATTATATACAGGCCTCCCAATTCTAATCAAAATGATTTTATTGTGAATTTTCAAAATATTCTCTCAAGTCCATCCCTAAGGGGCAAGGATTGGTTTCGGATGGGAGATTATAAAGTTAATTTATTAAATTATAACTCTGACGCTTTTGTCAACGAATTCTGTGGAACGCTTCTCACCTCATCTTTTATACCACTCATATCTAAACCAACCCGTATCGCAGATCATTTATCAACCTTAATCTTTACTAATATGCATCCATTACCGTAAGCCGGCATAGTAATTTCAGATATTACGGACCATTTTCCAATATTTACGAACTTTGCAATAAAAAAACAAACACTCCAACCTGAATTCTTGTATAAACGTAACTTTAGTAATGAAAATATTGAGGAATTTATAGACAAGCTAAATACGACAGATTGGACTAATCTATATGATATGATTGATGTTGACAATACATTTGATGAGTTCATGTCTAGATTAACTACTTTATTTGACCAATGCCTTCCCTTGAAAAAAATTAACCCCCGAAACAGAAAAAGAAATGCCAAATCACCCTGGATAACTCCGGGTTTATTAAAGTCAATTAATAGAAAAACCTCTATCTGAGATATAAAGCGAAGCCGTCTGATACCTCGAAGTTAAAATACTTGAATTATAAAAACACACTTACAGGATTACTGCGCAGAAAAATTATTTTGAACATCAATTTACTAACTGTAGTAAAGATGCCAAAACCACTTGGAAAATAATCAATAATATTCTGAATAAACATGAAAAGAAAATTTCAATCTCAAAAATAGAAATTGATGAGAGAATTTTTGATCAACCGCAGGATATTGCTGATTGCTTCAATGATTACTTTGTCAAAGTAGGACCAAACTTAGCAAAAAAATTCCAAACTGTAACAAAAACTTCAGTGATTACTTAACTAACCCTAATTCTCGCTCTATGTTCCTCACTCCCGTCCTTGAGAGTGAAATTCTAGATATTGTCAATAACTTTTAGAGTAAACGCAGTTGTGGGCATGATGGCTTTGATAGTTTCAAAATGAAAAAAAAAAAATATTCCAAGCATTGTTGAACCTTTCGCCTACAGATGCAATCTTTCCATGACCTCTGGTGTGTTTCCCAATAAAATGAAAGTAGCAAAAAATAATTCCAGTTTTTAAAAAGGGTAATGCACTATCATTATCAAATTATAGACCCATTTCTTTATTAACAGTATTGTCCAAAATACTAAAAAAAAACTAGGTCCTTTACTCTTTATTTTTATATCAATGACTTTCACAAATCATCTAACTTACTTACCTCCATTATGTATGCAGATGATACAAACTTATTTTTTTCTCACAAGAACATAGAAACTTTAGGTAATGTGGTAAACTCAGAACTAGATTCAGTCATAACATGGATTAAAGCTAATAAATTATCATTAAATCTAGAAAAAACAAATTACATGTTATTTAGCACAAACTCCTCAGAACTATCACGACCAATTGTGATAGAAAATGTACAAATACAGAAAGTATCGAAAACAAAATTTTTAGGCACTATAATAGACGATAAACTGACTTGGAAGTATCACATTGAACATATTTGTAAAGTAATATCCAGAAACATAGGTATGATAAACAAACTGAAATACGTCTTTCCCTCAAAAGTTCTTTTATCGTTATACTCAACTCTTGTATTACCATACCTTAATTACGGGATTTTAGCATGGGTAAACAGTGCATCATACCTACTAGACAGAATTTTATTACTTCAAAAAAAGGCTATGCGCATTATTAGCAATGTCAATTTCCGTCACCACATTGATAGCTTGTTTTTTAAATAATGTTTTAAAAGTTAGTGATATATATCAGCTAAATCTTGCAGTGCTTATGTTTCAAGAGCGAAATAATGAATTGCCCCCTGCTCTCAATAATATGTTTATAGTTAATAAACGAAAATCGATACCCCACCAGGCAGATAAATCTTTACCATTTACCCAGAACCCGTACTGTGCTCACAGTACTGCCCCAAAATTCTGGAATTCCCTGCCCAGAGAAATACAGGAAATAAGAAGCATATTTACACTAAAATACAAACTTTAAAAAATGCTAATTTCATTATATAACCATTAACATTTTTTTCTCTCTGTTTCTGGTGAAAGACAGACATCACCTAAAACCTAAAATTAAATTTAAACATCACCTAAATTATGATTTCATACTTTCTTATTTTTGATATAAATTTAGATCACGATATACCATTTCCCTACCCCCTCCCCCTCCCCCGTGTCCTTTTATACCATGTGTATTTATATTTATTATGAGTGTACATAATTTATTATACGTTTTATTCTTGTATCTGAGTTTGTAATTCAGGGGCTAGCTATTGACAAGCTTCGCTTCTTGTTGGCCCCTGATTTCATTTTCAGTGCTTACTGATTATTATTTTGTACCCTATATTGCATGTTATGTACGTTATGTATATTTCATTGTTTTGTTATCGAAAATTGTAAATGAGAATGAAATGAATCAATAAAAAAAAAAAAATCAAATCTCCTTATGAACACGTATGTTACGACACGCAAGCAGTTTATCTAAAAACCAATATTGGCTTGCCTTATCCTTTCAACCTTGTAATATCACTATGCCCTTAGTTTCATCTCAACCTACAGAATTAGATAGTATATCTCTTTTTGATTGGTATGTTTCTGGTATCACTAAGGTACTTGATACCTGTGCACCATCTTAAACCAATTCTCGTCCGTTGAAATTACGCAGACCTTGGTTCAATGAGTCTGTGGTTGCTGCTCGTCAGCACCGCCGTAAAGCTGAACGAAAATGGAGAAAGACAAGACTAGACTCGGATCGCACATTGTTCAAAGAAGCTAGTAGGAATACATGCCATATTATTGATATTGCTAAAGAAAATTTCTTGAAAGATAAGCTGAGTTCTTGTTCTGCCAAGGAGGTTTATCAGATTATTCATTCACTTCTGAATAAGAAGTTGATTCAACTTCCCTTATACGATTCTGCACTCAGATTATCTAATCAGTTTTCTTCATTTTTTGTAAATAAGATAAAAAGAATAAGAAGCGAACTAGATGCCAGTATCGGACCTAGTAATATTCAGTTTTGTGACACTGAAAATCAAAACATTCCTCTTTTTGCAGATTTTCAGTTGCTTACTCAGTCAGAAGTGTCCAGAATCATTTTGTCATCAGCTACTAAGTCCTGTCGCCTTGACCCTATTCCAACTTGGCTTTTGAAAGAGAACCTTGTTCATGTATTACCTTTGCTCACAAATGTAGTAAATCAATCTCTTTCCACAGGTGTTTTCCCCAAGGAAGCACATTTTGCAATCATCAAACCACTTTTGAAGAAACCAGGCTTGGACCAAAATGATCTCAGTAATTATAGGCCAGTCTCAAACTTAACATTTTGGGTAAACTCATTGAGAAAGCAGCATGTACACAATTGGTTCATCATATCGAATCTAATAATCTTTTTGATTCTCTCCAATCTGCCTACAGGTCAAGTCACAGTACTGAGTCAGCTCTAATCAAAGTGAAAAATGACATAATGTTTTCTCTTGACTCAAATAATGTAGTGTTTGTAGTGCTGTTAGATTTATCAGCAGCATTTGATACAATAGATCATCACATTTTCATATCTCGTTTATTCAATAGAATAGGTGTTAGGTCAACAGTTTCATCATGGTTCAAATCATACCTGTCTGGATGGTCTTCACAAGTTGACATTGGCAGCACATTGTCAAATCCCATTTGGACTCCCGCAGGGGTCAATAGTGGGACCCATAGCATATTCAATATATACTCTCCCTGTTGGTGACATCATTCGATATCATTATATCAATTATCACCTTTATGCTGATGACATAAAATTATATATTTCTTTAGATCCTAAGACTCCTGAGGCTCTTGATAATGCGCTTGTTACACTTCAGAATTGTATATCAGATATAAGACAGTGGATGGTGGTGAATAAGTTAAAATTGAATGATTCAAAGACTGAATTTTTTGTTGCTGCTTCTGCTTACAACCTGCGCAGTCTTCTAAATGTTCAGTTAGATGTTGGTGGCACACTCATAAGACCTTCAGAAACAATAAGAAACCTTGGTGTCATGTTTGATCCGTGTATGTCGATGTCACATCATATCTCTTACATCTGTAAAACAGTTACTTTTTATTTAAGGAACATTTCTAGAATCAGAAGGTTCATCGATCAGTCTGCTTGTCACAATGCTGTCCGTTCTCTAGTTTTATCTCGTATTGATTACTGCAATGGACTTCTTTCTACGATTCCCTCTAATCAGTTGATTCGTATTCAACGATTACAAAATTGGGAAGCACGATTAATTTTACAGGTTTCTCGAGACCACCCTTCTCAACCACTCTTGAACTCACTACATTGGCTTCCTTTGAAGCAAAGAATAATTTTCAAATTACTCTTGTTTGTCTACAAAATACTTAATAACCAGGCTCCAGAGTATTTAATTAACTGTCTGAGTTTATACAAGCCCACTAGATTACTAAGGTCCGCCAGTGACCCTCTCCGCCTCACATATTCAGTAACTCGAACATTAGCTGGTGATAGAACGTTTACTGTGTCAGCTTCAAAATACTGGAGTGATTTGCCACTTTCTATTTGAAAGTCTTCATCATCAGTAATAATTTTCAGAAAGGCATTAAAAACACATGTTTTCGATAGTTTATAGTTTGTAGATGATTTAATTTATTGTAAGCGCTTTGAGCCTAATGGGAAAAGCGCGTTATAAGTAATAATAATAATAATAATAATAATGCCCTCCCCCTTTTTACCTTGTTCCGGTCGGACGCACCGATTTAGTTTACTTTTATATTACACGCCCTCTACCTGAAGTCCGTATCACCTAGTTATTGCACAGACACCTACACATTACACACGAGACAGCATATACCCGGGTGTCCCACGAAAAGCGGAACGGCGGATTTTCAGTACTTTGCCTTCGAAAAGTATATAATTTTTTTACAATATTGGGGAAAGCATTTTCTATCAAAGAGAAATGAAATCACGATCACTGAATGTGGTTATAAAGTAATTTTAATTCTATGCCCGTTTCATAAAATACAGTCATTTTCAAATTTTGCATGTTTTTTGCGACCGATGAGAGTACAATTGTGTCAGGAATAGCCCCCATGAGGCATGTACGATGTTCGAGGCAACCATACGCCTTTTTTGCGTTTCCACTGTGCCTTTTTATTTGTACCCTGACATCGTACATACCGTATGGAAGGCCATTTTTGCCCCAATTCTACTCTCATCGGTCGCAACACATGAGAAATTTGAAAATGACCGTTTTGGAAGGTAAAGTACGGAAAACCCGCCGTTCCGCTTTTTGGACACCCGGTATATTTGCTCCGACCTTAAAAGTCAAGTAATTGTTTACTTTGCTTTAATAGTTTTGTTTCTATTGAGTTTCCTTTTTTTTCACTTAATACTGTTGATTTATGCTTCCAATTTTATGATAATTCTGTTCTATTGTCTTTATGTAGTAATCCAGAATTTCTGAAATAAATATTAAAGAAGAGAGAATTAATTGCTTGATTGTAAAAGGATGAAGCGCATTTCTTGAGTTCTTTTATCAGTGAAGCATTGGGGCATGGCGATGAACCAGATTGTTATCTCCTTGGAAGGTTTATTCATTGTAGTAAGGAAGTTTGAGACAGGAGAATATTGTTCCTTTGTTACCCTTTTATGTTGTTAATTCATGTATTTGAAAGCCGGTGTAGCCCAGTTGTGAGTATAGAGTATGTCCAAGTTTAGAGTAGTACGTGACATGATCAGAAAGTAGTTCTGCTGGATTTGACTCAAAGAGGGTTATTTGATACACATAGGCATTGCAGGGGAAACAATGTTTTTTAAAAATATTTACCCTTTTGTTGATGATATCAGTTTGGGTGATTGGTTTTAGAGGAGTTTGGTATCATTTAAGTGTATCTCGTCACTGCAACTTGATGAATCCAAAGAGCTAGGATGTTAGTATTTGTGGAAGCAGTCCTGGCAAGACAGGGAAAGGGACATGTAAGTTTATTTTTCTAGTTCGTTATTTAGAATTTCAATGAGTTTAAAGTGTGTTTTAAAAATAGTTTAATACCCTAAAGATGTAGTGAGCAGTATGTGAGGTTTCATGCGGTGATTTAGGTATTACATGAAGTTGATAGGGATTGAAAAGGATTGTTACCTGACTGGGAATTATTGTATTGTGTATAGATTCAGATTCTAATTTATGTGCACAAAAGTTACTAAATACAAGGGACATTTATTGATTTCTTGTTAATGAATGATACAATTATAGAACTGTGGGATTATTATATTTCTTGTGTTGTGAAAATTAGTTCAGATACGGAAATTGGCGTACAGTACAATATTAGCTTGCCAGTTGTTGAATAGTTTTGGCGGGATTTAAATGGTGTATCATTAATATCTAAAGTTTTAAATGGCAGTGATTCATGTTAGTAATTTTTGTAGACTTGAACGAGTGATTATTTGATGTTGCTTTAATCCAAGGTCCTGGCATGGACGAGTTAGTCTATGTCCAGTGCCAGTATACCCGGGGGAGGCGACCATGATTGTCGCCGAGGAGTGACCGATCAAGGATACGAATCTTTCATATGTTACAATTTTTATGTAAAGGAAAGTTTAACTTAGATTAGGGGATCGGAATTTCTTGTTCATTTGGTGAGATGTAGATGGGCATATATCTTTGGCTTATACCTGCAAACAATGGTTCAAAGTTGAGGTGGATATTTTTGTCTTTAGATGATTTTTTACATGATGAAATTAAGGGCTTTTTTAGAGAATGTATTATACAGATTATTATGCGTAACCAGGGTGTCTTTGAGTGGCCTTTCGTTTGAAGGTTTAAGGGTTGAATGGTATTAATATAAATTCGGAGGTCAAAAGAGTTCGTACATGCTTGGTTTAAATAAAAATTGTAAATTCCATACTCGAAGATTGTAATCGGTGACGCAGAGTTGTTTTTAGTGTTCTTATGATGCTTCTTTTTATTGTTCTTTGCAGGATTTTTTTCCTTTCTTTGTGTTTCAATTGTTCTACGTTCGTTTATCAAATAAAAACCACTACAACCGTAGGAACGTCTCATCTTGTCGTTTGTGGGATCGCTTCATTTAGTTTTGTTAAGTTGCCTATTATTATTATTATTATTATTATTATTATTATTATTATGATTTGTTTCAATCTGTTTATCAATATATACAGCTATAAAAAAAAATTATTAGACCAAGAATGGTTACTTATGCTTATTACAGATGCTTGGTCTAATATTTTTTTTCCAGGGCTGCATATATATAAATATATATATATATATATATATATATATATATATATATATATAATAAATAGGTAACACGGAGAGAAAATACATAGAGCAAGCAGAGATGATTTTCCACAAGCGCTTTCGTTTATTCTTCAGGTGGAATATACACAGAGCGAGCACAGATGATTTTCCACAAGCGCTTTCGTTTATTCTTCAGGTGGATATTCCACCTGAAGAATAAACGAAAGCGCTTGTGGAAAAATCATCTCTGCTCGCTCTGTGTATTTTCTCTCCCTGTTACCTATTTATTTTATACTTCTCAACACGTTCACACTATTTTACCCTTCATTGAATATATATATATATATATATATATATATATATATATGTATATATACACTGTGTATAAAAAAAGTACAAGCTTTGAAAATACCCCGCAAATCATTAAGCGATTTTGTTTTAAAATATCTCTTCTCTTAAAAATGGAACATTTTACGTCCATCTTCCTCTAATGCATTGCAATTTGCATCCTTTAGACATGCTCCAGTCAAAAATTAAACTGTGTGCAGAAAGACATAATTTGCAATGTTTTTGTTCGTATGTGTGTGTGTTTGTGTGCGACTGTATGTGTTGTATGTGGAAGGGAGGGATGTGGATTTGCGGTTAGGTATAGGATTAAGGATTAAATGGTTGTTCAAATCAATGATTAATAGTAGACAGAGAACATGCTGTCAATGCTTGATACGGACTTTGATCCAATCAATACTGAGGCATTTTTTGCGCAAACCGATTTTTGCAATTTTTACCAAAGTAGCCATTAGTCACTCAAGCATGTCAAGCGTGAAATATTGTCAATACTCGTAATGTTATCCGATGAAACAGACCCTCACCTAAAATTGTATAAGAAAAAGTCATAATGATATTGTAAAATTATGATTATGGAGAATATTTTAAAAGTATGATTTTTTTTTATATGCACTGTATAGTCACACTTTAAGTTTATTCCATGTTTAATTAATGAAACTTTCATTGAGATTTCTATGAAGAATAAAGAAATCTATAGACGGACATTTTCGAAAGATCGGAAGATGGCGCCTTTCTAGAAAATACTCCACGAGCCTCTCTTTAGCAAATATTTGATCCAACAGGACTTTTGAAGGCCCTTTCAGCTCTGATTTTCCTGATCATTCGTCAAGTGTTTCCTAATGCCTGACAAAAGACTAAACTCCCCATCAAAAAACCTTGAGTCGATCGAGAAAAGAGCAAAAAAGTCGACCGATGAGTGTCAACGATCCAGCGCCATGTCTTCGCCAGCCGGCCCCGGGAGCTCCCGGGTGAGTGACGCGGCTGCTGCGGCCCCTGTTTGGTTCATGGAATATGAGAGGCGTTTGGATTCAAAGTTTGATGACCTGCATAAGAGGCTGGATTTTCATGAAGCTGCTTGTGAAGAAAAGTTCCAACATCTAGAGAAGGAATTGGCTGCAGCTTTTGATAAGATTGATGACCTTGAGAATAGGTCTAGAAGAAACAATCTTATTTTTTTCAACTTCCCTGAAGGTGAGGAGCCTGATTCAGCCAGTGGATGCAGTGAGTTGATTTCATCTTTTTTGGCCTCTGTAGACAAGAATCTTGAGCATGTTCAGATCGAGAGGGCTCACCGCACACCACCATCGCGTGGGCATCCCCAGAATGGCGGCCAGGTCAAGCTGAAGGATCGTCCAATCCATGTTTGCTTCAGTTCGTTTCAAGATCGAATGAGGGTCCGGAAAGCATGTGTTGCTGCGTTCAAGGAGGGGTTCAAGTACAAAGAGAGATCAAAGCTGTATGTTGCAGAGGATTTTAGTCATCGCGTTCAGGCCGCCGTAAAGCTCTCTTGCCTGAGTTAAAGATGTTGCAGCAACAAGGAAAGCGAGCTTTTTTTGTATACCCTGCGACAATTAAGTATGTTCAAGATCACCAGCTAAAGGTTCACAAGCCAGGTGTCTGAATTGCAAGTGAAGTACACCATAAACACACTGATTATCATAGTGGCTTTCTCATATACAAACCGTCTGACTTTTACAGACAGCTTTTAAACTTTACAAGAAACATGCCTTAATGCTTCTCAACTTGTTTGTCACCAGATTATTAAAGTGATGTCGGTCTTTTTAAACATAATTTGTTCATTCAAACTTTTTCAGGAATCCTCGGGGTGCCCTGGAGGTGCCTTGAGCTTGGTTCCCCATGCTATGCCGTTGGGGATAATACTAGCTTGTCATGTTCTTATCCTTGTTGGTATTGGTTCATTATGATGAATTATGAGGCTCTAAGGGTTTTTTTTTATTCTTGCCGCATACTGTCGGCTGCCCTTCCATTTTTTTTTTTTTTTGTGTGTGGGTGTTTGTGGTTATGTGTCTTTTTTTGAGTGTGTGGTGTGTGCTCTTTCCCCAGGGGTCTTTTGTCATGAATCAAGTTCTGTACATCTTTAGGATATTACTTGTTTGGTCAACTCATTGTTGCGACTCTAGGTTTTTATTGTTATATGATATTACAGATTAATACTTTTAATTGCAGAGGTCTGCAAGACAATTTTAAAAGAAAGAAAGTTTTTAATTTTTTAAGAGAATTTGGGTTTGATATAATCTTTCTTCAGGAAACCCACTCTAGGATAGATGATGAGAAGCTGTGGCATACTCAGTGGGGAGGAGATGCAGTTTTTGGCAGCTATTCTTCCAACAGCCGAGGTGTGGCTATCTTGTTTAAACCTTCCTTGAAAATATCAGTTTTATCTTCTCACCTGGATCCTGAGGGAAGATATATTATCCTCCATATTAATGTTAACGATGTGCACTTTATTCTTGTCAATATATATGGTCTTAACAGAGACTCGCCAGATTTTTTTGTAAATGTTTTTGCTAAGTTAGATGAAATAGGTAACGCTCATATCATTTTAGCAGGTGATTTGAATATTGCTGTAGGCCCTTTAGATTACGAGGGTTCAAATGCAACCCACTCTAACGCTCGTGCCAAAATTGCTTTTAATATGTATGTAGAAGAATTAAGTCTCGTAGATGTATGGAGAAGAGATCATGCTCACGACAAGGTTTTTACACGTCATCAGAAAACTCCATTTGTTTCCTCTAGGTTAGACTATATATTTATTTCCAGTGATTTGTTGAATTGTGTAAAAAAATCTAAAATTGTGACTGGTATTTGTTCTGATCATTGTATGGTAACATTAGCATTGTCACTGAATGATTCACCTCGGGGCAAGGGATATTGGAAACTGAACATTGCACATTTGAAACATTCAGAATTTTGCAATTTCATTAAAGACAAAATTAACGAATTTAAGGAAATTCATGCGGAATCTGATCTAAATCCACATATTATTTGGGATGCATTCAAATGTACAATGGCTGGTCATTGTATGGAGTATTGCAGTAGAAAGAAAAAAGAAAAGAACTTGATTAAGAATAATTTGCTGGAGAGTATATCCTTACTTAAAGAAAAAATTGGTTCATTCAAAAAGGATAATAGTTCAAATGAAGAATTGCAAGAGTTATATAGGAAATTAGAAGCTGAAGAAACACAGTTGAATGAACTTCTGGATACCGAAACTGCTGGTTCTATAGTAAGGTCTAGATTAAAGTGGGCTGAACATGGAGAAAGAAGCTCTAAATACTTTTGTAATTTAGAAAAACGGTCCTATGAAAGAAAAACTATACGCCAACTGAAGGTGAATAATGAGCAAATCATCACTGATCCTAAAAGAGTGCTTCAGGAAATTCATTCTTTTTATAAAGCTTTATACTCCTCAGAAGTATCTCTTGAGGACAAGGACTATGTCAAGGATTTTATCGCCCCTTTGAATTTACCTACCTTAAAAGATGAGTCAGTTTCTGCTTTAAACAGACCTATAACCAAAAATGAACTCTGGACCACGTTAAAGACTATGGGCACAAATAAAAGTCCAGGACTCGATGGCCTTTCCTGTGAATTTTATTTAACCTTTTTCATTGATATCATAGACTTATTACTCCACTGTTATAATTATTCTTTTCAAGAAGGGATTTTATCACAATCTCAAAGAAGTGGAATAATCACTCTGCTTCCAAAAAAGGATAAAGATCCACTGTTTGTGAAGAATTATCGCCCTATCTCTTTACTGAATGTTGACTATAAATTACTAGCCAAAGTTATGAGCTCCCGTTTGAAGTCCTGTATAAATTCTCTGATACATACAGATCAGCAAGGGTTTATGAAGGGACGCAACATTGGGGCGAATATTCGGGTTATAATTGATTTAATTGAATACACAGACTATATGAATGAGCCAGGTACAATTGTTTTATTAGATTTTGAGAAAGCGTTTGATAGAATAGAACATGAGTATTTATTTTCAGTTTTGGACTACTTTCATTTTGGAGAAAATTTTATTAGATGGATTAGGACTTTTTACAATGACAGAACTAGCTCTGTGTTAAACAATGGTTTTATGTCCAATCCAGTTGCAATTAATAGAGGCATATTCCAGGGTTGCCCAATATCCCCTCTTTTATTTATATTAGCTATTGAAATTCTGGCTATTTCAGTACGACACAATCCAGAGATTAAGGGAATTTCAGTTGGCAATTTTGAAAAGAAGATAAGTCTTTTTGCTGATGACACAACATGTTTTTTAAATGGTGAAACAGCTTCCTTTAAACATTTATTTGAAACTTTGACTCAGTTTGCAAAGTTTTCAGGTTGTCGCATTAATTTAAGTAAGTCAGATGCTATTCATATAGGAAATTTGAAAGGCAGTACTGTTATTCCACAGGATGCATTAGGGTTGAATTTGAGATTAAAAACGTTTAAGGCTTTAGGAGTTGTTTTTTCATTGAACACAAAAATGCTTTATGAACTCAATTTTGTTCCCAGACTTGTCATTATAGAACAGGTTTTAAATTGTTGGAGGCATAGAAGCCTATCCTTGTTGGGCAAAATAGCTGTTGTAAAGTCACTTTTACTCCCCCAATTGTTATTTCTGTTTTCAGTATTATGCATTGACTTGCCAAACTCTTTCTTTAAAAGATTGAATGGTTTGCTTTTTAAATTCATTTGGAGCAATGGCAATGACAGAGTAAAGAGAGATATGTTATGCAATGATTATGAAGAAGGGGGTCTGAGGATGATTAATCCTTTAGTCTTTGCACAAGCGCGAAAAGTTCTGTGGATGGCTAAACTCCTAGACGATAAATATGAAAGTTGTTGGAAAACAATAGAAATAAATACCCTTTCTATCTTTTGTGATGATTATCTTGCCCTTTTTAAGGCAGATGCCCCAGATTCAGTTTTGGCAAAACTTAAAAATTGCCAGTTAACAGCATCTATTAAGACATGGTATTTATATAGGCAAGAGATGAAAAGAGATTTAGGTTTATGTCAGTTTCATTTACAAGATTTTGTTTGGTGGAATAGAAGTGTAAGATTACAACATAAGACACATTTTTTCTATCCAGTTTGGTATGAAAGGGGTATTCATTCCATTTCTCAATTACATAATGGTTTTGGTAACCCCAAAACATTTGAAGACCTCGTAATTGAGTTTGACATTCCTATTAAAGAATGGCATATTTTTGGATTGGTTTGATAATTCTCTGAATGTGGAGGGGAATATATTTAATCAAATTGTTAACGATCTACTAAGTCAAAAGAAAATGTCTAAGTATACATACAATATTCTGCTAAAGAAATACAGCTGTACTAATACCAAAAGGGAGAGTAAATGGGAGGAACTCTTTGGCCATCAACCCAAAGAGAAGGATTGGTCAATGATTCATAAGAGTAACTTTTGTTGCACAATTGAGACTCAGTTAAGGAGTTTTTATTTCAAAGTATTTCATAATGCTATTGGTTTCAATGCATTTTTGTTCAAGATTGGGAGAAAGGAGTCTGCTGATTGTTATTTTTGTTCAGATTTTCAAGAAACTTTAGATCACTTGTTTTGTGACTGTAGAAAAGTTGTACCATTGTGGGAAAAGTTGGTGGATAAGATTAACACTAGCACTGATGACAGTTATAATTTGACGTTGTCAAAATTTAATTATTTGTTTGGGATACAGTCAAGGGACAAACACGCCTCTTGTATTAATTTTCTCTGTTTATGTTTAAAATATTATATTTATTCCTGTAGGTTTCAGGGAAAAGAGCTTATTTTCGAAGCTTTTGTTTCAATGGTAAAGTTTAAACAAAAAATAGAATATAAAATTGCCCAAAAGAAAAATAAGTTACATGTCCATTTTAAGAAATGGTCTATCAAGCTTAACTGAAATTTTGTAGTAGTCTTGCAAAGCTCTGTTGTCCTTAACATCTTTATTGACTTCTTGTAATGTAAACTTGCCCCCCTGGGAAAGTATGTGAGTGTGTGTGTGTGTGTGTGTGTGTGTGTGTGTGGGTGCATATGCGGTGCCTGTTTTGTAGTTTTAAGAAGCTATTAAATCTATATACTGTTGCTCTTACTCTGTTAATTTTTGAAGAAATAACAATAAAAACAGAAAAAAAAAGAAATCTATAGACGTATTTCAATAATATAATCTCTTATTTCGCGTGTCAAAATCAAGCAGGGGATTAAACAAAAATTACCCTTTAAATTTCATATTCAGTATGAATGGTCCTTTAATAAAACAATGATAAAATGTTTGTTTTTATGCTTATACCTGAAATATATATGTAGTAATAATCATATCTGACGAAACTATTTCTTTCTCAAGAAAGGCAAGAAATATTTGTAATAATTTGCAAAACATCGTTTTCCATGGATTACAAGTGAACTGAAATCCGATCATGTTAATGAGGAATGATACTTACTCCGCTTTTTATATGCATGTGTTCACTCACTTTAGTCAAATTTAGGCTGTTCAATGACTACGATAAAATTTCATAGGCAAATTTTCCCACGTTTCTGTTGCAATGGATGCACCCTACCTCTGATTTGCTCTACAAACTTAATTTTTTCTCAGAACAAATAATAATAGTAATAATAATAATACATAACATTTATATTGCGCTTTATAATACAATATTTCTAAGCCCCGAAGTAGTATTATTACCCTGGCTTTAGCCCAGCTGCCACATAAGGCGTCGAAAGCATTGAAGGAATAAATTCCTACCAGGTACCCATTTACTGCACCTGGGTGGAGAGTGGCAAATGTAGATTAATGTCTTGTCATAGGACATTAGTGTCGCGGCGGGACTGGAACCGCGAACCATGAGATCCACAGTCCGGTGACGTATCCACGAAACCACGACTCTACAAAATCACAATCAATATGTCTATATGACAATATTAGCAATAAGAGGAAAATTCAGTCTGGGAATTAGAATTGTGTGCACTTAGTACCACACATGTACATGTATTACATACTTTAAAAAAAAGGCTAAAAAAAAGAACATTGCTCCTATGCCTAATACTAATGTTTATGAACTAACATGCATCCTAATCTTATCAAAAGTGAATTGTTCACGCGTAAAGAAAATACAAGAAAGGTTAGAATATAAAACAATTATTAATAGCTTTAAAAAAATTAAGCCCCAACGTGATTAATACTTAAGTAAAACTCGATATGACTGAAGATTTCTATTTATCCATGATTCATTAACTTTTATTATAATTCCAAATGTAAAACGTGTGACCCATATATCTAAAAAGAAGGAGGCGACTATTGGCACCAAATCAGCTACGCTACCTGTAACTTCCCCTGAAAATTCAAACATGCCGAAAAGAGCTTAAAATGCAAATAAATTGAAAAAAAAAAAAAAAAAAAATAAATGAAAAACTATATTCTTCTTCTAAAGAAAAATTACATTTTCCGAAAAGGGTAGTAAAGATTTCCCGCCATGCTTTTTGAATAAGCCTTTCAGTGAGGCCCATGCTTGAATATTTCCACATTTTCGTATTCCAGATCGCTTTGCTTTGGTGTTGGTAACGGCTTCGAGATGTTTGTCGCTCCATCTTGTCTTCGTTTTGTTTGTACCCCTTCCTGTGGCATCATCATTATGTTGTTATACGACTGGTCGGTAGATGGGGTGCTGGCAGGAGAAGTTCTGATTTCCTCGTAGATTGAGTTTCCCTTTTGTAGATCAGATGGTTTCGGATCTTGGTAAACGTTCATCCTGCTTTCGGCTTTATGATGAGTTTTCCTTTGAGACAAATATAGATTTTCAATCTGATTATAGACAAATATAATTTACGCAAATTGCGAAAAGACACGACCTTGCATAAGAAGAGATATAAGGTATGAACATATATATGTTTGCTCATAAAAACCCGAATATTCATGTATATATATATATATATATATATATATATATATATATAAACGACTAACGGGTACATTAGGAGGACAGTTTTTGTTCTTTTTCTTTGTTCAACTGTCGACTTAATGTACCAACTGTCGACCTAATGTAGGGGTCGCTATTATGACGGAATAAACTCCATTGTTAGGTGTCGACCTAATGTACCCGTTAGTCAAATATACATGTATATATGTAGGTATACATATATATATTTATATGAGCCAGTAAAGGAAATAAATGTAGTGGTAGTGGTTTTTTAGGACTGAATATCTTAATCAATATTTAATGTGAAAGTACTCATCACCTAACACAATAATCTAATTAGTCTTTTTAAAAAAATGTCGAACCTCAGTTTCACATAGAGATAAGTCAGACCAACGCTGTAAATCCCAAGTATGACGAGTAAGCATCCCAAAACGATGGCCGCAACTACACCTGAATGTTGACAAAAAGGAAATTATTAAAAAAGAATGTCTAGTGAAAACAGGCATGGACGGACCCTTTAACACTGTGAAATTATATGCCTGATCTTACAAAGTGTTTTGAGTAAGCGTATCACACCATAAAATTAAAATGTTTTTAAACCATAAAAGCGAACCACAATTGAAGCACAAAGATATTTTTTATACATGTGAAGACAAGGAACCCTGAGTTGAGTGAAACGGACATGGTTTGTCATTGCTGGATATGTGAACAGCTTTTTCATAGCGAAAAATTTATGATACTGTAATAAAGAAAATTCCACCCCCCAAATTAAAAATGAGTAGAGATATATTTGCGTGAAAGTAAGCTGTAGACGGTCCAAAATATTTTATTGAAAGGGATTAATAAAAGTGATATCGAAGAGATCCCATAATACGTTCCAAATACAAACGATAGTCATATAATCATATTTTTGCTATCATCTAATGTACAATGTGTTGCTTAAAAAGGAAACCCAAAGTTTCACATAAATTACTACATAAATGATTATGTCCTTATTCTTTATTATTAATCATGACAAAGTTTATTTCATCCTCTCTGCTATGATACCAAATATGTTTCGATATTGTCATGCATGAATAAATTCGAAAGGTTTTAACTGAGTGATGTCAAAATGTGTTTGCGCACAGAAGTAATGCATAGCGTAATTCAGCTTTAATGTGCATAGAAACTAAACAAATGATAAAGACACAAATCAAAGATAAGGGACATCTTTCAACATGTATGCAACCTTGAATGGGATATAAGTACAAAAATTAGCCCAAATGTCCTTCCAGATGATTGCACTGTCTGCCCATGCGAGCATGGGCTTGAGTCTACACAAACAGGAAATGAAACCAAAAGTGGATCCATGAATGGTCAATCATCCTGTTTATGAATAAATCCCACTCTCATGCGCAAATCAAATTTGCTTTGGTGGCTTTTAATTTTTTTTAGTTCAATCATCCCAGGTTTTATCATCACAAATGTGGTATTATATAAAAGAGGATAAAATTTCCTTTTATATGAGGTATTACAATAAATTATGTGCATTTAACGAGTTGTTCCTGGATAAACTTGGGGTTTCCTTTTGTAAGAAACACACTATTTCACACTCTTTAAGTTCTTGTGTAAGATCACAAACTTTCTTTTTGCAGCCTGTGTGCGGGCGTGCCAGAATCCGATGACCAGGGTAATAATATATCTGTAAAGCGCTTAGAGACATCATTGATGTATTAGGCGCTATATAAAAACTGAATATTATTATTATTATTTTTGTTAAAAATGGCTCATGACTCATTTTTTCTTTCCATTTTATTATTTGCTTATACACATTTCAGGTCATCAACGATAAACTAATGACTTTTGTCTCCATACTTCCATATTTACCTATGTATGAAAAAGGAAAAGAAAATCTAGATGTATATTATAATGTCTTTAATGTTTCCATTTATATTGTACAAATAAAGACCACCTGCATATAAATGCGAAACGTGTCTTGTGATACACTATAACATACCTGAAGAATTATTGATGTCGCCGCTACAGTCTGGGGGAGAAAACATAATCGGTGATATTACCCATAAGAAACGGCTATTATGATGTAAATAATCTAACGTGTTCATTTATTTTTCTTTTGTTTCTCGACATTATCCCTTTCCTTGTATCAAATATTTCCAAAAAAATGATCTTTTCCAACGAATGCAAGTTTATATGAAGCATAATCACACACAAACAAACACACACCCACACGCGAATGCACACCTAAACACACAAATATTATGAATTGTATAGTACATTCTACGAATTATAGCTCATTCAAATTCATCATTCCTGCATTATATAGAATGAATTAAAAAAAAAAGATACATTTTCGTACCGTGGGGTATGGTCTGGGTTACTAAAGAATCACATGGTCCACTGCCCATTGACGTCGATGCACATACGGTAAAATTGAAGGCCGAGTCATGTGGCAGGTCATCGAAATATTTTGTTGTTTTTTCTTGAGTGCCCGTGAAAGGATCCTGAAATGCTTCCCCAGAGATCTTATACAAGGCGTAAATGTAAGAGATGTCGCCGTTTCTTTCACCACACGACGGAGTAACCCAAGTGAAGATCAGCGTTTGTTTCTCCGAATTGTTGACGGAAATATCTCTTGGAGCTTCCTGTGGCACTGTTTATGTAAATTAAATTGAGACTCCAAGTTGAAAATGAACTCTGCCTTTGAATATCTTCAGCGTTTTGTTAATAGTTGATAAATAATTTATAATGAAATTGCAAAATAACTTATATTCCTTACAAAATCGCAAATTTACAATTTTTGATGTAATAGTGAAACAAATAAAGAGGGCTAAATAATAAAAGCAAGGGCATGGGAGAGGGTGTGGTAAAGCCCATGAAACCAGACTCTTGATTGTAAGCAAAGTACAGTCAAACCTGTCTATAGCGGCCACCAAAGGGAAACGGAAAAAGTGGCCGCTATAGACAGGTGGCCGCTATAGACAGGTCGGCGGCCATTTTTAATTTTTGCACATACACGCAACATCACTTCTAGTGTAGGCCTACATGTATCCATATATATCACTTAGGAAAACAAGCTATAGATCTACAGATTTGACGTATAACATGTCATATGATATATAAAATGCCAAAATAATGTGCTTTGTTGTCAATAAATGAGAAAAACAATAGGCCTAGATATACGAGCAATCTCTGTAAAATTAATTACGGTACCACGTACGTAGTCGCCCCGCGGTAGACTGCTGTTCTTGATTTTTATACACTCTTAGAAATGTTGGGTAAATGCCACTGGGTAAATGAAGATTGGGCATAGGTTGGTTAAATCTTGCTCAACTTTTACATGCATTTACCCAACATTGGTCAAAAATAAGAATGAAATTGGTAAAGTTTACCCAAATGTTGGTCGGACTCATAAGGACCCTCATGTTGGGTAAGATTTGGGTAAAATTTTGCCCAATATTTCTAAGAGTGTAGTCTAAAAACGATGTATAATCATGCTTTTGCTTCTTGTCAAAAATTACAATAATGAATTTATCTTTAGAATAAAATCATGCAATAAATTTTCATTCAATAAATATTTGCCTTTTGAATGGTTGAAAAGAAGTTTTAACTGTTTTTTGAGAACAGGCGATAGAAGGTGCTCGCTTGATTCGTCGAAAGTGCGAACGTCGACAATGCAATAAAATGTAATATGATAAATATGCTGTTGTATTGATAATATTCCTTTCTCGAAAATCACATTTTTATATAACGTCCTATGCGCTCCCGAAGAGCTCTGGAATCTATTAGCCCGGCTTTAGCTCAGGCAACCGTAACCAGCGAGCAGAATTTCAAGGAATAATCCTAACAGGTACCCAGCTGGGTCGAGTGTGGCCGTTAGTGCTACAGCAGGGATTCGAACCTGTACCTTGTGGTTCTCAGTCCATAGACTTATCCACTATTAAAACCACAACAACTCTACATATTACTGACGTTCGACCAATGTAGAAAAAGAAAGCAACAAATCGTAATCCGGGAGGATTAGAGGGACTGACCCGATTCTGCGGTGTCATACGTAACTCTATAGGCATCTTCTGCTTCAGAGCCATCTAGTATAGCCAACACAGCAAAATCATACGTGGAGTGTGACAGAAGATCGTTGTATTCGATGCTTGTAGTGTTTACTTCCGTCCATGTTACTATATCTGCTGATGACTCGTCGCATTGATCACGATGGAGAAGCCTGCGTGTGACGTTGTAACTCGGAGCACCGCATTGGCTCGATGGCTCAGACCAGGTGATTTGCAAATGGTTGAACGAGTCTGAAGACAGACGTGCGCCTTTTACGGGTCCAGGTGCTATGATGCAAGAATGCAGGTATGCACTCATTAATTTGGTTTTTTTCACCATCTTTGATGAATATACAAATTACTATTCCAGTAGTTTAACTAACAGACTAGTGTAATTAAAAACACAAAACGTTCAATCATTAATAAACAAACAAATAAGACTACAGCTTCACATATTTGCGCAAAAAGGCCCCACTTTACTTATCCAACAAAAAGCCCTAATCGTCTAATGCGCTTTATAGCGATAAATATCGAGATGAAGTATCTCCATTCTGTGTAGCGTTCTATGAATGAACCTCTCAAATGTAGGAAAAATGAAACCAAGTCAACTCACGCACAGGGTCTGTTGTACCCACGGTATGGTTAGCAGGACCAGCCAACTTGGCACTATTGACGATGACCACCGAAAAGTAATATGATGTACAAGGTCTCAAACCTTCTACTTGCTTCCTTGCGGTTTCACTGCCGTCTATCGGAATGGTTGAGATGTCCGTAGTTTCGTTCATGGACCAATAGGTGAGGTTGAAGCTGTAGTGTGAGGAGCCACATTGGAGCCAGGTGGATGACGCTTCCTCCGGGAGCTGCATAAATGGAAATCTTTCAAAATATTTTGCAACAATTTATGTACTGCGTAAATTTTATCGCTTGACATGAATTTTGTTATAAATATATTGTAATTTCATTATGTTTTGTAATTTGTCCTATACCGGTATATTCGAGGTTATTGACCTACACAAATGTGGCAAAATGTTACAAGATGTTGTCGTATACTAAACCTGGACAATTATTACGTAGATTTCGAGGCAATAACTAATCTACTATCTATGATCAAACATAGTTATACATATAGGTTTAAAATTGTTGATAAGAACACAATTCATTATACACACACACACACACACATACCCACCCATATATATATATATATATATCTGTAACTATCTATTATTTTTAATACTCTCAAACTTTGCGGTGTATTTAACCTCACTCTCTGTGCAGCTTACGCTATCTCAGCGTGACTTTATTATGACGTCAATAATATTGCGTCATAATGCTCTTTTATGCGCTTAACCAATGAACGCAATTATCAAACTTTACGCCAAAATGCTTAGTATCACCTGCGCACCTTAATGGTTGTCATGACCACGCTGAGATTGCGTTCGCTTATAATAAACAACATATTTGTTATTATTTGTATAATCTTGCGTTGTTAGTTTATATCCCTGAAGAAGGGGGAGGCCCTCGAAAATTCGGATTTAATAAATTTCAGTTGGCAATCAATGCATTTCTACTGTGTTCTAGAATATATATATGCATATATATATATGTGAAAGAAATTGCGAGAATAACGTTGCGTAGCTCAATCAAAGTTCCCCAGAGCTGTCCTCCCTTTTTGAAATTTTTGCAAAGGCTGAAAAAATGTCTCCGCCGGGAATCGAACCCGGGTCGTTGGCTTAGAACGCCAATGCCTTAAAGTAGAACGTTGATGATTTTAAATATTGGCTTAATACTTATTATTGCATAGATGGCATAAATTAAACAAGGTTATCCAAATTCAACGCTTGGAAACATTTGAAGTAATGATTATTATCAATTATAAAACGGTAAAATACAGCCCCCGATATAGCAGCTGAAGAGCTCCTCGAACGCTGCTGAGATATGTGACGACACACCCTGGACCAGTCCTGGCTAAGCAGACGATGTCCCATAACATCTTACACATTTTTCAGAGCCTATTTTGTCATCTCCTCTTCACTTATTTCTCTTCCTTCACTAGCGTCAGTCTTAATGTTAGTCTGTTGCCTCACTCTTAACTTCGTGTATGGTATTATTTTGATGAAAAATGCAGCGTTAAAAAAATAAAGGAATCAGTCACTTGTAAACAAAATAAGACGCCATTGTATTTTCAGCTGTTTGCACCGGGGCATGTTCGGCGTTTCAAGAGGGAACGAATACCATCCTGCTATTATTCGGAGGGCTTTTCAATTTGAAAGTGGGGTTTATTTCATTGATCATTGACCCTTCTCCTATGTATTTACAATCAAACGGTTTTAGCTATCAGAATCAGTTTCACTTTCCCTTTATAATGGTGTGAAATAAGGTCATGTTTAAATACACCAAACTCTTTATAATTTGATAAATAATTGCATTGCAATTACGTTCATTCATTATAGGACGTCGTCTGCTTAAGCAGGATCGATCCCGAGTGTGACGACATCAAAACATCGCTATATTTCTGGCGAATCCTCGGATATTCCAGATGCTGAGAAGAGCTTTTATTTGTGTTGTTTTTATAATCACCAGATACGCAGTTGACATAAAACTTATAAGATTGCCATCTGTAAGCTTCCCAGTTTCTAGTGATACATTAATTGCCATATTTGTGATTTTCTTTGAATATCTACTTTAACAACTAGACCACGGAGACGGGTTAGTGGTTTCGGCGACACCAGATTCAGTTGACCGACAGATTGACAAATCCTCAACCTTATTAATTAATTCCTTTGTCGGGGGCAGGTGAGTTTTGAACAAAGACAAGCCGCGTGCCTCACATTTGTATTTATTTCCACGAGATTTGCCAAAGCTGTTGTATATGTTAAACATTTCTTACACTTATATATATATATATATATATATATTATAAAGAATCAAGAAAACTCACACTCCATGCGATAGTGATACTGTCCACGCCATTGACGGTTGAGGTATGCATTATTGGTGCTAGTAGGGGTGCTAGGAAAGTGAATTAAATATAAATATAAATATACCTTCAGATACATCTTTGATATATCGTTCACCTCAATCCTAATCAAAAATGTATTCTAAAAAGATATGATGAAGCCTGTGTAAAATTTGAATATCCCTTTCTTTGTTTGAATTGTGTTTTCAAACATTTTGGTTACGATGTAAGAAATGTTGTGTTTTTCGGGGGGGGGGGGGGGGGGGGTTAATATTGTCATATACATCAGTATATATTAAAATACCAGTTTACCAGCTTTATTGTGGGATTAAAAGTTAGAACAGAATCATCTTGACTCTAAAAGCAAGCAATAATTTGAAATTAAAGTGTATTTTCGGTGGGTGTAGAATAGACTGTTCATCAACCTGCCCGCGGACTAATCACAATGGGTAACTGACTGCAATCAAACACAAACACAGAGACACTATACCTACCTCCACAATCCGTTCTGGCACTGCCTGGACCACTCTTTGCACCAGCAACAATCTGACCTTCGACCTCCCGTCTCACACTGATGTGGAAGTGGTATAGAGTAAACACCGCGAGACCTCCGATGCGAGCAGTGCTGTCACCGGTAATGATGACAGGTCCATCGGAATGACTAACCTTACCAGTGTCATCATTCCACGTGTAGTCGATTTGGTAGGAATGGACAGGGCCATTGCCATAGTCATAGCCGTCTGTCCAGGCGTTCCAGACAAGCAGAGTGGAATCGTTGGTGACGTCCGACACCCATGGTGAGTCAAGGAGACTTGGAAGAGCTGATGGAAGTATTATTTGGATATAACCTTGGACATCAGAAACTGGTGTGTGGTTATTCGAAAATCACTGACATAATCATTTCAGGAAATGAATATGAAACGATATATATTTTAGCATATTTTATGGACTATAAGGTACAATAAATAGAATTACAAATTAAAACATATTGATTTCTTGGTATTACTTCTTGAATAAAGGAAATAAAATGATTTTCTTTTTAACAGACTTCATAATCATAATGTTATTTTTTCTCAAAGAACCCAATACTTCACACCATAAATCGTAAGCCAGTGTTGAATTTTTTACTGGATTTAATAATTTTGAAAGCATCATTTCTCATGTCTCCAACAAACAGCCCACATCCCGAAAAATATGTTTAAAGATTAATTCCTAAAGACCCACCTTGTTGACAATCTGATCCTGCCCATCCCTCAGCACACTCGACTCCATATGGACAATGACCATTGGATCGTTGACAGTCCACACCACCCTCACAATGACATGGATAGTTGCACAGAGTACCGAAATTTCCCAATGTACAGTTCAGATTGGATGCTCGGGCTGAAAGAAAACATGATTTGGCGATACATGTTTACCTTTGCGAACATTGGATATGTCAGTTGGGCAAAACACTTTAATTTGTCCTTCATGAATTATGGAACAATGTTTTATAACGTCCTGAAAAAAAGTTCTTTATTCGGCAAACAAAAAACAAAATTTTCCTTGCAAGTGCTTGAAAGATTTCGCTGGCCTTGAATTCGTATCCTTCTATTGATTCAATATGTGAGAGGATATAACATTATCAAAATCAGTTCCAACTAAGATACACAGTCAGACACAACTTTTGGAAACCGAGCACAACTAGGTAAACACGCCGAAATGGTGTATAACGCACGATGAATATAGAGCCCTCATCGTTCAGCGCAAGGCAGTGTGTACAGAAGCCATGGGGAAAATCTTGTAATCAATGTCGACTTATTGTTCATATACAGTGTATAGGTATTTTGAATATAATGATGTGAATATATATTTATTTCAAAAATTTGTCATTTAAACAATATTTTTACTAATCATTCAAGGACTTTGAAGATAAATGAGAGGCAGCATTATTCTTTGAAAAAAAATATATCAACAACAGGGTGACTTTGCAAAATTTTCCCCATGCCTTTTGTACACACTGCCTTTCATCATGTTCATTGAGTGATGAGGGCTTTATAGTCATCGTGCGTTATACGCCGTTTTCGCCGTATTTACCTGTGCTCGGTTTTCCAAAGTTGTGTCTGACTGATGAATATAGCCATAATGAAACAACGATATTACAGAACATGTATAACCAGGCAGAAACTATCCATTACTCATATAAGCACTACTTTTTTCCAGTATCCTTCTTATAAAATATTTCCCAAAGAACGGTTAGTTATTGAGTATTTTTTTATTACTAACAAAGCATTACTGCATTTACCTTGACAGAATGCACCCTCGTAGTCGCTGGAGCACGTGTCTTGACATCCGCTCTCTCTGTTACAGTTACCATCGCAGTTGCAATCCAATTCACAATCAGCACCAAAGTGAGTAGAGTCACACACTGTTTTGTACAATAACATAATCAATTTTAGAAATAGTTGAAACAAACATCATCTAACCGACACCATGCATTCGACATTGTGTTAACGAAAAGCATTAACTTTTGGGATAAAATATTAAACAAGTTAAAGACACGTATCGAAATTTTATCATTTTTCTCTCAGTCCTCTATTTTGCACCCACAAACGGTTTTTTTTAATAGTAAGTATGTATACCTGTCTGACATCTGTTTCCTGTGTAGCCATTTATGCAAGACGAGCCAACAGGGTTCGGTGGTGAAAACAGCCGATTCGGGCAGCCAGGATTACCACTGGAGCAAACCACACTGCAGGTTTTACCCCAGTTATTGTCACCGCAGGCTGAACATTAAATGACAGAAAAAGAAAGTGACCGCCACATACGTATATCCCTTTCCCCCCGAAAGCATCACATAATATGTTGTTATTAATGAGAAGGTATTTTGCATGTTCATAAGTGTGTATTCTGATATTCTGATAACGAGTGACTCTGTGCTGGTATTTTATACTTTAATTCAGCGAATGTGTTCATCATGTGTTCATCATGTGTTTCACTGGCCCCGAAAAGACAAGATGCATACAGTGTTGAACCTGTGCTTCGAAAACTCTATAATTATTCTACAAAAAAGAATTATAGACATGTTTTCTGTCACTTTTCCCTAAAAAAGGAAATGGTTGATACTACACATTGAAAAATAAGATGAACACACTCTTTGAAGTAAGCAAAATTTATTACATGTTTCGGACTTTTTTTTTCTTTCTGGAAACCAGTTCGGTATTTGTGATTAATTCTTCGGCATTATATTCACTGGGGCTCCCTCACTAAAGAATAACTACATCAGATGAACTCTACAAAAGCTGCATGAAGGACCAAAGGTATGCTTCAGCATTGATTACCTGTTTCACACTGGGCTCCCTGGAAACCAGGTCGACACACGCATTCTCCTGTGACGTCATGACATACCCCTCCAGCGTAACACACAGGACAGTGTTGTGAGCAGTCAAAACCATACTTGGAAGATGGACACCCTGCACAAGCACAAGGAGGGAAAAAAAAACTTTCTGTAGAAGAGAATACTCCTACCACAACAACAACTACTACTACTACTGCTACTACTACTACTACTACTACTACTTGTGCTAGTACTATTACTACTATTACTACTACGATTCATTTAGGGTAGCCTTGTCGTAAATATTTCTGAGGGCCCTGTTTTCATATTATTACCCCAGTTTTAGCCCTGCTACGATGATAAGGGGCGCAAGCATGCAACAAATTTCTTCCTACCGGGATCTATTTACTTCATCTGAATGGAGAGTGTGGCAAATGAAGAATATTGGCTTGCAACAAGCTTAAGTGCCATTGCCATGATTGCTGACATTCGAACCCTGTACAATGTGCTTCATAGTCTGGTGAATTATCCACTACACCACGACACCTCCACAAATCATTTTTCATCATTATAATATATTAAACATATAATATTGACAAAGTTGGATGACACACGCAAACAGTCTTGGCGAAACGGGAGAGGGTATTCGGATTAACACAAGATCCCTTCTATCATTAGCCAACTATTGTAATATTTTCTCATGACGTCAGATTGTTTTAGGGTAATAGGCACGAATCACAACATGAGTTCCTGTCCAATGCACGGAATATTAAGATCAATCATAATGTGCTCACTGCAAAATAGTTTAAGCGTTTTAATATCACAATAACTCTTACGTTAAAATGAAAGATTCACTAATTACAAGTCACCTAGGCCTACCTCTTACGATGAGGTTTATAATAGCATGTTGTCCTGTCTCACTGTTACCCACAACGAAGCACTCGTAAATTCCTTCATCGGACTTCCTGACGTCATTGATGGTTACTGATGTAAGTCCATCCCATTTACCGATTTCATTTCCTCCGTTTTGGCGCCATCTCAAAGATGCTGTGTTAACACTAGTATTAGTAATCACGTTTAAAGTGACGTTCTCGCTAATCCCAACTGTGGCTGATAATTTCTCCGGCCAAACTTCCGAATTTCTAGAAACTGGAAATGCAATACGTTTGTCTTATATGCATATATTTCAATACAAAACTCTTTAAATATGAAACAATATAATATAGAATTCAAGGATTTGTATATATATATATATATCAAGCATCCTTAAGTTTTAGACAGTGAATATAGCGTTAGCCACATGTAAAACTCTTCTAACACAGTAACATTACGGGTTATACACGTGTATATTCTAAATTTATTATGGACGCTGACATCAAGGGTGAGAAGAATTTCCTTACAAACAAAATAATGACAAGAAATAATATGTAATTCAGGAAAAATTGATAAGTCAGTGGACTGCTTTAAAAAAAAGGAGATAATCATACCACCACGATATTCGTTCAGCAAGATAATTCGCTCTGTCCATCCTCTGTAATCGATGGACATTCGATATGCACCAATACGGGCATCTCCACCGTTGTCTTTATCGAAGTGAGATCGGAATGAGGCATGACCACTATATCGATGATCTCCAAACGTTGTGTTTGGGGTAGCCCTGTGTCTTCCCAGTCTTGTGTTATAAAATAGCCATCAACCTTTAAGCTTGCCCCATGACCAGTCTCTCCTGGTCCTGTGTCCACCTCTCGTCCAATGAAATACTTTAAGGAAAGATCATCGGTCACACTGCTGTCCCCAATCATGAACATGCCGAGGAAATTACCTGAAATTGGGTCATCATACACACCACCTTCTCTAGACACGGCTGTGACGTCCAAAACAGTTACTGCAGTAGAACAGGCAGAATTCCAGAGAATTTGGAATACAATTTGAAATAATTTTTTAAAAGGGTGGTTTATGTGGATTTGGATAAAAAGACTCAAAAAGCGCTAAAATGCAACCAAGAAAAGAAATAAACTTTTCGGATATTTGTAAACAAATTTTTAGGCTTTTACTCCCAGTGTTATAGATCGTATGCTCGATCTGTAATGAAAATCACAATCACAAGTCAGAAAAAATTGGAACCAGCGGGATTCGAACCTGTCATCTACTGCTTGCCGGGCAGCGACTTAACCACCAGGCTATTCTGGTTCACGACCAAGATCTTGGGTATTTGATTCCAGTTCATCGTGACTTGGCCGTGAACCAGAACATCCTGGTGGTTAAGTCGCTGCCCGGCAAGCAGTAGATGACATCTTCGAATCCCGCTGGTTCCAATTTTTTCTGACTTGTTATTTTCATTACAGATCGAGCATACGATCTATAACACTGGGAGTAAAATCCTAAAAATTTGTTTACAAATTAAAATTCCTCCCATTAAGCTTCTTCATTTTTGGATATTATTTGTTTCTATTTCAAGGTAGGGATCAAATAATTCATCTTGTAAAGAGAGGATGTAGTCAGGTCTATTAAAAATCGTATCCGGACAATGACCCCATGGACAATGACCTTGGGGACTACTACCCCCAAGGAAACTGGCGCCCGGACGATTACCCCCTAGGACGATAACCCCTTTGAAAATTACCACTCAGGACGATTACACCCCCAATCAGTAATTATCCACGGGGTAGTTGTCTTAGAATCATTGAAAATAATTATACAATCACACCCATCTACCCAAGCACAGAATCGAACAATATTATTCCAAAATGTAACATCCGGTACGCGGGACCTAAGCTGTGAAATGTTTATATCCCAGATACGATAAAATACTCCGCATCTCTTGCCACTTTCTCAAGAAGGATGAAAAAATATTTTACTACATCTTACATGGTTAACACCTCCCCACCCTCCATTGGATCATTTCTCTCCGTTTCTTCGAGAATTTCTCTTTTCTTTCGTACTTTTCCTTTGCACCTCCTATTCTTCCCCCCACTTTTCCACTTCTTTTTTCTTCTCTCCAATCCCGCTCAGCGGTTCAGCAATGTTTCCCCCCTTTTCTTGGTTTTTCTTCTTATTATTCTGTATATTCATTATGTACACTACCTCCCAATGGTACCCTCGCCCCTTGCTATTGCTTTTAGAGGTGGTTCCTCCAATTATGTATGTATTACGAAGAATGTCTATTTTGTCATATTTCTGATTTTAAAAAACATACACTGCAAAAACCAGGGTGTTAAAATTCATACACCAGTGGAGAATTAAAAGAAAATAACACCCTTGGTGTTGAATAATTGAGGGATGTACTCTCGATGTTGTTCATTTAACACAATAGACCTGTTTACTAAGTGTTCAAATTTATGGATGTTTCTTTCCTGGGGACCTAGTAACGAGGTATTCCATTAACCTGTTATTAATGAATGAACTACAATACTTGGAATCCAGTTTGCATACATTACTTGTTGCTATGTATGACAAGCCTCTGGCAAGCTTTCAGGTTGTCAAGAACAACCTTTGTTTCAAAAGTATGCATAAAATTTGAATCACTTAGTAAACAGGTCTATTCAAATTTTAAACATGCGAAGACCATAATCTGGTGATGATTTGTCTGGTGCTGTTTTGTTCTTGGTGTTGATTAGGTCGTCACGTGATTTTGTTTTATAATGTTGATTGGTCGAAAAAATAAAGAAACCCGTCACGCATATCCATGTGTCGGGGATCAGTATTTTGACCTTCTGTCCTGAGATATAATAATACAATGTATAGATACTCTGCATTCTTTAGTTTAGTTGAGGCAGTTATGGAATACGTTCCATGCTTGATTGACTTGCCTTTTTGTAAAGGTGAAACATTTCTTCAATGTTGTTTGGTTATAGACCTGTTTACTAAGTTATTCAAATTTTATGCATAATTTTGAAACAAAGGTTGTTCTTGACAACCTGAAAGCTTGCCAGAGGCTTGTCAGACACAGCAACAAGTAATGTATGCAAACAGGATTCCAAGTATTGTCGTTCATTCATTAGTAACAGGTTAATGGAATACCTCGTTACTAGGTCAACAGGAAAGAAACATCCATAAATTTGAATCACTTAGTAAACAGGTCTATTGAGTGAAGTTATGAGAATGATGATAATAAGGAGTATAGTACTTGTGATATAGTTCCATTGGTTGTATGCGTAGGGAAAGTGATTTTGTCACTGTGCATGGTGAGACTCAGAAAGTTTCGTCCGGCTTTGGTGTCGACAAGTTTTGATGTCTTCTTCTCCACTGTAATGTTCTACATTTAGCTGTCATCTGGCTTGGAGGCTTTTGCCTTTGAGGGTTTGATCATGAGCCTCGAGTGAGTCCCGAGGTTGTGGTTTCAAGTTTGGTGTTGTTGAACCTGGGTTTTTTTTTTGTTTATTTGTCTCTGGACATATTTTGGAATAAAAGACGAGCTACTACTTTATACTAAAACTCCTTGGTGTTCTTCCTCCGTGTCCTTACCCACTACACACGTATGCTGCTGCTGCTGCTAGCTGAGAGGCGATGAGCTGCGAGCTGGATCCGGACCCCGATCGTCTCTTTTTCGTATATTTTCCGCCTGAAGTGATGATTGTTCAAGTCACATCTGCCGATAGGCAGATTCGGAAGATACTATTATTGAAAGTTTGAAGGAAATATGTCGACAAAAGTTTTGTTTTCCCTTTTGAGCGATCAGTTTATAGGAGTTGTTTTCTAAATAAATATACTATGAAAATAAAATCTAGAAATGATGCCATGTTTATTTCATTTTATGGAAGGCTTGTAAAAGATAATGGTGATGAGACTACTGGAATTGCAGAAATATTTTTGGAGTAGTAAACAACTATTTGCTGGCTGGCATTTTGATGCGGAAAAAGTGTTAAATAAACCTATATTTGGTGTCTTCATGACACCAAAGGTGGAAGTGAAATTGTATAATTCCAGTAGTGGGTGTGGCTTGAATGAGATTGTGTTGTTGCTTATTAATTTTCAATAGGTGTTAAATTGATGAGAAGATACACCAAAACTGGAATTGAATTGTGTTAATTCCAGAAAATGGCGTTAAGTAACACCAATTGGAATCGTCCTATTATAGATCCCGAGAATGTGTTAGATTTAACACCATTGGCATTGGATTTAAGACCCCACTTTTTGCACTCCAAGAGAACACTAAAAGTGGAATTAAATTGTTTTAATTCCAGAAAATGGTGTTAAGTAACACCAATTGGAATCGTCCTATATAGATCCCGAGAAAGTGTTGGAATTAACACCCCAGTTTTGGCAGTGTACATGTACATCATTTTGTTTATTTATTACTCTGTATACTTGTAATGGAAAATTGAAAAAAAAAATGTCTTTAAACTGTCAACAAAAATAGGGGATCTATAAAAATATCATTCGTATACATTCATATACGAAACACCCACCTTTAATACGATATAAAAAGAATAAGTATGACTTCAGACATCATAAAATCTGTATAAATTCCCCATTGACATTCTTTAGCCGACATTATTCGCTTCGTATTTTTTAATGCTGTCGGCTTTTAAGTTATTGTTTCCATTTATGTCACCTGCACATTGTTTGATAAGAGCCTGTAGCCTGGGATCATTTTACTTCCTTTATAAAGTGATTTACAAAACAATGTATTTCCTTTATTCTTTCCATAGGCCGGGAACTAAATATATTTACAAACAGGAAACAATTTTTTTATTCAATATTGTTCCTTTTCTTATACACTAAAGGAAAAAAGAAACTTATAAAAGTTCAAGAGATCACCAAATTAAATTCTCTGCATGGAAATGTACCAAATTTGGATATAATGTTGATTCAATGCATGGCTTTAAATGACAGTCAATAACAAAAAGTTTTCTTCAATGCCACAAAAGAAATGTGCACTGAAGCAAAGGACTCTCTAATCCCCAAGTCACAAAGACAAACTGCAGCCTTGTACACCATATGCATGTCAATGAATGAAACAAAAGAATTTCAAAAGGGATTTGCACCCCTCGAGCAAGAGGATATTGATGTTCTGCCATGGTGCGCCCGTTCACCAGACCTTTCCCCAATTGAACATCTCTGGGAAGAGCTTGGTCGACGTGTGTCAACCCATCAATCAACCCATCAATAGGGAGACGCTCATTGCAGCACTGCAAGAGGAATGGAACAATGTTCCCCAGGCTACCATCGCGAATCTGATCGGAAGCATGCGAAGACGGTGTACAGCTTGCCAGCAAGCTAGAGGTGGACATACTGGCTATTAATCTGTTTGGATATGAACTTGCAAATCCCTTTTGAAATTCTTTTGTTTCATTCATTGACATGCATATGGTGTACAAGGCTGCAGTTTGTCTTTGTGACTTGGGGATTAGAGAGTCCTTTGCTTCAGTGCACATTTCTTTTGTGGCATTGAAGAAAACTTTTTGTTATTGACTGTCATTTAAAGCCATGCATTGAATCAACATTATATCCAAATTTGGTACATTTCCATGCAGAGAATTTAATTTGGTGATCTCTTGAACTTTTATAAGTTTCTTTTTTCCTTTAGTGTAGTTATTGATACCATAAAAGTTTTGAATTAATGAAATTTACCTCAGGTTTGTAGGCCCATCCATTGGCATTATGCCATTATAGATTATAGCCTAATATAAAGGTAATTTATAACAATCATATTACATATTATGAAGAACTTGGAGCTTTTGGTTAAACAGACTGTGTTAGAAATTTGTTCTTAGTATAATTCCTGGAATATGTATGAATCAAATTTTAATATTTTTTTGATATATTTCTATCGTTAACGTTATTCATGAGATTTGGGGAGAACAAATCTCTTCCTTGTAAATAGGAGTTCAGATAATTATACTGACATTGACATTGATCCCCAGTCCATCCGTCCTCGCACCCATTAGAACAAGCTCCAGTCACAGAATTGCAGGATCCTGAAGATTCGCAATGACATGTCTGGGAGCATCCCGCGCCAAAGTGACCTTGGGGACATCCTAAGGGAGAGATGTCAAAGACATCATCAGACTATTGGGAGCACCGTGCTTTATTCATGTTATTGGTGAAGACTCTTGACTCTCATACGAGAGACCCTGGGTTCGATCTGTCAATGATGCCGTGATATTGCAGACCCCTTTCAAAGTGGGGGGGGGGGAGGGGTACCAACAAAAAGGGGCACTTTTTTTTTGGGGGGGGGGGGAAAGGACACCTACAAAGGGTAAAAACAAGGCGGAATATGCCATTTTGGGACATTAGTATACCGCTACATTATGATTAATACACTATCGAGGATCATTTTCGACACATTATTGTTTGTCTTAACATGGTTCTAGATAAAATCTACTTTGCAGTTGAGTGTAGTGGTCTGATTATTCATTTGCGAGCGGGCGAAGCGAGAGAGTAAAATATTGAAGATATTTTGAATAGCAGCGATTTTCCTAATATGATAAGAATACAATTTTAAAAAAAGTTGTCCTCCTTGCTGTTATGATTTAGGGGCACTGCTCATTGTTGTATCATTTAGGGAATAGTGCCCCTCCTGACCCTGCTCCACTGCCTATCATTGCGCTGATATCAGTATGGGAATCTATTATTATGAAGCCTCTCTGATTATTTGGAGCTAGGTATAATGGCTCTTTTGTGGACTTGAGGGCACAGTTTGTAAGCGACATTGAAGTATATAGGGACAATATATATAGGTTTGGTAGGGCACTTATCAGAAGACAAAAGGGGCACTTATCAAAAGGGAAAATAATACTATTATAAAAAAAAGAACACTGATCAGAAGTAGAAGGGGCACTTAAAAAGAGGCATTTATCAGAGGTAAAAATGGCACTTATCATAAGGAAGAATTGCACTATTAGAATTATCTGAGTTTAAAAGGGACACTTATCAGAAGGTGAAAAGGGCACTTATTAGAAAGAAGAAGGGGATAGTCATACGAAGAAAAAAGGTCACTTATCAGAGGTGAAAAGGGGCACTTATAAGAAGGGAAAATTGTAATATTACAAACAGAAAATGGGCACCAATCCGACGAAAAACAAAGGCACAGATTTCAAAAGGGGCAGTAATGTCTGAAGTTAAATGGAGCACTTATCAGAAGGTGAAAAGGGCATTTATCACAACGAAGAAGGAGCGCAGTTATACAAAGGAAAAGGGACACTTATCAGAAGGAAAAATTACACTATTAGAACGGTAAATGGGCACTAATTAGATGAAAAAAAATATTAGATTTCATAAGGGGAAGCAATGTCTGAGGTTAAAGGGGGCAATTATCATAAGGTAAAACGGGCACATATTAGAAAGAAAAGGGGGACTATACGAAGAAAAGGGGCACTTGTGGGGTACTTGAAAAAGTGGTGGGGGCACTGTGCCCCCCTCCACCCCCCGGGAGCGCCGCCTCTGGCACTATCAATCCTGAAGCAACTAACCTGGCTAAATAAGACCATACCATTACTATAATCATTATGATAGTCAACCCTTATGAATACAAGTCGATGATTATAAGTCTTGTTTAAAGGGCAATTCAACCTTTTGTAAAAATGTGATCTGGGTGAAAGCAGAAAAATAAGAGAAACAGGATGGTGAAAATCTGAAAGAAATCGGACAATGAATACGAAAATTATGAATGTTTGAAAAATGAGATCACTACATCTATGCGCATGATGCGAATCTCAAATTGGCAATTTGGTGAATCGATTGTGACATATTCACGGTCAACTCTCCCAAATTGTCTCATACCAAAATATCATTAAATTCCGGTTTTCTTCTGAGCCCCTTTTCCCTCGGGGCAGTACCCAATATATGTTGTAGATAGCACATTATTATAGGTCCTCCAAAAAGAAAAGATCCGACAAAGTTATACATTTTGAAGAAAATTGACATTTTAGGCATTTTGTGTGTTGGAGCGAATGGTAAAGGTGACAGATGCGACATCACAGTGACCGTACCGATTCGGCCAATTACAAATTCCCATACTTACAGTGATTGATAATTTTTTTTTTAAAGCACAACTTTCTTATTTTTTGTCCGATTTAGTTCAAGCTTTCACCAATCTGCTTCTCTGATTTTTCTGTTTTCACACAAATCAAATTATTACAAAGGTTGGATTGCCCCGTACATTGGTCAACTGGTTTATGTGTGCAATTGTCAAACTGTTGATTATCTACAAATTACTGAAATTCTTTAACGAAACTAATAAAAGAAATCAATCTAGTAGAGAAATGAAAATGGGAAATCTGTTTCAATGTTGACACGAATTATGTTTGTTCATTTTGTTACAGAATTATGGTAATTTCCATGGGGTCAGGAGTTTGACACCTGGCTCTCCATAAATAATTTTACTCAATCTGGGCCCCCTTGCATAAAAAGGTGCGTTTAATCGCAACTCAAAAAATTAAACGGATTATTTGCCGTGCCTCGCTACCTTGATCACATGCTAACCCAGTCCATCCTGCAGCACACGAACATCCGTACGGATCTGGGAGACAGAACACAGCTCCACTGCAGTCAGTCCAACCTGGTCCAAGAGACGAGCAGGATCCTGTGCATTCTTGACCAAAGTTCCCAGCCACGCAAGCTAAATATCGATTGAAAAAATGACATGAATAGTTTAATCATTAAATATCTAATTAAGTAAACATTTATCCTGGACTTTGAACATCAAATTAACGCAACTTAGCTTCATGCCATTAATCACATGTTCTCAGCACACCTTGATAGTGATAAAACTGTAATTTTCAAAGCAAGTCATGAATACAGATAGTTTAAAAACAATCCAGTAGTCTTCCACAAAGGAGCTCTGTCATCAAAAGAAGTAGCTCGATGTTCATTTAATGGGGTCTAAACGTCCAGGTGAACACATTATCCAACACGTCGAGGTCCCTCTTCCATTCGAAGCAATCAACAGTTCTTTTGAGGACTTCTTCAGTGAAGAAAATGTCAGTCTAAAATCTATCACTGAAGTGTTTGTATTTTTGTATAATAAGAGTATCAACATGCACTCACCAAGAAGGAACTAGGTAAGCTTGCCTAGTACTTAATTGGTGCACTCACCAATCTGACAATGGTCTCCACTGAAACCCGGTGGACATACACATCGTCCATTCACATCATCACACACTCCACCATTGTAGCAAGTTGGACAGGTGTACTGGCAGTCAAGACCCCATAGATTATCAAGACAGGCTGTGACAAAATACCAATCAAATGTAATCATATGTTTACATATATAATACAGATTAGTTCTTGTCTCAACAAGAGTTATTTAGATACAGTGGTTTCTTAATTATCTTCTGTTCTTTATATTATCTGAAATGGATCTCGTTCATTCAACGGTTCAAAAATTTAAATTCAGTAGTATATCTAAAATTTAGGTGAAAAGCTTTATTGTGAATACTACAACAACAAGCTTCAATCTAATTTATAAAGTTTGTTTCTTACGATAGAAAATTCTCGACTTATATCACCCAGCTTCAGTATCGCTTCCATGATATGGGGTATTTTTTCCTTCCGGGTAACCATTCAATTGACCTGGATCAAGAAAGTTTATGATGTTCCCCAAGGGCGCCCAGTCTCCATGAACAAAATTACCTCTAACAACAAGCCTCACAAGTCCTCCTCTATCGGGCTGATCCTCATAGAAGTAATGATGAATCCCTGCATGGGTTTCCTTGCTAGCCCTGCTGATGTAGAGCACGTTTCCAGAAACACTAGACGACACGTTTGTCTGCCCACCTCTTTCATGATTGATTTTCCATACAAGTGAACCGGAACCACCAGATGATGCGGTGTTCATCAGTAGGTGAACCTCTTGATCAAGACTTACTGTCACCGTGAAGTACTCTGGATTGAAATGGGCTGGATAGCCCATGAGATAACACATTCTATTTTCATGGAGCACTTTTCCAAAGGTTGATTTGGGCAGTTCCCTTGGGAGTACATTGTGATATGAATGAAGCATCTTTTTTATAATATATTTAAGAAACGAACTCATTTTTAGTGATCTGGGCCCATATTAATAAAACCTTACAAAAAGCCAGTTGGCAACTAAAATGATCCTCAGTTGCCAACAAAGCACTAGTAGGTATTCATGAAACCTTAATAAAATTTAGTTTTCAACTAGACCATATTCAGGAAGCGTAATTGGCAACTAAATGTTCCCTAGTTTCAAACTAAATTTCCTTGTCCCTTGATCTTTCTGTTGTCTGAAAAAATTCTTTGACCAGAATATTTGAACGATAGTATTAAAAGGCATGTAGCATCTTAATTATTGATTGCTGTGAAAACTTGACAAACAATCATTAATTTAGGTAGAGTTTGTTCTATGTCGTATTTCTAATTGCACTGTGTGGTAAAATTTAATGGGTGAATACCTTGACAGTCAAGGGAAAGTCTGCTTATCGACCTGACATTTTATGAACCTGTTTGTTAAAGCTTTTTCTGGATTTGTAATCCCATGTTGTCTCCGAACAATTTCAGCTTTGTTCCCCTTTAATTTGCCTGAATAAAAAACATTACATAAACATGCAATGTTAAACAACCCAAGACAACTTACACACAATGTGCGCGCTGCCAACGCTATCAGAGTTGTTAATCTTGTGCAATGAAACCCGTGATACAATTTCCTCAGTTCGTTACGGTCATAGGTTACGCCGCATAAGATCAATAACACACTGGATAGTGATATGCAAATTATGCAAATTGCTCAAGGTTGCTCCTTGGGCAACAAATCTGAACATGTTCTTTGACTACTTATAGGATTACAAATTAAAAAAAACACCTTCAACGGAGCGTGAAATGGACTATGCTCATTTAAGTACTGTTTGTTCAATGTGGTATTTGACCTGATATGCTAAATTGCCTCGGGTTTGACTAAACATATTTTCCCCCTTCACAACTTTTTAATACTCTATTTAAAAAAAAAAATTATTGGCGATTTTCGTCAGTGTCTTTTTTTAATGAATAGAATTTCAGAAGCTTGTCCGACAGTGCTTGAAACAATTTATACTATCTGCATTCTGACTATTGAAATACAATATCTCATGACAGGTGAGTGCGATAGCATGTCACTATATAAGTTCCTCGGGTAGAAGTTTCATATATTTGAATACATTTTTGAATTGGTCAGTTTAAATGAAGCTTGCATACGAGCCAATCAGAACGAATTTGAATAATGGAAGTGTACAATCGCTTTTTCGAAAAGCGATTGCACATGGAAATGGTGTTCGTGCTTCATGGAATGAACGTCTTATCACTACTGAACTTGGCTGAAAAACTGGGAAAAACTAGATGAGCTAAATGAATAACACTCAAACAACACATGTGTTCAATTTTTTGCAATATCATAAGCAAAGGGAAAACATACCGTCATCTCTAATGAATATTGTAGCCGAGTCAGTGGTCCAGTTGTACCGCTGGGATCGACATCCGTATACACCAAATTTATCTTGAGCTGTATCTTGGAAAGTAACTCTTCCCGCTGAGTCGATCGTTGATCCTTGAGGAAGATCGCAATATGCTGGATCGTCGCCCTGCAAACACCAGGCTGACAGCCTGTTTCCTGTTTCCAAGTCCGCAGACCTTTGAAAGGACACTTTACTGGCGGCATCGGCTCCGTTTAAGATGGCGGCGAAGGATGCCGAAGAAACGGTGTTGTAGACTGGATTTAGGTTGATGCATGATGCATCTAGAATGTTTGCTTGGTGAACACAAGAAGGTGGACCACAAAATGGAAACAATATATTGTGTTAAAGCTATACACATGACCTTGAAGAGAGGGGGTCAAGACATTCGGGGGGGGGGGGGCACTAGCATCATTAGGAGGGGGGGGGGCGATTTATGAAATGCTTATTAGTAAGACCGTAGCTTTGGGAGGAGGGTGCGGAAGGAAGTCTCTTTTCTCCTCTCCCATTCTTTTTTCTCTTTTTTTCCGCTACTCCCCGGTCGCTACCTTGCTCTCTTTGAACGTACATGATTGAATATTTATATTTGATCTCCTTTATTCCAACGCCTCATAAAAAAAGAAGAAAATAACAATATATGACTTGTTTTCAGGTCACGTGAGAAAAATTAGTTATAATCCATTACATCAAGCTCTAGTCTACAGTGGTGAATAAAGAGAAGGGATGACATGAAAGTAGAAAAAAAGAAAAAACTCAACTGAATAAGTTATAACTTTTTATGCCATTAGATAAAGGTGGGTTTTCACAGGGCACGCGAACGATTCGCGAAGGATGTGAATGTCGAAAAATTGGCAAAGTCCAACATACGGAGAAGTTTTCTCCTAATATTTGGCGACAATGGAGCCGTTAACCATTCATGGGTAGTTCGTGCGTAATTCTCACAACGTATGTGCGAATGTATTGTGTAGCGTTGATGGCCTATGGTCAGTCCACATACGCGAAGAACAAGCGACTAAAAGGCGAACAACATGAGAAATTATTGGAAGAACTTCGGTGCTTTCGCGAGACATGCGCGAGAAATATCCAAAATTGTAGGAATCTGTTTGGGGTTTCACAAATGTTTTGTGAAAACCTACCTTAACCATTTCATGAAAATAAAAAAGCTCACTTACCACATACACAATGTGCTACGTTAATGAGGGCTATCCAGAGAAGACAAAAAGATCGCATAATGTCCCCCCTTTAATGCACAGAGCCTTTTGCAAAAACACGTCCGGTCTTGAATATTGTATCAACGCAAAATGGTACAAGTCATCAGAATGTGATTTGTTTTAAACAGTATTTGTCAACAATACTTCCTAGTTGAGCTATGGGTGCTTCAAAAAAAATTTGCAGACACCCGAAACAAAATAAGTTTTGCAAAGCCTTGCTGGTTGTCTTACGACGAAGCTCTATCTAACCGAGATATTCAGCACGTAAATTTTCAGGCTCATGAACCTCCTGCTTTAATAGTTATAATAACAGGAGACAAAAGAAACTGAATTGGCTTGAGCTGTGAACCTTCTTCATCGCTATCCTCTCCCCTCTCTCTTTCTCTATTGACATGATTCTCTCTCTCTCTCTCGTTCTGTCTGTCTGTCTGTCTCTCTCCCTCTACTGTCATTCCTATCTAGTCTAGTCGGAAAGAGGGATTTCCATGCACCATAGAGATATTATATTATTTTAAAACCAAATTTTCTTTAATGCCTGAAGTAGTTAGTGAACGAATTTTGATGTTTCCATTGTCAAACCGTCTCCCATGAGTTTCAAAATCGGTTTATTTGGGCAGCCATCTTGGATTTTTGATAGATTCCGTATTTTAATAGCATATCTTTTGAATGAGATATAATGCAAAAAACAACCCAAAACATATTTCCTGAACAATTCTAGTATTAGGTTATTTCTGTAATTCGAGTAATATAACCAGGATTCCACAAAACATCAAAAAAGTGTGAAAAGTGATAAAATTTGCTCTAAAAATCTTTTTTTTTTAAAGCAAATAGATAGATAGAAACTATAATGCCTACTAATATATGCTTAAATATGCTGGTACTATGTAATTGTGATTCCATGCATAAATTTGCAAGCAGACTGCTAAAAGTGTACCAGTGTGGTCAGCTTAATGACACCCCTCAGATAAGGAAATTGGGCCTTTTTTTCGTGCACAGTCGAGGCCCATCGGGAATTGTGTGCGAAACCCCAGAGAATTTTGTCTGCTACAAGCGGCGGCTTGTCTCGAATGGGTGGGGTGCGGGAGCGGGATGGGAGCGGGATGGGAGCGGGAACGGGCACACCCTTTCGAGACAAGCCCCCCCCCCGGTTATCTCGAATGGGCGCGTTCCCAGCGAGAAGTTCAATGAACGCGCCACTTCGAGACAACCGGGGGGCTTTCCTCGAATGAGTGTGTTGAGTAGACTTTTGTAATAGACGTTTTAGAATTTTTTTTGAAAAATGTACTCTTGCTGGTTTTTTCGTTTTTCTTTTGTCTAAGATGTAGAAAATATAACCGGCAGTGGCGGCACCAGGATTTTTAAAGTGGGGTGGGGGGGGGGGGGCAAAAGAAATTGTTGGGGGCAAGGGCGGACAAACAAAATTTTCCACCCTTTTATTTTTTTCACTCCGAAAATTATTGGGGGCAACTGGGGGGGCAAAGCTTCTGACTGGGGGCAAATGCCCCCCCCCATGCCCCCCGGTGCCGTCACTGATAACCGGGGTTGTCAAATGAATGTATGAGGTTGCATGAATTCATAATGGAATGTTCATTTAAAAGTCAAAGGTCTGGTCGGGCAGACAGTCCAGAATAGAATGTTAATTCACTGCGGCGTATTTTTTTACGGGGGGGGGGGGGAGGCACAAGATGGCCATGCCCCACCCCTTATTGGTGGGTGAGTAAGAAAATAGGAAGATGAATGAGGAAGATGAAAAAATATTCCCGGGAAAATGTAAATAGGGGTCAATTTTCGCAGACTCTGGTGGTTTCCTCCCCGGGGATAGGTGGGGGGGGGGGGGGGGTTAATTTCCTAAATTGCCTGGATAGGGGGTCCAATATCTCAGAAAATTTCCCGGGATAGGGGGTAAAACAAATTCCAACTTCTCCGGAATAGGGGGTCACTTTTGAAAAGGAGTTACGAGCATAGGCCTACCCCTGGTATGGGGAGTTGGGGGCCGGGTACAAACGACCTTTTGATATGAGTTTTGACTTTTGATAGTGGGTATTGATAGAATGATAGTGGCATTAAAAGGTGTTTCTAACTTTGGAAAGATGATAAACACACCTTGGCTTATGTCAGCACATGTCTGTAACACAATTTCACAATATTTAACAGGTCACGCCAAAAAAATAAAAATAAATTAACAATCCTAGCTACGCCACTTGCCCTTTCTTCCCGTGTGCTTTAATGCATAATTATTCAATTCTCCGATTTATTTTGCACAAATAATGATTTCCTTGTCAAAAGCATTTTTAGATACCGTTTTTTTATATTTTCTACATCTTAGACAAAAGAAAAACGAAAAAACCAGCAAGAGTACATTTTTCAAAAAAAATTCTAAAACGTCTGTTACAAAAGTCTACTCAACACACTCATTCGAGGAAAGCCCCCCCGGTTGTCTCGAAGTGGCGCGTTCATTGAACTTCTCGCTGGGAACGCGTCCATTCGAGATAACCGGGGGGCTTGTCTCGAAAGGGTGTGCCCGTTCCCGCTCCCATCCCGCTCCCATCCCGCTCCCGCACCCCACCCATTCGAGACAAGCCACAAGCGGCAGGGTTGAGACTCCCTGCAAACACATTTGGTAAGATTTTTATGACTTAGGTTCTTTTATCGGTCTGTATACATGAATGCATGAATATTTTTTTTTATGATTACATTGAGTACTTTGTACTACTTGATGTTTTAAAAACCTAAGACAGCAGAAATTAATAATGACAAAATGGAAATGATATGTATTGCAGTATGTTATTGTAACGATTGCATGTTAGGGGCGGCAAGGTTCGTACACTATACAAACATTATTGGTAAGATTTATAGGTTTTGTTATCGGTGTATAAACATAAATGCACGGAAATTTCTATATTGTTATGATATACATTGAGTTCTTTGTATAACTTGATGATATAAAATGAAAGATTAATAAGACTCGTATGATTAGTAAGACTGCTTGTACATTATTGCTTAAAATCTCATATGATATGTCTCAGTAAAGCTGAGCGTTACGAAATAGTTTTGGATTAACATATGTCTTTGGTTTAATATGATCTTTGTTGTTGTTGAGATAAATAGTTGTATGGGCCCAGGAATAGTAAGCCAATATAACAGAAAATTTTAACCAGCAAATATGAATCATCTATACAAATATGTTTAGATGAAAAGTTGAGTAGATAGTTTTATGATTTTTATGTGTATGTTATGTATCAATTTGTAAAGATACTGAACAAAATAAACCGATATTTTCAGATTCATTAAATTACTAATTTGTACAAAGTTAAGACAGCGTGTAGTCCAGATTTTTACTTGACAAATACAGCACCTCCCCCTGAATATGAGGTGACGGTTACCGGAATACATTTATCTCATATCTCTTCTCTCTTTGTCCCTCTCTCTCTATCTCTAGTATCCGTCCTTGTATCTCGCTTATTACGCGTTTCTATATCGATTCTCACCCCCTCTCTCTTTCTCTTTCTCTCTCTATCTGTTTTTCACTTCCGGACTTTCACCTCCCTTCTTCCTTCTCTCCATTTTCCTCCCTCTCCCACAATCTTCTTTTGTGTCTGTGTATCTATCTTCCCTTCGTCTATATCCCTTCCATGTTTCTCCCTGGCCAATCTCTTTTCCCTTGCTCTCATTCCGGTCTTCTATCCATCATATATCTCTGTTTAACTCTTTCTCTCCCCCTGCTCCTCAGCTCGCTCGCTCTCTCTCTCTCTCTGTCTTTCGCTCACTACCATCCCCAATCTCTCTCTTCCAGTGTCTCTCCTTGCCTACCTTCTTCTGCCTCCTCCATTTCTCTCCAATCTACTTCTCTATCTCCCGCTCGCTCTCATATCCCCTCTCCCTTTTCTGTCTTTACCTCTCTCTTTCAACTCCCTCCCTTTAATTCCTCTATATCTCTCTCCGTATGCCCCCTCCATCCCTCTCTCCATGTCACCCCTTCGTTGTCTCATCTCTCTCTTCTATCCCTGTCTCTCTGCTTGTATGTTTGCCTCTGTCTCTGTATGTCTCTCTCATCTCGACCTGTTCAATTACCCCGTACCGTGTCCGGACAATTACCCCCTGGAAAATCACCCCCCGGAAAATAACCCCCCGGAAAACTACCCGCCAAGGACAATTACCCCCCGTATATTACCCCCCGGAAAATTACCCCCCAGGAAAACCACCCCCGAGGACAATTACCCCCCGGCTAATTACCCCCTGGAAAATTACTCCCCACAAAATTACCCACCCCCCCCCCGGAAAATTATCCCCAAGATTAACCACCCCCGAGGACAATTACCCCCCGGAAATTTACCCCCCAAGGATAACCACCCCGAGGGCAATAAGCCCACCCCCGGATAATTCCCCCATAAAATTACTGGCCCCCTGACCTTATAGAAGTTTGACTTTTCATGAATTTTCGAAGCAAAGGACTGCTACTTTAACTGTTTTAAAAGGTTGATTTGTTGTGTTTACGCTTGACTAATGTCAATGTGGTGAAAATCTCTATTGTCACCATACTTTTAATTAAAAAAGTAATGAAATTAAAAATGTTTCGAAGATAAATCTACGTATAACAAGGACATTAAACTATTTACATTATCTATCACACTCCATGTTAATTTAGTTGCCAATCACCAACAATTTTCCGCCTTAAAAGTGGATAACTTTATCAGCATATTAAATAGTGTTCAGTTTTCAGTCTTATTTTCACTTTTAACAGAACAATCAATATTTCAAAAATTATGACAAATAATCCCAGAACTCATTGACATTACTTTAATGCATTTTGCAAATCATCATTTCAACTAAGGAGGAATGTATCGAATTATTTGCTGTAAACCGTAAAAATGGAAGGATCTACTGAGAAGCAGAGCTTGTGTAATATATATATATATAATATATATAAGAAGGAAAAGAAGAAGGAAAAATAAAATAGTAATATGAAAGTGCGTAATGACATAATCATAACAACAAATAACATAACTGTAAATTCATTGAGGATTAAAGCAATGATGTCTGTTATCGATGGGGCTACCTCCCCCATTCTAAAAAGTTAATTTAAACTTCTCATTAACCCTTTGGTGAATTTAACAAAGGCAGGAATCATCACAAAGTGTTCTAAAGATAATTTAAACCTCTGATTAAATTTCTATATAGGAAATTTAATAATAGGTTGCGCGCAGATCTATGAGCGAGTATACGCGCTATATCCTGTCGCCAAAAGAAAAGGGGACCCAACAAAGAAAATAGGGTGTAAGTTTTCATCATTTATGCATCCTCTGTAATTTTGCTAATCAACTGATCATGTATTTGCCTTTGTATGATCTATTTCATGATCTATCTCATGATCCATTTCATATTGATATTATGCTTTCTGGTTCAGTAATTATTTCAGAATGAAATTTACCTTCAAGACTTATTAGTATGCACGGTGCTTAAAAATAAAGTAAATAATCTGCTTTCTGGTACATTAATTTCATTTGATTTTGTAGCTCTTGAGCAAGATTTTCAATCGGCGTGCAGGAAGATCATTTTAGTTACATGAAACTTATTCTAAAAACGTTGATTTTGTGAAAAACAATTATCAAAAACGGTTAGAGCATGTAATTTCATGAAGAAATATCATTTAAAAAATATTAGTGACTTTCTTTCTGGGGGTAGTTGCGGGGGGGGGGAGTTATTTTACAGTGGGTAATTGTCCTTGGGGTAGTTTTCCGGGGGGGGGGGGTTAATTGTCCTTGGGGGTAGTTTTCCGGAGGGTAATTTTCCAGGGGGTATTTGTCCTCGGGGTAGTTGTCCCTGGGGCGGTATTTTCCGGGGGGTAATTGTCCTGGGGGTGGGGGGGGGGGGGGGGGTAATTTTCCGGGGGATAATTGTCCTTGGGGGTAGTGGTCCCGGGGGGGGGGTATTTTCCGGGGGTAATTTTCCAGGGGGTAATTGTCCTCGGGGGGTGGTTGTCCGTCGGGGGTTATTTTCCGGGGGGTAATTTTCCAGGGGGTAATTTTCCTTGGGGGTAGTTTTCCGGGGGGTAATTTTCCGGGGGTGATTGCCCAGGGGGTAATTGTCCTAGAACCACCCCGTACAATGCAGCATTTTTGTGTTTGTTTGTTTGTTTGTTGTTGTTGTTTTATTTATTTATATGTTTATTATTTATTTATTTATATATTTTTTTTTTTTGGGGGGGGGGGGTTGGGCGTTGGTGTTTATTTCTCCCCGTTACATCTCATAACCCTCTCTCCATTTCTGAATCCTTGTCTCTCCCCTCACTCCCCTCTTCCCTTCTTCATGCTCTTCATCCCATCTCCCTGTCCATCACTGCCTTTCCCCTCAGCCCTCTCTATGTTTCTTTCTTTCTCTCTCCTCATTCTCCCTCGTCCATTTCTGTCTAGCCGTCCATCTCTTGTCATCTCCCCTCTTCCTTCCCCTTCCCCCTGCTTGTGCCCCCTCTCTGAATTTCTTCCAGTTACACCCTCTCTCCCTCCGTCTCTGCATTTGCTTTCCCTCTCTCACGTCTACATTCTAATGCCTCGGTTCATTTTCTTGGAATATGTAATAACATCAAACCCCATGGAATACCCATCAATTATTTTAAAAAAAGAGAAATGGGTCGGCAACTACAGTGTTAACTCATATCAAGCTTTGTTGGAGAGAGTTTTAAAATAAAGATACATTTTGATCTTAATACAATTTTCACACTTAATTCTAAAAATATATTATATGAATAGTTTTTAGCAAAATGTAAGGGTAAAAAAACTTTTTACAAAGTAAAGATGTCATGAATTGTATAATAGAAACGGACAGACAAACCCGTCAAGACAGGCAAACAATGTACTGCAATATGTATCTGTATTTGATTTGGTCTCAAATAATTAGTTTTACTGTCATTGGTTTTGAAATATCAAGCAGTACAAAGTATTCCATGTATATAGGGGTTTTTTAAGCTATGAAATTCCGTACATTTATATATCATTTATATAAATCTTGCCAATCATGTTTGCTGAGTGTCTCTAAAATCTTGGTTTCAAAAATATATACCGATGGTGCACGGGGATCCCTCTTTCAGACTAGACCAATCCACCTTATCTTTGTAACTGTTTCCCAAGACACAAAAATGCAGAAAGAGAGCTTACGTTCATTGTATCGTCGGTTTTTATTTCAAATAGCATATAACAGGAAATGTAAGTCAGGCTTCTCAAAGATATTACGTTCGTACGGTTAGTTTGCCCTTTTTTCCATTTTGGTTTCATTTCTTGGGCTTCATTACTTCAAACGATTTAAATCGCTTAACACGGCTTCGTAGCTTGTCCTAATTAATCATGATGGTCAAAAAGGTCCAACTGAAACCGTAGAATACGTGTTGATATGATCGATGTGCTATCAGAATTTCATGTTAAAATGTAATAGCAAGATTTATATTAAAAAAATGTTCTTCAAAGTATTAGCCTTCTTTTACATATTGAAATGCGGTATTGAGGACATAATTGGAACTGCTGTGAATAGGGCGGTTTACGCGATGACGTCAACACCCCTTACTTCCTAGTTACTGTTACTAACTCGGGCTAGTCTAGTTCTGGACTCTTTTTATTGATTTTTTTATTCGCCGACTATACGCGATAAGCCGAGTGATGGCACGATCGCGAGAACCTGTTGGCCCCGAAAAAAGAGTCCAGTGGCCAGTGCAATTGCTCCACGCTGACGACTTTCCCTGAGATTTTTCAGGGAGAGCAATTAAAATTGGCCGCACCTCCCGTGCTATAAAGCGCTAGTGAACTTTGGACCCCTGACGTCAGCGTGGAGCAATTTCACTGGACTTTCTTTTGCTCGGGCCATCAGGTTTCCGGATCGCGCCAATCACTCGGCATAATACGTACAATCGTCGAAAAAAGAATTCAATAAAGAGAGTCCAGAACTAGACTAAACTCGGGCAAGCTTCGACCGATCGCCATCTTGGATTTTGCTCGATCTCCATATGCAAAGTCAATGCGCGTCTCTCCCTAGCTGCATGCTATCGACGATAGTGACTATTTCATAATTTCTTACAATGGCATCGACTTCGAGTTCATCGTCAAGGAAGTCAGTGAAGGACTGGACAGTCAGAGATTTGACAGACTTCTTGAGACAAAGAGGTGTGAGTACGAGCGGGTATAATAAGGAAAAACTTGTCAAACTTGATACGGCTGTCGGTGACTTGAATCTTCCGTGGACCCCGATCTCACCCAGGTAGATACCGCCTGTACGTTGCGGGAGAAACTCTCCGAGTCGGCTGCCCGGACCCAACGAAACTGACAGAATATACGAGAGACTTCTCAGACATTCCTGAGTTTGGATTATTCCATATTTTCAACTACCGTATTTGATTATTAACAGAACAGACTATGACGGGAAAAACTCAAAGGTTATAAATCATTTGAGGATGTCTGTGATGATGTCATGTAATCACACTTTTCATCTCTCAATAAGAAATGCTATACCGGTATGTAGCTTCAAAATATGTGTAACAAAGTTACATGTAGGCCTACAGTATAGATGGAAAGAAAGTTGACAGTTTCCCACATTGTCCCACTAATGTCTGTAATAACAAAGGATACAAATAAGAAAGTATGATGAATAACTACTTGTACATGCGATAGACACAAATAAAGTATGTAGGCCTATTATGCTATACACCCTCCCCCTCACTCACATTTTGTACTCATCTATTGCCTCAAACTTTTAAATACAAACTAATTTCAGTAAAAATAAAGAGTTATGAAAAGTTATTTGTAATTCATATACTGCCCCCACTTGACAGAAGGGAGTATGGGGCAATAGGAACAATAACTCATGCTTCCTTCTGACAGGGGGGGGGGGGGGGTAGATTTATACATATTTATTACTACGATCCACAAAATTGTAGACAGGAACATCCAGGGGAACATCAGGGGGAACATTCGGGGGAACATCTTGCATGTCTTGAATTTCTTCTATTTGAACTGCCTGATGGCTCTTTGGACTCGGAGGCAGAGCTAGAGGCGGAGTTTCCAACAACCGCTTTCGGGGCGGAGACCGCAGAGGTTTTGTGGCAATTTGTCGCGCGCTCAAGCTCGGTGACTGCAGCTGGAATGGGGAGGGGATGTTCGATTGTCGGGCCGTTTCCTCCCACAAAATGCTTGGAACAGATGTAGGTATCCTTGGTGATTCGGTCTATTCCAAAGTCCTTTCGACCACACATTTTTATCCAGGTTGTACATTAATTTGTCCAAATATGTCTTTGGTTTCGGGAAAGGGATGAAAAACACCGCCAGGCATTTCGGGCCTTTTTCCCAATATCGTGAATCGCTGTTGCACGTTCCATAACACTAACAGCAATGTTTTCCTCCCATTTTGCGGAAACTGTGGAGAAAAATCCTCTTTTGGCGTACTCTCTCATGTGAAATTAAACCTTGATTTAGATCTACGGTGTGCGATGTGATGTAGAATTGATTTTCTTTCAAGTATTGATGAGATAAGCTTTGATGCGACGCACTCTATCGGTACTCTACACGTACTTCTATAGATGGGACTAATAGAGCAGCCCCCAGTAGTCGACGTCGACAGTTCCTTTGCCCGAGGTTGCGGGCCGTGTGCAAAATTAAATGTCTGTGCATATACTAAGTAAACCGCCCTATTGAAGCTCAAAGATACGATATTCCCATTTCAATTAACAACTAACAGATAAACGCATTTTCCACCCACGTACTTTGATAGCTCATACAATAGATACTACTAGAAATTATTTATGTAAATTAAAAAAAATTACACTGTAATGAACCGAAGAAAAGGTTTTGTTTGAAAGAGCCTGAAATCCATGTTCATCATGCTGGTATCTAGTTCTTTTACACCCCTCCGACGCCATTTTGTCCGCCAGCACCTATCGTAGATAAAGGAGATTAATTGGAAATAAGTTAACACGAAGCGATTATAATATTCCATGCTAAAGCAAAATATAAAAGAGCAATATTCCCCCCCCCCAACAAAAAAAGACAAAAGAAAAAAAAAAAAAAAAAGAAGAAGAACAGCCCTGCTAAAAAGCAGAACAACAACAAAAAAAAAAGAACAAAAAAAAACAACATTGCATTGTACGGGGTAATTTGAAAGACTTTGGATAGTATTTTTATGGGTTTAAATAAACAGTCAGGTCGCGGCGCGGTGCGGCTTGCTGGGTAGAAATTTTCGAATTTCTTCTTCTTTCGTTAATGTTAATCGCCAATCAGTCATATTTGACTATTGTCGCCAATGACTTTTTTTTTCTCCTTCTCTATTAATGGATATTATTTAAATTATCTTTCTTATTTTTTTTCCCGCTAAAATTAAAAGAGGGTGGAATATTTCTTTTCGCTAGATTTACAGTGAAAAACCCCGAAAAAACAACCGCTATCTTCAGCACAGTTCCAACTGCACTTGCCCTGCCCTTTCCAAGATGCAATCTTACCAGTCGGCGCGGTACGTTGCGCCAATTTTTCGGTCGGGCCTAGGCAACACAAGCATGGGCTAGGGGGCGCTCGTGTACCAGTGCGTATAGATGGGTTTTTACAATACATGTATTTTACAAGTTTTACACTTGTGGGCTTGGTTAGTAAACGACATGTGCATCTTATTGCTATAAATAAATCATTCTTAAATATTCTTCAATAAGATATAGCTATATACTTACATACGTATTCATGCATATGCATTATAGGAATATTTATTTTAGAAATTTAATCAAATTTTAACTAACAAAAAATATTTTTAAACATACCTACTGCACATACCTACACACATACACATACAATAATGTTAGATTACCTATTCTTTGCTGAAACGTTTCGGTTTTTTAAAATTATTATTTGCCCTGAGTGAGATTCATTTAATTCTGATAGAAGCATTGCTCTCTCAATAATATATTTCGGACATACTATAAGGTAATGTCTGACTGTTTCTACCTCAGGGCATCTGTCACAGAAACCTGTTGGATGAATACCTTAAATATCTTAAAAGATCTTGATTAAGATCGATAACTCCTACGGGGAGACGATGGAGTGTACTAGTTTCTTGTCTTCCCAGATTACATATTATATGGAGATGTCACCGATGGCTGTAATTCTTTCAAGGCCGAGTTTGTTTGATTCCATCTTTCTTTCCAAAGTATCTTGGAACTTTGTGATATTATTTGCTTAATTTCTGATAATGTTAATTTATTATGTATTTATATTCTATTTGATAAAGCTGCTTTTGCACAGGAGTCTGGTATTCATTTCCTAGTATTCCACAGTGTCCTGGGATCCATTCAAATTTTGAGAGAAAGATAACGGCTTGTACCAGTTTTTTTTAGGCGGAAAGTTAGTTCGACGCCCTGGCTGCTTTTCGGTTATTTGGACGCAATACTGCACTGTATGTGACAGCTGTTAGTGCAGGGGGGGGGGGGGGGGGGTTCCCCCTTCCCGCGCGAAAGCATTGACGTTTTAGCAAATTTGAGAGAAAGATAACGGCTAGTAGCAAACATTTTTTTTTAGGCGGCCGTTATGGATCGGCGCCCGGACTGCTTTTTAATTATTTGGACGCAACATTTCACTGTATGTACAAGGGTGGGTGCAGGGTGAGGAGAGTTATTTCCCAATTCCCGCGCTTCCCTCGCTTAAAAAAAAAAAGCGGTCTCGCTTTTTTTTTAAGTGGCTGAATAGGGGGGGGGGGCATGACCCCCTGTGCTCCCCCTGTCTACGCCAGTGTTTGTAACAGAAAGGGATAAATACACATTTTATTGAAAATCATGCGATATCACGAATATTTATATATCACTCGTATGGAATTGAAAATAAACCATGGTTAAATTTCATTTTTTTTTGGGGGGGGGGGGGGGGGGGGAAGGGCCCCCAAGCCCCCCACCAGTACGCCAGTGATGGCCAGGGCAGTTGGAACTGTGCTGAAGATAGCGGTTCTTTTTTCGAGGTTTCAATGTAAATCTAGCGAAAAGAAATATTCCACCCTCTTTTAATTTTAGCAGAAAAAAACAAATAAGAAGGATAAATTATAGAAAGTACATAAATAATATCCATTAATAGAGAGAAGGAGGAAAAAGTCATTGGCGACAATAGTCAAATATGACTAATTGCCAATTAACATTAACGAACGAAGAAGAAGAAGCAGATATTGTGGTCATCAAAACGTCAGTCCCTGAAATAAATTCCAGGTCGCTATCCATCTTTTACCGTTTGCGTCAATCATATAAAAGTGCCCCCTTTTTCATAATAGTGCCGTATCTGTACACACTAAAAGAAAACAATCTAGTCAAATATGACTAGAATCTAGTCAGATTTGACTAGAATAACTATTCCCACGGGCACCTGCACTATTCTAATCAAAACTACCAGCTTCTGGTTTGAAGTGAACAGAATCCTAGTCAGAATGAACAGAATCCTAGTCAGAATGAACAGAATCCTAGTCAAAATGAACAGAATCCTAGTCAGAATGAACAGAATCCTAGTCAAAATGAACAGAATCCTAGTCAAAATGAACAGAATCCTAGTCAGAATGAACAGAATCCTAGTCAGAATGAACAGAATCCTAGTCAGAATGAACAGAATCCTAGTCAGAATGAACAGAATCCTAGTCAGAATGAACAGAATCCTAGTCAGAATGAACAGAATCCTGGTCAGAATGAACAGAATCCTAGTCAGAATGAACAGAATCCTGGTCAAAATGAACAGAATCCTAGTCAGAATGACAAGAATCTGATTAAGAAAATGTGACCAGGCGATCTGGTCAAAAACATGACTAGACTTTTTTCAGAGTGTCCGTGCACATTCCTCGTGGAAAATTAAAATACAGTCCACCGTCCAATTTTCAGACAGAAATGCTATACGTATGTGTACTTACCATAGCAGACGACTGTTTTACCAGATCTTCGACTACATTGACATTGCTGACCGTATACCACACAAGCTGAAATAAAACAGCCACCAACAATCAAATGTTACTTCACAGGTAGTTAAAAGGAACAAAAAATTGAAGTAAGTTTTGTTTTTATATCAAAGATGAGAATTTCAGAGGACCGTCTGTAAGGTTGTGACGTAAAATTAGCCGACGTTACTGGTTCTATCGCTTTGCTAGAATGCAAATGCACCAGTTGATTTTTATTCATTAGGTAACGTACCAAGATCAGACGTGCTTTACTTTTGCTGATGAGAACTCATCTTTCTTAACCTGTTAACGTTAAGTTATTGAATTATATATCGGCAGGATAAGAAGAAAGTGATTTGGCCACTTGAATGTAAATAAATCTACTTGCTACGAAGTACAATAAAGGATTCCTCAAACACACACAAAAAATAATATTTGTAAATATTAATACTAGTTAGAATGAATGGGGATAATCAATATGTACTTATTATAACATGGTATGTTCCAAAAATAATCTTAAAAACGATAAAAACGATATACATAATTATGCAATATCCTCAGAACTATGGTGATCCAGAGTTTAGGGTTCTTTAACTGACCATATGATATCACTCTACTGTAAAGACTAAAATGGTAATGTGTCCTGTCCAGCCAGGACATTTTAAGAATAGCATGACTTGTCAGTAGAATTTTTACTATTCATAGAAATTTCAGCAGGCATGTCTTTCCCCACTGGTATTAATGAAACGTGAAAATCCTCAATTTTTTAATATATTTTCCTGCGGAAATATTTTTGAGTTTAAATAACTTATCGTAAATATTGTCATGTTTGTATACATATTGGAAGAGAAAGAAAAAAGAAATAGTTGCGTCCTAATTTTTCAACAAGGAAAATATATACGAAATCATTTTTAAATAAAAATTTATAAAGGTTAAAATTATAATGAATACTATTAAAATCTCTTATCACTAATTCTTTAACTTACATTTGTATTTCCTCAAGTTCCTTCCCCTCTTTTCGGCATACAGCATGTCGGTCATGAAGGGGTCACGCTTGATGAAATCAAGGTCAAACTCTGTGTCACGCTCGTCTTCGTCGTCGATGAAAGCATTCACTGCGACGACCACTAGGGCGATGAAAAGGTATACGATGAATGCTGATTTCGTTGCCATTCTGCCAGAAGATATAATGAATTTTGAATACAATTATGTGCTGAGAATGCTCACAAAGTTTTTACCGACCTGTCTGCTAAAGTCAAAAACGATCAGGTTACCCAGTGTAACATTTGAATTAGAAATGTGATTCCCAAAGAAGACAATGTTTTTTAAAATACTTTTTTGTCATTTTTTTTTTGGTCATGAAATGTATCAAGTAGTCACCGTCCATAATTTTGTAAGAATTGTTTCCCCACCCAATCGAATTCAACTTACATGATTGGGAAATCGTTATAAATGCTGTAGAACAGTGTTGTTTCTTCATTTTACCTAAACTAACTATCGAGTAAAATTTTGCTCTTTTGCATTAGGGCAAAGGTCAAATGTCAGCATACAGCATACATGTAGAGGCAATGATATAGCGTAAAAAGTAACATTAAAAGTAACTTTGATCAGTTACTAACTGGAAAAGCGCAATATAAATGCAATTATTATTAATCATTATTAGTATAACACATCACACACAGAATAGGCCTATCGGCTACATACTACTTTATAATAATATCCTAACCTGACATTGCATTCTATCATTCATGTTATCCAAAATTATAAAAACTATGTTCAAGAATGATCAAAATGTCATGAACAACTTATGCTAAACTCTCCGTAGAATGAGTTGTAATCGCAAATCTGCATTTAATAACACCATACTGTCTTGTGAACTCTATATTTGGGTGGTGATGTCATATGAAGAACAGTACATAATTCATGTACATTGTACCTTCAATTGCTTTTTGTCAATAAAAGATCACATTTTGGTATACCAGGGCCCCGTCTTATAGAGAGTTGCGATTGATTCGAACTGTTCGCAACTTGTGTACCTATCTATCATAGACAAATTAAAACTTATAGACGGAAAGGTAGCACCCGCGGATTTCCCTCATTTGCATATAAGCTGTAGCGTCACCATTCAGGCTAAGCGTATTCGGCCCTGATTCGGCCACGCCCATTTGGTAACATTTCATTTTCCCGAAGCCCCCGATACCAAGAAAATATCGAAAAGTATCGAGAAACTCCTTATGCATTATTCATTTTTGTTTTGCATACTCGATTTATCAAACTTTGATTGGACCGGACCTTATGAATATGAATGTGATTGAAAAGGGACGATTTGACCTCTCTTCGTCACTTCCGCTGTGAATTTGACGTCACCCGCACAAAGTAAAAAAAGTTGTGGAAAGTTTAGAGGTGAGTACACCTGTATTTATTAAAATTAGATTATATTTATAACAAGTTCTGCCATTATGAGTAATCTGTTTCAATTTCTCTACATTTTGAAGGGATTCTACAGAGCTGTATGTCATGAAACAATGTGTAATCTACTCTCGAACTTTCAATTCAATTTTCATCGTCATGAGCTAAATGTTGCAGCTCGATTCCCCTTACCACCCTGTCACTCGTGACGGCTTACCCGGACTTTCGGGCGGGACTATCTAGATACGTTTCGATAGATGATCTATTGATTGATGTCAATGCCAATGGCTGACAGATTTCGTAAACCTCGAAATAGATCGAACTTATTCTGTATTTCGATGATTTGGTTATCTAAGTTAGATGTAGATGCATAGACCTCGTTATGTTCTGAAAGACAAAGGGCCCAGGTGAGACCCTTTCTAATTAATTGATTCTGTAGCGTAGGCTGTTCTTGTCAGGATTTTTTTTTTTGAGAATGAAGAGGGGGTTTCATGTTGATACTAGTATTTTCCAGAGACCAGTCCAGGTCAAGGTTTACTTTGTGTACATGTACAGAGTTTGGTAATGCAGGGTTGTAATTTTAACGTAGTGGTTCTTAGTAAAAGTTAATTTGCTTAGGTGTACTAATGTTAGATGAGCTTTGGCCTAATTTTTTCTTCTAAAGTTGAGCCAAGGCCAAAGCCAAGGCTAGCTAGGCAAACATCTAATGATCTAGACGAGAGAGAAATTTCGGTCTAGGCTAGCATCATGGTGATGAGGTTTTATATTTTTTACATTTCAAGAGAGAGAGAGAGAGAGAAGGGGTACATAAATTAGTGTTGATTATAGCCCAGAATCAAAGGCCTTTTTAAAGAGGTAATAAATCTCCCCTGAGTATTAAATAGCTGGATGGCCTTTGTTTCAGTATTGCATTCATTAGTCTCATTCATGTTGACTTTGATTTCCATCAGATAAACATGGCAAGGAACTAACCTGTGGCTGATCTACTTGAAGATCTACTAGGTCTCCTTACATAACTTAACAACTGTTGGAGGTGCCGGATGAAGTGGAAAGTCCTACTTGATGAGACATGAGAAATAAACAGGTAAGTCTAGACCTTACTGCGGCAGCCTGAACGCATAGCGTTCGTGGCAGCATCCCTGGGCTAGGGACTAGACCTAACTAGTTAGACCTATACCTATTACAGCTAAAAATTATAGACTAGGTCTGGTGGTGGTAGTGGATCCAGGAGGGGGGGGGGGGGGGGGGGGGGGGGGGGGGGGGGGGGGGGGGGGGGGTGATGATGTGTTCACAATAAAGAGTGGCATTTTTAGTTAACATTGTCCAACCAAAACAACAATTTTTTTTTCTTTTTTCTGAGGCATGGACAATTCATTTGTCATTTTTCCTTTATCCACCACTGAGATCTGTTTTCAGTGTAATATGAAATTAGCTGTTTAGTGTCTTTAAATATCAGTTATGATATATTTAAGGGATGTTCAGTGGGATGTCATAAATACAAATTTTAGTCCCCTTAATTATTACATTTAACATTTCATTAATTCCTGCAAACAGAAACAAAACAAAATAAGATGGGTGAATGTATGTTATTGATGATATTATTATTTTCATTATTATTGTTATCATTATGATCATTATTATTGTTAGTAGTAGTAGTAGTAGTAGTAATATTAGGGCCAAATATGACACTATTGATTACAGTCCATAAATCTATTGTAGTTAGTCTCGTCTTTGAAAAGATGAAGAGGGTGAGGATGAGTGTTTGTGTGATTTTTTTTTCTTAATACAGGGTAATGCTTCTCTACCTCATCTATTCTACAACAGATGATGATGATGATGAAGAGGAATGCTTACCTACTGAGAATGAAGACAAATTCTGAGAGGAACAATTACTACTTAGCTGCTTCAGTTTTGCATGGTAGGCATATGCTTTAAGAGTAAGATTGCTATCAGCCTTCAGGGGCGTCAATGTGTTTTTCGGAGGGGGGGGGGGGGCACAACAGCCTAATAGCACCCTTCATGATTTTTTCAATGCCTCTTAATTGCCAGCTTCTCCAAGGTAACATGAGTCAGGGAAATATAATTATTATTATTATTATTATTTTTTTTTTTTTTTTTTTTTGGGGGGGGGGGGGGCAAAACTATATTATTTGCCCTCCTACTGCCCACTTACCACCCCATAATCAACGCCCCTGGTTGTTATTAGTACCTCAATACAATCAAGGTACACACTTTGGTTTAAGAAGCCATTTCTTGTGACTTTACTAATTTAGTTTCTTTTGAATAGCCTTTAAAATTTTATCTGTCCAACTGGAAAAACTTTTTTCCTCTTTAAATACTTTTGAGAATTCCCACTTATTATTATATTAATATCATTTAAAGAGTCGATGTTAACTATTAATAGGAAACTCTAAATTTCAGTCTTTTTGCAAATTCTAATTGTTGCTTGCTAAATTATAAAATACACAATGGATGCTATTTTCTAAACTCTTTCCTCTTTTCTTTCAACTGACATGGATTTCTACTTCAACTCTTGAGTGAAATAGACCCTGCTTTGATAAACATCTAAATTTCTTCATATTGAAATCATACCTGGATTCCAGTCTAATACGCATCATTAGAATCGCGGAGAGGAGTTTTAAACGGGCGTCGCGGAACGTCTTGGAAAGTGGAGGGGCTTAGTGGGGGGGGGGGGGGGGGCTGCATGTATTACCACATTTTTGCACTGCCGTACGTTTGCACGTGTTTACTGAAAAAGGTGGGGGGCTGCAGGCCCCCCCCCCCACCGGTTCCGCGGTCCCTGTTAAAGTTCTTCAATTATATCTTAACCATCTTACCCACCCCCTCCCCATGTCAAATGTTGCAGTCACATGCAGCCATTTTGTGTAGTAGCTCGTTATTGTGAGGAGGTCTTCCTCTTCTATGTGGCCTAGTGACATTACATGGCCCCTAATGAAATAAAGATAAGCACTGCCACAGCCACTTGGCCTCTCCTTTATTAAATCTTCTCACCATGTATAACAAATTAATAATAATAATTAACTGATTCTGTGAATTTGTGCTAATTTAAATACTATTCTATTATTGATCTTCAGAGAAAATCCATACTATTCAACACTTTATTTCAGGGATGCCACTGTTCAGACAAAAGTAGCAATTCCTACTTTTTCAACATAATTTTAGCCATATAAAACCACTGTTTATGTAGTACCCAAGGGCCCATTCTAGATGATTTTCCACTTTTTTATCAATTCTAATTGGCATCCCTGTTATTTAGATTCAAACTATAGAATTAGATCTCTGTGTGTGTTTCTCCCGCCCCCCCCCCATTTTTAGTTAGACTTTTAATACTATTAATATGCAATATACATGTACCAACTAAAAGGAAGATGAATCATTTGATTTATATTTCTTAGAAATGTCAACAAGACTCACATTTGTAAACAAATTTGTAGGCATTTTACTCCCAGTGTTAAAGATCGTATGCTCGATCTGTAATGAAAAACACAAGTCAGAAAAAATTGGAACCAGCGGGATTCGAACCTGTCATCTACTGCTTTCCGGGCAGCGACTTAACCACCAGGCTATTCTGGTTCACGGCCAAGTCACGATGAACTGGAATCAAATACCCAATATCCTCTTCTTTCTGACTCATTAATATTCAACAGTCCGCCGTAGACAAAAAAAATTGGAACCAGCTGGTTCCAATTTTTTCTGACTTGTGTTTTTCATTACAGATCGAGCATACGATCTTTAACACTGGGAGTAAAATGCCTAAAAAAAATTGTTTACAAATTAAAATTCCTCCCATCAAGGTTCTTCGTTTAAAGACTCACATTATCTGTTTTTCAAGAGTAACATGGTGTGCGTATTGAACATGGAAATTAGATGGTCATTTATTTCTTTTATTATTTCTTCTTTTGTGGGGTGTAGTGGTAAAAAGTTAATAGTATCTATTTCTCCAGTGTAAATTCAATAATTTACCTCTTGAATAGGGATTGAAATTAATAATGTATGATTCATTTATATTGAAATTCATTTTTTTAATGCATGTACATATTTGTACTACTGTCAAGAAAAGAATGATATTATTTGACCATGACAAGTCAGTTGTAATAGAACTCATGAAAGAGTATGACTGCAGATAAATGATGGGTTTATTTAAGAAGTAATACAATGTCTAAACATCTCTAAAGACTGTTATCATTTCTGCATGTACAAAAATATTCATTAAAAAGTGAGAAAATCTAAATATTCCCGAATTGACGTGTGCATAAAATTGCACCTTAAATCTTGATTGTAAGAAAGATAATTGTTATTGAAAATTTGCATGTGAACATGATAAAGGTCCTCTCACGTTATATCAATGACATGAACCATATGGGGATGGGGGTGTGATCGAGGTGCGTATGAGAGAGAGAGAGAGAGAGATAAAAAAGGGAGAGAGAGAGGGAAGAAAAAAGATGAGAAAAGGTGAAATACAAGATTTTATGATTTTTTTTAAAATTATTATTCTTATTATTTTATTTTTTTATTTTTTTTTTTTTTTGGGGGGGGGGGGGTTAGCCAGCCCTCCAAGATTTTTTTCCCCTCCAAAATGAACCAGGACGTGTGATCGAGGTGTGTGTATGAGAGAGAGAGAGAGGGAGAGAGAGAAAGGAGGGAAGAAAAAAGATGAGGAAAGGTGAAAGAAGATTTGATGAAAATGGGGGAGGGGAATTTTTTTTAGCTAGCCCTTCGAGAATTTTTTTTCCTCCTCCAAAATTCGGGGGGTGGGGCGGGGGTTACCAGATTTGATGAGGTCCAGTTTTCCTCCATAATTCTCTGACAAGCAAAATATGAATTTCAAAAATGTTATAAAAGAAAGGGGTGGCACACTTAAATAGGCTTATACTTGTCTTTCAAAAAAAAATAGAAGGGGGGGGGGGTCAGAAGCTGTTAGGGGGCAGTCTGTCCCCTTGCCCACCCCCACCCCGGGTATGCTAGTGGGGGGGGGGGGGGTGAGAAAGAGGGAAAGAAAGTAAAGAATAAAAATGTAATAGTTTTCGGGTCAACTAAAATGGCCGAATTTTCAAGGTTCATAATTCTCTTTGAAAGGTACAATTATAAGATTCACAAATTGGTATCAATGCGAAAGTTGCCCCTCAAGAAAATCAAAGGATACCTCTTCTTCTACACCGGCTGATATTTTATTCTTACCTTAATTTGGCCTTCAATTATTATACACACTCCCCCTCCCCCTTTTTTATAACATTATCCTACTGGTCAAAGATAGTAAATTTATTAAAAAGTAATTTGAAAAATTACTTATTATGAATGTAAAAGTTTTTTCTCTTAATTCATGAGATGTGATAAATTTAATGTGAACAACATGTATTTATCTTCTTCATAACTACGGTATACAACTCATTGAACTCGACCAAGTAACGTTATTTAAAGGGCGAGTCAATTAGAATTACATTTCATGATAATATCAAAGTATTGTGTCAATACTGCTAGAAATCGCATATACTTTTTATTAAAAAGATCTGTGTACTTCTCTAAGCTTCGTTGAAATTGCCTAAATCGCACGTTTATCAGCTAGTCTGTCACGCCCCTCGAAAAATAGGGCCCAGTCACGTGCCTTGTCAGGTGACCTGTGACGTACCATCGGGAACATCTAGCTAGCGGACGACGCTTGTCTGTGTATATCCAGTGCAGGGAATTTGGGATAGGCATGATAGGAGTGCATATCTCAAGAAAATGCCGAGGAGATGTGTTGTTGCTGGGTGCAGCAAAGGCACCAGCGATGGTGTCAGTCTGCACACCTTTCCTAAAGATGATGCAACTTCCGCTCACAGTACTGTTTGCAGTGACCACTTCAGGGAGGAGGACTTCGATAGTCAGGCCCTCAGGCCAGGGGCTGTATGACCAGCTAGGATTTGCGCCCAAGAATAAAATGCTGCGGCCGACAGCTATCCCTGTCATCAGACTGGGAACTGAGGGCTGTGGAACTGGAAGCCAAACACAGGGAGCTAAAAAAACAAGAGTCGGTCTGCAGTTCTGAAGCTGGAGTCACTGGAGAAAAAGAGGGTAGGTCTACCGTACCGTACCGGAGAGCCCGGGGGGGGGGGGGGGGGCACTCAACCTGTTTTTGGATGTGGGTGTGCCGCTGCCAATCTCAAAACAGGGGGCTAAGGAGCTAAATGGTTAATTGAGGAAGCTCATTTTTGAGGGTCTAAGAAGCGAACGGGCTCATGGGCAGAGCTAATTTTAGCTGCTCGCGATCTCACTACTGTCTACTCTGGTACACATACGGTGCATGAGCTGAGTCAGCGGTCGCAGCGCTGTTTTTAACGCTGTACATGCCGGGCCACTGCACTGGCTGGATGTCGCATGCAGATTGATCTCGCTGAGCCGCCGCTAGCACTAGTAATACCGCGATCAGTTAGGGGGCACTAGGCCGCCCAGCTCCCCGCTGCGCTGGCCTGGGAGGCTAGGGAGCGACCGTTCCCGGACAATAGGCTGTGCGCATTGTTTTCTCATATTCTAGGGAGCGAGTCGGAAGCCAATCGAGGTGCGGTTAGTGAAAATCTGAAAATTGCATATCATGGGAACGACCCGAGAAGGTTGAAAATGGGGGACGTCACAGCGGCACATACATGTGTGACATATATATGTGAGTGCCCCCCCCCCCCCCCGGGAGGCAGCTAGCTTGCAGCACACGATTTTGCTGTAATTGTTGTAATATATTTAGACTTTCATCCAGTCTTTCAGTGTACTTGGTTGTTATCATAAGCACGCACACAAAGATTCGCAAGGTACGGTCAGCAGTAAAGCGACTGTCCACACGTCTACTTGTCTGTAAAATATTACGTTTTTCCAAAACATAATCCTAATCCAAAAGAGGAATTATCATGGGTAAAGTGTTTGAAAAAATGCCAGACTTGTCATTTGACCTCTACTAAAATGTCTAAACAACCTTTTAAAATCCTTTTGGGGGACTTAAAGATTGTCGAAATTGTATAAATAGTGATATGAAAATGGATAAATTATCATTCATTTACATTGCCAACATATTAGTCAAACTTAGTGGCTTCGCGGGGGACTTCCCGATGCTACGTCAAATCGCTCTAGCCAATCAGCTGTCAATTTTGGGGGGCGTTCCCAAATTAGTGAGTTTTTTGACCAATTTCTTGTTACTGGGCAATTTTTTTTCTGTAAAAATGTCAGAATTGTGTCATTGGACCTATGTACTACATTTTTAGCCCCAATGTTGATTCTAATTGACTCGCCCTTTAAGTGGAACGACGTTAACCCTTTTGTGCTGACTGATCACATGTTGGGACCTAATTATAAAGATTTAATGACACCATATGAATGACGCCCATTCGTCAATTATCGATGCGCCGTCATTAGTCAAGTGATGAATACATTAGCATACATGAATAGATTAGGCGGATTTGACCGTTCTTAATGCACATGCGTGACACTGATCCACATTTATATTTTACCTGTGTGTAAAGCATATACACTGTAGGGGAGCATCGTACAAAATGAATAATGCATCGGGGGCTTCGGGCGCGTTCAAATCGTGCCCAAATGTTACAGCGTAATGGCGGGCGCTTTAGGGGCTTGGTACCTATAGCCCACCGCACACCTTCGATCCGACTAGTCTGCGACCGGTCTTCGAATGAATGAGGGAAGGTGTGACGTCACAGCTCTTGTCACCTTGTGAGTCGCAGACCAGTCAGAGACATATCTCTAGGTCAATCGTAAAGATTTGACATGTCGATCGCAGGCTCAATCCAACTTCCAATCAGACATCAGTATTGATATGACCATAAGCAAAGAGGGCATGCGCAAGTCGCAGACCAGAGTAGTCGGGTCGCAAGATACCCCTTGTAAAAAAGTACCATAGTACCCATGGTAATATGACGGTAATTCAACCAAATTACCATGATTTGACTCAGTCGGAGACCGGTCGCAGAGCAGTCGGATCGTGAGGTTTAGGGTGGCCTTAAGCAGTTAAGAGATATGACTTGCGATTAAGTTTAAGTTGCGATCGATTCGAATCAAAAGAAACTCTTTATAAGACGGGGCCCATGAATTCAATAAATAAGGTTCTGTACTATGGGCGGCCGCATGAATGTTCATTCAGTGTCCTTTCGTGGTACTATGGCGACACTTTCAAGAGAGTTTAGCCTCAGCTGATTACGAATCATGAACATGTATGTAGATCTAAGACTATGTTTTTATTCTAGCAACCCGACAAAAAAACAGACAACTTTCCATAAGTTTAGTAGTGAGGTGCTGTTGAAATCTAAACATATCACGCGATTATTAGAGATATGTACCACAAAGGATACAGATTTCCTCTGTTGTAGGCGTTTCCAGTTCGGAAATTTAAACATCGAATTAAATAATCATGATACTATAAATAGCAATGCATCTTTCACAGAAGGGATTTATGACGAACAAATGAGAAATCAAGGTGCATTTTTTCTTCCAACTAAAGACCTTCCTTGCACTGAAAGCGCCATCCCATCAGCCATTTAAAGCATCGATTGACACACGAAAATATGTGACGCTCCACCACAAAACGACCAATAAGTCGGAAATTTGGGCTTTTTAAATTTCAACACAGTTTGAAAGCTTAGATTCTAAGCTATACAATGATATATAACTTGTCTTGTATGGACTAAGCAAACCCTTGTAAATTACAATGAGAATGTCAATGTATCAGACAGGCTAATGACCAAAACAATAGAGAAAACGGGCTCTAAAGAAGAGTGACCATTTAAAAGCGCCTAATATATGTCCTATTGTTTGTTGCACAAAAGATTGAATCAAAACTCCCTATCATACACTGTGAAGTACTAACTGGAATGGGTTGAAACTTTCCACACCTTCAAAATAGATATATTTCTTTGTTTCTTTCAATTTTGAATGTCAGACAATGCATATTTTTAAAGCTATACCAGAAAAGCTATGTGAAGTACAATCCAAGCAAGTTGAGACACAAAGTTTAAATGTACAGGAAAACATGGTCATTTTGAATGAGAGTAAAAACATATTTCAATATGGTATTTTACCCTGAAATTTTGTCAGATGGTAGACTAATAAATGATCTTTCAGAAAATACAAAAAGCTTAAAATCTTAATTTCCACCCCAAACCACCTTTTTCAGCTGTTTACTCTAAAACTCCCATTGCGACTTATTCGTCGTTTTGTGGTGGAGGGTCACATATAGTTGTCTTTGTGATAATGAATTAATCTCCTGAAAGCTATATTTTTGTTTCAAAAGACGTTGTCTATTTTCTAGTTGGTGCTTGGAATCTCGCCTGCTGTTCATTCAACATGGACGTCCTCTTTGGAATGATAGTGCGGCCGGAATCATGAAAGCAGAAATGAATCATCATGGGAACAAAGTCTTGGAAAAAAAATGCGTCGAAGAAAATGCTATTATATGTATACCAATTAACCTGAATCGAATATATAAATAACTTACCTGCTTTAAAACGCAGTTTAACAGATATGATACACAATTTTGCAAGACGGCAAACGTCGAACCTGGAGCTTGGTAACGAAGATGAAACACTTATGTTACACATTTTTGATTACGGTCCGTTTTTATAGATAGTCATTGCTTTTTCTTCTTCATATATTACGTAGTAAATCAAAACTGTTACGGTTCTGTGATCTTACTGCCATCGCGATCCTCTCTTGGGTGTCAAGTTTTGTATATTTCGGCGTAATTTCACCCGAGGGGAATTGATTTGCTATTCTCCCTCCCCATTCCTCTCTCTCTATTCTCTCTATTCTCTCTCTCTATTTCCCGCCTTGTTCTTGTCTGTCTCATCGGGACTCCTACACAAATACACATCCACGACACACATCACCTAATGATAACAAAAACATTCCCTCTGCCTGCCTTTTTCTGACATTTTCTCCATTTTCGATTCTTCTCTTTATCTTACTCTCTCAGTCTCCTCTCCATAAAGTTCCTCTATTGTACAATGTTATCTTCCATTATATTCACTCTCTATTTTTCTCACTCTCTTACCCGGTTCCTATCAACCTTGTATTTCTGTATATTATGAGTATTCAGTCACGCATGATAGCGAAAGGTAAGGTGATCATGGTAATTGCCTCGAAACGTCAATTTCTAATGCTGAAAAAACTTGGGATAATCTTTCGTCACGGCGAAGCTGTCGGCGGATAAAGATTTAAGTATCGCTAATCCACATATTTCATAAAACTACGGATCCGTATATGACATTTGATATGAAGATCATGCTCATTTACAGTTTTGGTGTATATTTCACGCACGTTCTAGAACAATGAGCTGACGCTAAAGCAACCATATCTCAACCTCAATATCTTAATTAAAGATATTAGTTGGGCTGTCATTCGAGTGAGCAACACCATTTGAAATAAAACGCTAAAATGGGACAATGGCTCGGCGTTATTTTGATGATAACATCCACAACTAATTTGAGTTTCCAAAATATATTTCACAGATTAATGTTCATCATTTTCAGATCAATGTGATATATACGGATGAATATTTTAGAGTCTTTTAAAGAGAGAATCAAAGCCTACAAAAATGTAAGTTAATAAAATATAGAGCAATTATTTCAAAGCCTATATAAATAAAATATATAACAATTCTTAAAGGGCAATCCAACCTTGGAAATAAGATGAAACAAAAAGATAATCAAAAACAGATTGGTGAAAGATTTAAAGAAATCGGACAAGGAATAAGACAGTTATGGATGTTTGAAAAATGAGATCACTAAATCTATGCTAATCTCAAATGGCCAATATTGTTGGTTGATACTGACATATTGGTGGTTTCTCCCAAGCGCTTTTTCCTAAGTACTGAGTAAAACATGTTGAAAAATACATTTTACTCAGTTTGTGTGTTATTCGGCCAATTTGAAATTCTCATATTATGTATAGTGATTAAAAATCATAACCTTCTTATTGCTTGTCCGATTTCGTTCAAACCATCACCAATCTGCTTCAGTGATTTATAATTCATCTCCAGCAATTAGAAAATAATAGATGAGGAGAAGGATGAAGGAAGGAAATTTAATGCGAAAGATATAATCATGGACCTTTAACCAGTGACTTAATCACATTAACCTATCAATTATAAACACCGCCACCTATACTACATCCACAAATCAGTCCCCGTCATGTGATGTATCGTTCAGTTTACGTTTTTGCGTCGTATGATGATAAACTGGCATGATTGATTAATTGTTACAAAGCAAGTGTTATAATGTATACACCCTATGGCAAGGGCGGATCTAGGATTTAGTATAAGGGGGGGGGGGCACACAAATGCCCCTGAATCCGCCAACGGCCTATGGTATACATTGTCCCATGTAGCGCCAATAAACTATTTTAAATTCCTCTACATCAGTTAAAATCAATTATAGAATTATTTTCCCCTTTTACTCAAATCATGGATGTTACTGTTTTAATCAAAGAAAAATTCCAAAAAATACAGAGTTGCCATGGCAATATCAATTTTCATTTTCCCTGTCTTGGGGCCGGTTTCAGCAGTGCTAATCTTCGGCCACATTTAGAAACTCAGTGGTACTATCCAGCGTCCCACGCCAGAGCTCCTCACATGCAATCCGATCGAAAACCAGCGCAGCGATACCAGACACTGACATCGCAATACAATCACACCGAGCTATCGCGTGTGTTTCTTACACTGACTGTTGATGACTCCAAGTTCGATCGGACACTGTCTTATGCACTTGAAACAAAACTGGATCTAAAAGCACAATTAAAAAAAATCTTTATTGATAATGCAAAATCCAGAATATGGACTACCGGAGGTGAGGCAAGACAGGACACAGGGCAGAATTGGACTGATTGGGCCCAACTAGTATTCATTGTATAGGCAACACACGACGTACCTTTGTTAGGCAAAACGCATAATAATAATAGTAATAATAATAATAATAACGATAATGAATATAATAATAATAATAATAATAGTAATAATAATAATAATAACAATAATAATAATAATAATAATAATAATGATAATAATAATAATCATCATCTTGATGATAATAATAGTAATAACATTTATCTAGCGCTTGATATACATGTACATGTTGTTTCAAAATCATAAAAAACAACTTAAGTAACTTAAGAAAACTTATTATAAGAATGAAAACATAAACAGAAATACAGTGTATGATATAATACAAAGTAATAAGGCTATTTCTACATATTGTAACGGAATCGACGCTGCTTCCTCCAGCTGCGGTTTCGGTCAGGATAGCCCGAGCTGAGGACGTGGTACGTTTGGCGGAAATATACCACCTTGTCGAACCTGCTTTCTCTCCAAACCTTGCTTTCTCTGCAAACCGTCACTACTGCGCTATTTCTGCTAGTTTACTCTTCAGAAGTACGCAGTACCGCACGACCATGTCTAGAAGTACGCAGCACCGCACGACCATGTCCAGAAGACTTCAGTACCGCACGACCATGTCCAGAAGACTTCAGTACCGCACGACCATGTCCAGAAGACTTCAGTACCGCACGACCATGTCCAGACCTAGTATTAGTAGATTATCATCCACCAGCTTCCCTGCGATGAGGCGCTAAGATAGCCAGGCAAAAGCCAAGAAATCAATCACTAGGCGATTGAACAAGTTCTTCTCGAAATCTTCCAAATCAATATTTGGAAAGACTGTGCAAAACCATCATTTGAATCATTTGGCCCGCACACCAAGCCAGCCTGAAGTATCAGCCACCGTACTATCAGGCTCGGTGAGCGCTGACTTGGCATACAGTGAATGACTCAGCCATAGACCCCTTTTATTCAGCAAATACACCATAACATATGCAATCACATGTACAAGAAAAAGTGGTTAATTAAATACACATGCAATAATCAACTCATATTTTCCTAACTTTCCTTGCTTTGACCTAGGCAAATGACCTACCAGATTAATTGGCATAAAATGCTAAATAGCTTGGTAACAATCATATAAAGCAAATATAACAACAACAAAAGTTACAGACTAAAGTGTAACTAAAACATCCTCTTTTCCCAGAAACGTAACATGATCGATCTCACATTTTAATAAAATGTTATTTAAATGCGGTAATCGTCCAAAACGATGATTTCTATACTAAAACTTAAGCTTTTCTACGAAATTAAACCCAATTTCGTTACACAGCCTCCCTCCTTCGGCTAGCTCGGACCCCGAGCGAAAACTACCCAAAGTCCCAAAACAAAACTAAATAACAAGTTACTTTAGGAAACTATGACAGGAAAACCACCTACAGTTACCAGAATGATATTCCTCTGGCATGGTCCTCCTAGGACTAATATCAAATATTCATCACAATAAATCCAAAGTTCCTCAGAACTACTCCTAGAAAACCGTTCTAGCTTATCTTCTAAAACTAACAAAACCTGAATGAATGTTACTTAGTTGTACATTTTACTGGTACAATTTCTACACTTTTTCTGTTAAAGAGCAATAACACCAAACATAAATTTTGTAACACATCACAAAACTGTTAAACTAAGTTATCTGAACAATGAACTATCAACTTAGTGCTACATTCATGACCACAGTCCATCATTTCTCTCCTTCAGTCTCTTGCGTCGACGTGCCAACCCAGACCATGCATGTCTCTCACGGTGCGATATGTCGAACTCCGAATTCTGATACTGCTTTGAGAAACGAGGAGTTGAAGTGAACCTGCACTGTTGTTCCAGATGCACGCTGCGTCGTTTCTTCCTTCTGCCCTTTCTGCGTCTTGACTTCTGCGTACCAAGTTCGGGTCTGGCATCACTCTCTGGTTGCGACCTGGCTCTCTCAGCTGGGTGTTGTTGTGCTCCTATGTGTAGCACCTGTCCTGGCTCTGATGCGGGAGTTTCTTTGCATGGAACCGTGCCCCATGGAGTACGCAGCTCCAACTTCCGGCAGTCAAGAACGGCGTTCGTTTGGATTAAGAAATCCAAGCCTAGAATGCCCTGATTCTTCACCTTTGCTACCGTGATGGGGGCGTTGAAAAGCCAGTTGCCTATCTGCACTTCCAGCATCGCCTTCCCTCTGACTTGTACTGGTGTGCCATCTGCTTGCTTCACAATTGTCGAAACTGGCTGCAAAACCGGCTTCCTGTCTTCGGCGATCTGGTCGAAAACAGCTTCTGATATGAAGGTGGTTGTGGACCCAGTATCTATCAGCATGGTGAGAGGCTGACCATTCACCTTCCCATCTAGAAACAGCCCCTTTCTGCTTCCTCCACCAGATGCACCAAGTGGCCTGGCCTGCTCACTGTCATCTGTATTTCTGCTCTGTTCGGCATTCTGTCGGGTACTCCCATTCAACCCATCTGGTACTGGTGGCGGTTGCGGTGGACCCGGACTACCATGTTGTGCAGTATACATGTCCTGTGGATTGCCACCATTTAACACCTCTGGTACCAGTTCTGCCTGTGGAACTTCGTTTCCTCTCTGATAGTTGTAGTCTCTCTGGTAGTTGTAGTCCATGTGACTAATTTTTGCTTCAGCTTTGGCGATTACAGCTTCCAAGGCCTTCTCTAATCGCTGTAAGTTGCTGACTTGTGTCATTGGTTCTACCTCCTCCAGAACTCGAGTGTAATGAGGTGTTCGCCTGCTATCATGCCTCCTAACCTCCATCTTGAGAAATGCTTCAGTGTTCAGCGCTGCTTCTACTGCAGCATCCAGCGTGCGTGGTTGTGCACGAAACAATCCTTCCCGGATATTTGGATTCTCAATGGCATCAAGGAAATGACCACGAGCCAGTCTATCTTGTCCATTCTCGTCAAATTCTGGATATGCCAGCACTGACAGGTCTCCTATCTTCTGACCTAGCTCTTGCAAAGATTCATTTGGTCCTCGACGATACTGGCGGAGTTCGGCCAGGTACACTTCAGCTTTCCCTGCAGGACCAAATCGTTTCTGCAATCTAGCAACCAAAGTCTCGTACGTTAAACGTACACCAGGTTGTTGAGAAAGCAGTTTAACAGCTGGCCCTCTCATGCAGGCTGAAAGATACCGCACTGCTTCATCCTTCGTCCAGCCATTCACTCTGCTGCAAGCTTCGAAGTGAGTCAGATAGTCCAGAACTGATCCATGCCCGTCAAACTTGTCTGGAAGGACATTTGGCTTTCTATTAACCAAATCTGCTCTGCAACTGCCATCTTCTGGATGCAATGATGTAGGCACTTCTGTTTGCCCCCTGAAGGTGGAAGCAAACGGCCCACTTCTTGGTTCTGCATGTCCAGTAGCTCTGACGTCCGGTTGTGCGTAAATTGGGGAATCTGCAAATTGAGACGTGGTACTTGAGGACCGTACTGTTTGTTCCCTGGAACCAAAGTCTGTCCTTGGAGCGGATTTTACAGTTGGCGTGTTTGCCAACGATGCCCGAAGTTCTCTCATCATTTGGTCTACCTCGACCATACTTCTCTCTAAGTATGCCATGACAGCAGCTGGTGACGGTGGTTGTTCCATATTGGTGGATTTGTACTGGTCGGCAAATCCCACTCCTGACACCACGTGTAACGGAATCGACGCTGCTTCCTCCAGCTGCGGTTTCGGTCAGGATAGCCCGAGCTGAGGACGTGGTACGTTTGGCGGAAATATACCACCTTGTCGAACCTGCTTTCTCTCCAAACCTTGCTTTCTCTGCAAACCGTCACTACTGCGCTATTTCTGCTAGTTTACTCTTCAGAAGTACGCAGTACCGCACGACCATGTCTAGAAGTACGCAGCACCGCACGACCATGTTCAGAAGACTTCAGTACCGCACGACCATGTCCAGAAGACTTCAGTACCGCACGACCATGTCCAGAAGACTTCAGTACCGTACGACCATGTCCAGACCTAGTATTAGTAGATTATCATCCACCAGCTTCCCTGCGATGAGGCGCTAAGATAGCCAGGCAAAAGCCAAGAAATCAATCACTAGGCGATTGAACAAGTTCTTCTCGAAATCTTCCAAATCAATATTTGGAATGACTGTGCATAACCATCATTTGAATCATTTGGCCCGCACACCAAGCCAGCCTGAAGTATCAGCCACCGTACTATCAGGCTCGGTGAGCGCTGACTTGGCATACAGTGAATGACTCAGCCATAGACCCCTTTTATTCAGCAAATACACCATAACATATGCAATCACATGTACAAGAAAAAGTGGTTAATTAAATACACATGCAATAATCAACTCATATTTTCCTAACTTTCCTTGCTTTGACCTAGGCAAATGACCTACCAGATTAATTGGCATAAAATGCTAAATAGCTTGGTAACAATCATATAAAGCAAATATAACAACAACAAAAGTTACAGGCTAAAGTGTAACTAAAACATCCTCTTTTCCCAGAAACGTAACATGATCGATCTCACATTTTAATAAAATGTTATTTAAATGCGGTAATCGTCCAAAACGATGATTTCTATACGAAAACTTAAGCTTTTCTACGAAATTAAACCCAATTTCGTTACAATATCATGTTTAGTTCTTCGACAATTTTCATATGGAAAGAAATTCTAAAGTATGGATTTTAAAATATTTAAGGGCCAGAAATGATTCACAATTTAATACAAAATTAAGGTCCGTCTATTGCATATACGGGCACATTTTCATGAGTATTTGGGCCTCTAGCTGCCAGAATATAAGGTTGCCAAAGAAGGAACTTTGAAAATTATAGGGTAAATGGAGCTGCACCCACCAGCACCCCCCTTCCCCACCCCCGCGCCTCCCTCACCATACGCCTAGGCTGTACTGGTGCATTACATCAATCACACACGCGATATTATGTCATAGTAAATTCAATGTGCAGAAAATTTTTAATTAAATAATGATAGAGAGAGATAGATATTTGATTGAAAATAACTTAATCGCAGTCCTAGGAGTGAATTGATGGATTACAATTATACATTGAAATTTTATATAAATAATTATACAAATTGACAAAACAATCCCCCCAAATACGATGTGAAAGCAATGATCGGAATAACAAAGAGCGAACTTATTCAGAAATTAAAATCTTTGGAAAAACAAATCTGCATTATCCTTCAAGTTGATCATGAATCCTTACACTCTTAAAATAATTGGGCAAAAAAAATGCCTAACTTTTAACCAACACTGGGCAACATACTGTCCACACAACTATTGGTTAAAATTTGCCCAACTGATGTTGGGCAATCCATTTACTATGTTGTTGGGCAAATTAAATTGCCCATCAGTTGGTGAACCATCAGATTTTACCCAACTCTACAATTGCCCAACGGTTGCTTATATTCTCAGTTGGGTATTTGCCCAACCAATTTTACCCAATAGGATTGCCCCACCCTCTTTTTGTCCAGCTGTTGGTAATAAATATTATGTGGTTGGGCAAATTCAGTTGCCCAATTGTTTCCTTTTTCCTCCAACGTAGGTAAAAAAATAATTAAACCTGCTTGTTATGTCTTTTAACTTATCATTTCTAACCAATCTATTTTAAAAGCTATTCTATATCTTAACCTATCCTATCCTAGTCCTATCCTATCTAGTTGGTAAAGTCCAGTGCAAGCTATTATATACCCCTTTTTTTTTTTTTTATCCATTTGGTGACAGTTAGTAAAATCGGGCCACCCCAAACCATACGCTACTAAAAATCATGAATATTCATATCAGTGTTTTCCCCAATATTGGGGGGAAAATGCGAATTTCTAACCAACCATCAGTTACCCAACAAAATTTACCCAACTGGCAAAGGGAATGTGACAAAATTACACAACTACAGGGCAACAAGTACCCAACCCATACTTACCAAACACTGATGGTAAATATATGCCCAATATTTAGGTAAAAATTATTGACCAATATTTGTTACACCACTCGAGTGTCCAGTTGGTTAATAATAGCCCAGAATTGGGCATATTTTTAACCAACCAGCAGTTACCCAACTAAATTTACCCAACATTTTAAGAGTGTATGAACACTGCAATCACTGACTTGTATTACATTTTGCAGGTGACTAGATACACGCTTATGCACAAACTAAAGTGTCTTTTTAAAAATTCATGATATTCGTTATTCATTGCACAGGGAAAGTTGCTATATCGGATATGCTGTCTCTTGAGACGTTTTCTGCAACGCTCTAGAGCTTATCACACCGGAAATAGAGTTGTTATATGATCCAGAAAATAACTTAAAATAGAAAATTCACAAGATCATACATTATTATCAGTATCGTTCATATTCCCCGATGCAATCGTGTAGAGAGTTTGTAAGTCTTTATTACTTAGAACCAATGTTCTTTGGTTCAAAGTAATATTTCCATTTCAAGTATTAGATATGTCATGTCTACGTTAATCACATGTAAACCAACCATCTCTCTCCCTCCATCTCCCTCTCTCTTCTCTGTTTTACTCCCTTTTCACCCCTTTTCCCCCTGCCTTATCTCTTCCTTCTTCTCACACACAGACACACTCATTATTTTTCATTTTCCTCCTTTCTCCACCCTCCTTCTTTTCATTCTTTTTTGTTTCGACACCGGCTTCCACTTACACTTTACCTTCACACTTAGTTTTTCTTGTGGGTTGAGGCAATATCCTTCTACCTCAACTCACTTATCAATAATTCGCTTCTCGTAATGATGTTTTATGAATTTAATATTACTGAACGACCCACTCGTGATTAAGTTATAGGCCTATAAGTTTCTGGACATGTAATATGCAAGCTTTGCTTTTAAACATGTCCAACTGTTTCAACATCACTTAATGGGTCAATATTTGTGCATCATATATTTTAAATTATTGATATTTGATATTGTGCCATATCTATGGAAAAACCTCATTGTTATATTTTATTATTGTATTCATATAATGTTATGCTCTACAGTATTATGTAAATTATGTTAATATAATTGAAAACAGTCAATAAAATCTGAAATATGAAATCTGAATACAAGGAATATCCATATATATCATGTACTCGCAGTATGTTTGCTAAATCTTTCTTCTCGACGGCAAATGAAAATCACTTATTAGACCTATCACGTGCGAATTAGTCTGAAAAGCAAAGTAAAAATACATCTCATACATCACTATGAAAACACCTAGGAATGGGTAGAACGCCTTGCCCCGAATACATAGATTATGTATTATGTTTCGTTTTTGTCCAAGCTGAAATGCAGTTCCTTTCACAGTGACTGCTATCCAATCAAACTTTTGGATCAAAGTCATGGCGCCCTTTACAGATTTTACTTTAAAATCATTTGTTGTCCCAATAAACCGGCTGCGACTTTTTTTTCTACACACGTTAATGCAAATGATCATGGATTATCATAAGCTGAGCTGCAAGACCGAAGTGCGCAAGCGCGTGGGCTTCGCCGAAACTGAAGGCATCATCGAAGTGGACGGTTGGTCTATAATGGTTCTACGCAGGACACACAGATTTGTTAGATATGAAACCAAGGCTTCCACTTTCAAGGAAATTTCTTTCAGGAAAAATAAAGAATTATGAAAGTGTCAAGGACATTATTGAGGAAGTTGAAAAATTCAAGGAAATTCAAGGAAAATTTGAAGAAATATCTTTGTAAATAAATAAAAACAATAATAAGGAAATACTGAAAATTAAAAATTAAAGTAAATATGTGAACCTCCACCACTAAACAATCAATTAGTCGGAAATTTGGGTTAGCACAGTTTGAAAGCTTAGATTCTAAGCTTTAAAATGATATATAACTTGACTTGTATGGACTAAGCAAACCCTTGTAAATTGCAATGAGAATGTCAACGTGTCAGAGGAAACGGCTTCTATTAAAAGAAGAGTGACCATTTAAAGTAGAACAGTATTGCCGATCACGAAATATGGTGATTTACATATGAATGTAAAGCAGGATGTGTGTTGAATACGTTGGTGTTCATTAATGCCAATATAAATATCATTATATCAATGTAAAAACACATTTTATCAGCCCGTCTCAGACGGCAACGAATTGCGAATTGGCGTTTGCGAACGGAGTGTTTATTGATGACGTCATCGTTGGGTCGTTTGGACGGCGCGCATGCCAGCGCTTATATTGGATGGGCGTGAGAGTGTAGATCATCGGGGTGATAGCTTGTTAGATCTCTAATTATGAAACTACTAATGGCATAACTACTTAAAAGAAACGATTCACACATTTCTTATATAATTCAGTTCTCATGGAAATGGCTGTGGGACTTTTGGAGTGTAATTGTTTGAAGAAAAAGAACGTCCAAAGTCACGAGCTGAGACTTCATCTCCAGACACGGCCCGAGCTCCAGACGCGTACGTGTCGATATACTGAGTTTGATTTTGTTATACTGGGCCTTACTTCTAAATTCCCCTTATTTGATAAAGCTACGTGTATGGTGGCATATTGTCATCTATAATTGCTTCTTCTGAAAACTGATATAACTCACATTCTCTCTGGATGAAGTGTCGAAGAAACTTATTTGATTTCAGCAGAAATCGAATTTCGCGCATATGTATATAGTTCCGTGTACGGGGACCGTACCGGGGAAGAATTGTTCGTCACTGATTTGTTCCTGCAAACGAGATTTATTTGTGTTTTTAACGCACTTATTTACTGCAAATGTCAATGTCAGATTCTATTTAAAAATATTTATACTGCATATAATTTTTAAAAGAACGCAAGGTGAAATTATAGTAAATAAATGTGAACATTTCCGGTACAAAAAATAAATGTCGTCTCAGCTCAGGTGCAGATCTCGCTATCACTCAGCTCGTACGTGGATAGCGTGCATGCAATGACCTATTGTTTACGTACGTGCATGCATGGCTGACGGAATTGCTGAATGCTGGTGCTGCTGTTTCGTCTCCGGAATTGCGATTTAGGGTGGCTAATTCTTACATATTTCAGTTATATATTTAATTTTGTGAGTGTGTGAATCGAATCAAGAGTTTGTTGGACGTTGGTGAAGTAGAGGGAAGGGGATATGGCTGAGCGGTCGAGGTCGTCTGACAGTGAAGTAGGCTCCGGGATGACGCTCATGCTCGGCAACTTCTTCTCCTTCTATCTCCTCGCCCTCGCCTAATTCACCACTATCATTGTCACTGTCTGATACACTATCAACATCTCCTTCTTCCTCTTGGTTGCTTTCGATTTCAAAGTCTAAATCTAACTGAATCTCGTCCATATTTGTGGTGATACTGATCGAGCACATATATCCAAATAGCGTATGCCTAGCGTTTGTACAGCTTTCTCACCACCCGCGCGCGCCAGCACATTGTTGAACGACCCAACGATGATGTCATCATCAAACACGCATTTCAGATTAGTGTTTCAGATACAATATCGCGGTGAGATTTTATCAATTTGTATAAGTAATTTATGGCGTCCCAACTACTTTTCCAAACTGAACAATAGTTTAAGACGGTTCTATGAACCATAACCTTTACAATGATATGAAATTTAACCTTATTCATATCAATACTGTTCTACTTTAAGAGCGCCTAACCTGTGTCCTATTGTTTGTCGCACAAATGGTTGAGTCGAAACTCCCTTTTATACATTAAGATGTACTGATTGAACTGAGTTAAAACTTTCTCTTTTTATGCTTCCTTATATATCATACCTTGCAGTTGTTTTTCTTTGCGTTGTACTATAAGGGGATATGTCTTAAATCCCCCAAAACGAATATTGCTGAAAATTGCTGAAAATTGCTGATATTATCACTGATATAAGGTGTTAAGATTATTAAAGCAAAGGAGAAATAACAACATGCAAACGTAAATGAAATTACTCTATATTTTTACAAACCTGCTATCCTTTGCATCTCCTTGGTACTACGATTATGTCCATTATGTTCTAATATGTTTGAAATAACACAAACATTGCAATAATCTTCTTACTTCTGTATCTTGCTTTTGATATGTACTTTATTTCCCATTCAAAGTTCTAAATGTTTGTGTATGAAAATTCAGGTGCTTGGTTTGAGGTTATATCACTGAGATTGTGACAAAAGAGTACCGTATAGCATCATGTATAGAAAAGAAATTACGTCATTTTCTTCTTAAAATTACTCATGATACTAAAATCATTGTCCATTCTTTTCTAAGAAGATCAAGATTAGTTCTTACTTTGTATACTTTTTCTCTTCTAAGTTCATTATATCGTCGTTTGTGTAATTCATAGGGTTGCACTTTGTTTGAGGAAATATCACGTTGAGGTTACGACAAAAGAGTAGGGTATATAATGTATAGTTTGAAGAACTACATGTACGTGACCTTTCCTCATAAAATGACTTATAATCATTATTTTTCTTAAGTAGATCATAAAATACGTGTTTTTTCAATTCTTACTTTATAATACTATTTATACCATCTAAGTTCTTTATCAGATCGTTTGTGCAATAATTATACGGCTGCAGTTTGTATAAGGAAAATAAAAGACACTATGAACATGGCGAACAAAGAAGCGGACAAAATATACAGCTCCTCATTGTACCTTCAACAATTGCTTTGGTAGACAAAAGAATATCCCTTGATTGCTACTATGTAAAAGTATGTAGAACAGGTGTCACATGCATATTCACCTGTTCTACTTTTTTTACATAATAGCAATGAAGGGATGTTCTTTGTCTATCAGATCAATTGTGGAGGGTACAACGAGGAGCTGTATATTTTATCCGCTCTCTTTATCATCGTGTTCATAGTGAGAGCAGCGTAATGTATAGTTTACGAAAGTACATAACTTTTCCTAATAAAGTACTCATAATTGTAAAAATTATTGCGTGTCAAGGGTCACAGGACCTATGGAGTATAGACCTGAGTATAGACATAGAGCAAGTCTATGGGATTCCTTGTTTCTTGGGCTGGGTCTGATCTGAGGCGGGGAAAATGATTTTAACTTGAGAATTTAAGGAAATTGAACAAAATCTAAGGAAATTCCGGCCCTCATAAATTTTAAGGAATTGGATTTTGATTTGTGGAAGCACTGCATCAAACATGGAAATGTTTCCCCTCAGCTCTCACCCCCTCTCTCCATGGCCTTTTTTCCTCTCGTTGTTTTTTTTTCTCTCTCTCTCCAGCAGCAATGAACCACTCTGTAGTAACTAGTATTAATGTATATTGGCGTAAAATAAGGGAAATCCATTAATCAAAGGTTTTCAAATGTGTCTAGCCTGTCCTGTATTATATCTTTCTTCAATAACAGAAAACACGAAACTGAAGGTAAAATCAAAGGAATTGGAGGTGAAGTTAATTGAGTTGGGACATGTTAAAGTATGCATTTTCTTGTTTATATCAGTGCCGATTTAATTTTTCCATGAACATGTGGAAAGAAAGATTCAACAAAACTAAGGGGAAAAAGTAAAAAAAAGCAGAAAGAATCACTGGGGTGAGGCGAGATATTTTTTACAAGAATGTGCAAAGGATATCATTAAAAAATGGCCAAAAAAATCATGAAAAATTGCGATCATCTTTTATTTTCCTTTCATGAGTTTTCAGGTCAGGGAGAAAATTATGTTCACTGTAATGGAGGACACAACCGGACGGTTTAGAGATACATTCCTCCCTTATCAAATCATATAGAGACGTTTGCTTGACGTGTTTGTTTGTTGATTGTATTCGGAAATTTCATTGAATTGTGAGAGTAAAGAGTTACATATACATACAGGGTTGGAAAAAAGTTTGGAATATTTTCATTCCAAGAATTATTTCTTGTCTTAAACATATCCCTCGTCATTTTAAGTTCTTCTTTGAGGTTCAAATAAAAGATATGTGTCCCTTTTTAACTTTAAAAGCACAACATTAAAAATCAGGCTTATCACACAGTGCAGAGGTCCACTTGGAATTCGGAGGCGTATATTTGCTGTTTTTGCAAATGTCTAACGAAAAAGTTAAATAATCAGATACAGTTTAATTGCTATACCGAAGTCCTCAAAATGACTGCAAACTGCACGTAGCTTTTTCAAAATTCCACGTGAAGTACAGAAATGTATAACAAGATGTTCAAACACAAATAGAGCAAATCTGACAACATGTGGTTCATTGGTCAGCCATTGTAACATGTTTAACAATATTACGTAATCTTTGGTACAAGATGGAACAGTAGACTTCATTCAACACAGTTAATCCGATTTGGATGAATTATTCATCACAATATAGTAGAAACTAGCATTTAAAATCAGACATACTCATCGCCAAAAAAATATTCCAAACTTTTTTCCAACCCTGTAATGTAAAAGAGAAATAACTATTTCGGTGTTGAAGTAATTAATATATTGTTTTAATTATAAATATGGATTGAAACCCATTGAAATCCAGTATTTGGTATGGCTGTAGTGGTTTAAAGACCTGCTCATGCTTTTTACTCATTGAATAATCAAATCAAAAGAGCCAAATCATAAAACAATAATAATAATAATGATTAAACATTTTTATATAGCGCATAACATCTAGGCAAAATTGCATGTCTCTATGCACTTTAAGAATAGAAAACGAGATGTTTGTACAGGAAAAGGAAAAATGCACTGGGTTCATGTTTCTTACTACTCATAAGTGGTAAAATAAAATACGTTTTCAAGGTACTGATGAAGGTGTCATAGGTTCCTATAATTTTGAGTTGTTCTGGTAATTTGTTCCACAAACAAGTGGTTGTGTATGAGAAAGACCTTCCCGTATGACTTTGTCATGGTTTCTGGAACACAAAGCAGAGACTTGGCACTGGAACGTAGCATTCTTTCTGGTTTATATGGAGTTAACAATTCACTAAGATAAAATTACTTCGTTTCTATGCTGCATACATGTAGGCCTACATGTAAACCATGTGATTGTTTAATATTTACTGAAAGGTATTGAGGTATTTTGTTTTACTATTTCAGCTTTGTATAAAGACACAGGTATATCAAAATTATTGTTTAAATGAAACAAAATAATGGTGGTTGGTTTGTGATTGTCTATTGATAAATATAACCATTATTTGTTAATCAATCAAAGTAATGGAAATCAATTTTTTCAGTTGAGATAATCAGTAAAGTAAATAGCTTATGTGAGAGCATCGTTAGAGCATATTTTTGTTAGCATTTTTTTCATACTTAAGCGAAATACTTGTTCATGTTCATTTTATGTCTTTATTCATTTCGATAAACATCAGTGTATTTCAGGAATTTCCTTTTCTAGTATGGGAGAGCCAATACAAAGACAAAGAGTTTGATTTTCAAATGATGTAACTTAGAAGAACAGAAGGAAAGGAGAAAGTCAATACGTAAACAAAGGTCTATATTATATTATTCTGTTAAGCCTATATATTTATGTCCTTATAGGCCTACATGACTGCCTGAGCCTTTTTATGTGAATGTAAGAAAAACAAAAAATTCATTAATTAATTCAAATACCTTACAGATTTGTGTGACAACTTTTGTCCAATAAACAAACCCCTGAATTTGTATACGTAACGTCACGACTAATACTTTTAAAAATGGTAAAGACAATAATGATTCTATTGACTGACTGTGAAACATGTGCAAACATGAGAAGGCCTATAATATTTTTTTTAATACGTATTCTTTAAATACACTTCCTCACTTCTTACATCATTATCTACCTGTGGAAAAGACAGTCCTTTGAGTTGTTACGGCATAAAATATTTAAAAGACTTTAATCAGGGAAATGCACTACATTTCCCTGCTTTTATTAATGGATTTCCCTTCTATATTTACACAAATATGTACATTGATACCAGTACAGAGTGATTCACGGCTGCGAGAGAGATAGAGATAGACAGAGAGAGAGAGAGAGGTGAGAGTTTAGATGAAATATTTCCATGTTTGAAATCAAATCTGTGTAGAACCAAGGCATGCAAGGAGTACTGTGATAACGCCTTGGTGGAATCATAGCAACATTTTGCCAACCGTCCATTAATTCGATGATGCCTTCAGTTTCATCTAGTTTTGCAGCTCAGCTTATGAATAATTCATGAAAATTTGCGTTAACCGAATCGAAAACCGGCGTTTTATCTTCTAATGGAGGCCATTTTTATTTTTTGACATTTTACACGAGTACCTTTTAAAAATTGTGAGGGCTCCTCGACTAATAAATATTAATTAGTAGGCCATAAGTAGTGTTCATGCCAAATTCGGTGCTTCTTTTCTGCTAGTGCTCTGGAGTTTTTTCCAGCATCATTTGGGAACATAACTATTTTGATGCCGATATTTTGTTTCAAATGGGAGTAAATGATTTATAAAGTCAATGATGAGCCTTGAAGGTGAATACCCATAATGACTAATGAAAGAGTTGACATTTGTGGATTCTACGAAAATATCCACTGCAGTACTGATGTCATATCTTAATGATTGACCTTGGCCTTCTACGTGGAGAAGTCGTTTTAATGTTAAGTCATGGTGTATTTAAGCGTAGGAATTCCGTGAGAACATATCAAATATAATTTGAGTTTGAATATTTACTCTATTCTCATCCTGCTACGAGGATGGCAATTTTGGTAAAAGCTTTCAATGCCTAATAAACAAATTTCTTGATGTTTTTCTATTCAATTCTATTTCTATACTATCCTATTTATATACTATTTCTATACTAATATTTGTGCCATTTAACATTATTCACGATTCTATGATTTGAAAGTCCAAATATCTAATTTTTTCCCCCAAAAATATTTTTCTTTTATGCAGTCTCAGTAACATTTCAAATTGTTAAGCATTATCATTATCATTACTTTGCTTTTCATTTTATACTTGCTGAATCACATTTGGTCAGTTTTGTATTGTAAATTCATTTTGACTGTTTGAATATGATTTGTCTGCAATGTTCATATCCTGTATTGTATTGTCAATGTTAAATTTGTTAATTTGCAGGGCCTTCTTTATTAAACCAGTGTTTACAGAAATCACTGGTGAAGCTACCCTGGTAAAATAAGACTAAATAAATAAATAAATAATTACTAATTTGTAAATTCGATCTTGTTTCGTTTTCCCACATGATTAAACATTCGTGCGAATTGTAACAAAAAAGTAACAAACTCCATCTGGTTCTCAGTGCATATATGATGCTAGTGCCAATAAAAAAATGTTTAGGGACCAGATTTTCCTCCACATTGCAGGATTTGCGATGTCTCTCCTCACTCTGATCCATTTATTGTTTTACATTAATGTCAATTGTTATAAATGATAAGCCAACCATGAAGTTAAAAGAGAGTGTGCTCTTCAGATTCGGGTAGAGTGCTTGGTATACTTCACAGGGTCAAACTAGCAATTTATATTCATTTTCCGAAATGGAAGTGCGAAAAAATAGTATACATCTTTTGGTATCTTGCGCACGATAAGTATAATAACCATTATTATTTGCACATATCTTCCTTTTAATGAAGAAATTTTGATTTAGAATAAAAATAGTCATTGTATATCTCGATATGCTCTGTTAGGCATTGAAGTTTACGTCCTCGCAGTGTGGTATTTATACCCATTTTTTCCCAGCCAAGCGTGACTAGGTTTGCACGAAGTGCTGGGTCCTGTCTCGTGTAATTAAAAAAACCTGTTCAAATTAGACATTCATAATGATATCTACGCAATTCTCGCTACCTCAAATATGCAATTTCCGACGTAGAGGGCAATATTATGCATGGAAATGGTCCGCATCTTCCGTTAACTTCACTTCCGGTCCGTATTGAAATACTACGGCTTATGAATAAAATGAGTGCTAAAATGCTTAATTTTTGGATTGCATGACATAAACCACTCAAATTTTGAGAATGCAACCAATTGTCTCAAAATCATTGTATCTTTTCAAACATGTCGGTTAATTTATACTCAAACTCGAGGATTTTTGTAATACCTGTGTACATTTTCAATGCAAAAAGACAAACACTTGTCGACCCAATCGGGATATTGTCAGCACTGCGCATGCGTGGTTTGCATGACAAACGCCATCTGTAGGCGAAATTGCGTATTTGGGGTAGCGAGAATTATCACAAGGACACATCTAATCAAGTAAGATATAAACATATTGTGAAGATTTCTTCATGATGTAACACTTGATTATGATCTTCACTATTGGTTTTGTAGTTTAATAAATACAAATATTTGTGTTGCAGAATCCGGTGCCCTGCAATCCATACAAAAGCACTCTTTTAAATTCATATTATTTTACGCAAAATTATATTTATTGTCCATGTAGATAATGCCCAAATGTCACAAATCTGAAATCAAACTTCTCAAAACCATACTGTATCCCAAAGATATACAATCATTGGAAGTGGGTGTGATAATAAACGTGTTTTGTATTTGCCTCATAACCTCAATAAGCAAACAATGAAAATGTGCAGTGAAGCTATGCCAGTACAACGGCTGACGTCATATACAAAATAACCATGCGTGACGATTTTGTTAAATTTGAGGGCTAAAGAATGATAGACCGTACATATCGAATTGCTATGGGATTAAAAAAAAAAATCTTCTGGTATTTTTTCACAAAAGGAAATACAGGATGGTCTCAATGCAGCATACAAAATTTATCTGATTGTTTTATCATATTTTGCATCTAAATTGATCATGCATCATTGTTTCCTGCATAAAATTGGTATTTCCGTGATGATCTCAAGGAAAACTGCACTGAAAAACTGTTTTAAGCTTTAGAGGAATATCTTTTGGAGCACTTACATCGTCGGAATACTTTCGACCAGTCTCTTCTCTTTTGTTCGTCGGTAGTGCCTGCTGGTTCGTCCATCTGTCAGTTTCTGTGTTACATCCAACATCCGAAGGTGTGTAATTTTTTTTCTGTTTTCCCTTCGCTTTTTCTCTTTTCTAACAGTGTCTATATCTGTCTAGCTGTCTCCTTTTGTGTTTCTCTCTATAGCTCTCTCCCTATCCTATTATTATTCTTATTTTTTTATAATACTCAACATCCTTCACTTTCCTTTATACAATCAATCAAAAAAGTAAGTCCCCCACTAGCATTTTTTCATATATCTTAACAAATATTTTGCCCATGTTGATCTCGCAAACGGTAATGGATGCGCAATTTTCTTATGCACGATGTGAATGGTAAATGGCTGCCATGTGGATAGAATAACGTTTAAATCTGTGTGTGTGTGTGGGTCTGTTTAGCAGTATGTCCGAGGACATTTTCGGACAGAGAACAAAAAAAAATCATGACAACAATGGTCCTCGGAAGCCGGACAATAGTCCTCGAACGTCGAAAAATTTATTCCGTCGACTGTCCGAAGACGAGGAACAATAGAGGAACAATACCTGTCCTCGGAAGTAAAGCCATGTAGAGCTGCGTGTGTGTGTGTGTGTGTGTGTGTGTGTGTGGGCCATTTTTTCTGATAGCACCAAATTAAAAAAAAATCAGATGTTTAACAACTTTTACTTATTTACTTCATCGATGATGCATGTATCATGAACTGATGTAGTTTTAATTAATAAGATAGGTCATACCGACATTATTATACAGTCGGCATGCTCAACCTTCCAATAAGCTTTCCCCTTTTTAAAATCCTGTAGCTATAGAATCAAACTTAACACAAAAAATTGGAGTCTGAATTATGTCAAATTTCTAGACAAGAAAATAGTTCAATCTTATTGATGTATACCTTTGATACATGGGGGAAACAAGCCATTTCGATATTATGTAATTGAATATCATTATGGATTGCATTATCAATTTCCCTTAATAGATGTCCGTATGACCGAGTATGATACATTATCCATCAAATGTGTTTCTCTTAACCCTTTGCCTACGGGAACCGGGTGGTCCCTGTATTAATCATATGGGGATTTGAGAATTCAGTGGTCAACGGGTTAAATATTGTGAGTTATTTACAGATATCGGATCTTCTGGTTCTTCTGAGATGGAAGTTATTTTCTGGGGTCTGGCTCTTGAACACTTGATCCTCATCGGATTATCTCTGGGACTCAACTTAATCTTAATCCTAACAAGTATCTGTCTTTGGTAAGAAATTAATTTATCCGCAAAATAGTTTTTTAGTTTTGTAAATACGAAAATAGTTTTTATTGTTAAATTATCCAGATCAAATTAATGGTCAAGCGCATTTCCATTGTAGCTTTATGTGGATTACGATCGCGGTTTATCACTAATCATATTCTGTTAACAAAGAAATGTACTTTATTTTGTAATAAAGTTCCTTCCTTCCTTCATTCATATCATTTCACCCTCGTCTTCATCAATATCCCCAAGATCTAACAATTGCTTCTTTATTCTGTTTTCTTCTTTAAAACCGAGCTTGATTTTAAAAAAGAAAAGAAGCTAGACCAAGTTCTATTTTCCCCTGTGTTTAATTTAACTTCTGTTCTAGTGTCGTATTTAAATGAAGCAGTATACGAGCCGAAGGGGTCATATCTAATCATTTAAAGGTTGCATATCTAAAATATCGTAGATTTTCTTATGCTTTTTCGTGTATCGACCTTAATACATTATTCTTCTTCCTTCATCATTTTTTTATTCAATTAGTTGTCGACTCCGAAGTCGTAAGATGAATGTTACGTCGAAAACGACCCATACAGAAATGACGAATATTAATGATAATGCAATGGGCCACGACTATGCAACGTCCGTTGTACCGAGCCGTGCGAACTCACTGGTCAGCGGGACCGGCGACTACGAGGTGGCAATGACGTCATCCGTCGATGGCAGGATCAAAGTCGCTTCAAGCAAGCCACCCAGGGGAAATGATAAGGGATTTGATTCTGATAACGATAACGAGTACGCTGTACCGCATGAGGAAAGGCCTTGGCTTCGGGCGGAACGCGATCACGGCGGCAATGCCGGGTTCAATTACGTAATAGATACCTTGCCAGGAAGGAATAGCCCTGGACCTATGTATGCGTACACACTTGAAAGGTCGTAAGCATAACCCCTTTGGTAACTACCAATTTCGGTGGTATTAAATGTTTTACGATCAGATACTCACCGGTTCCTGAATGGTATCGGTGAACATGAGGTGACGTATAGTTGAGTGGTTTGAACACTTGACTGGAGATGCCAAGGTCACGGATTCAAGTCTCGGTACAGCATATATTTTCATCACACCCTCTCAAAGCAAGGCATTCTATCTGCATTACTTTTCTCCAGCAAGGTATATGGGCGCCCGTTGGGAGAACACATTTTAGAATTGGCGATGGGCTGGATGCTCCCCTATGAGTGGACATAAGTTGGGTACTGAAGACCAGAATAATACTATATTTGCAATAATTAATTACAAAAGTGTTACCTAAACCAAACATATTGTAATTATTATATCGATAATCATAATACGTTGTATTTGAAAAAAGCAAAACTGATATGCGGGCGTGCCAGAATCCAATGACCGGGGGTAATAATTTGCGCCTTGAGCATCTAATCAGGATGGAAAAGTGCGCTATACAAGTCACATGTATTATTATTATTATTATTATATGACAACACAAACTTAAGACATGATATCGATCAAATTGGCACTTTCCTGTGAATAATGTGGTGATTTCTCTATTATATGTTGACCGCTTTTTAACAATAATCATGGTATATTGTAATCCTTTGACAATATGTGCGGGAAATATCACGCATGTAATTTTCACAAATATTTAGTTTGTGAAATTGGGGGCACCATACATTTAACATCTTGTCATTTGGAAGCGTCTATTCTCTTTTCACTATACATGTGTTAACCCATTGCCTACTGGAAGCAGGTGATGTATCAACCCTATGGGAATAGGACAATTCAGTAGTCCACGGGTTAATAGAATAATAATAATAATAATAATAATAATAATAATAATAATAATAATAATACTAATAGTAATAATAATAATAATAATAATAATAATGGTGACTTCTTGTATAGCGCTTAGGTCCGTCGCGCTGTGACGCTCATGGCGCTCCAACAGTGTATATCGTTATCTTATTCATTCAATACCGCATTTTACAAATTTATGTTGTATTCCCTAAAGAGTACATGCAATGTGATATAAGGTGAACCTAATAATAGTTTCTACGTATAAAATGGGATAAAGAAAAAAAAGCCATTGGCATTGTTAGCAAATGCATGTTACTTCTCTTGCACCTTTGTACCCAACATTTTGTTATGCCAGATATGTGTTAATATGTGAAAGTGTTTGAAAATTTAGAACCGTTAACGTTCTCGTAACAATTTAAAAGAAAATTGCATTTCAAACTGTTCTACTGGAGCAAGCAGGTGCAAAGACCCATAGCGGGGCTATAGACACACGGAGGCCCAGTTTGTCCCCCTGTTTTGTCTGGTTTTGCTTATTGATCATTTTATGTATATGCCATTGTGCGCTCTGTATTGTTTATTTCCTGATCCAAAAACCATACTGTGTGAAATCTGGCATGGTATTTATTGTTATGACCCCAAACCGTACTGTGTCAAATATTTGTTTAGTTGTCAAGTACATAAAAGGTAAATAAGCAAGCAACGTGAACTGCTTATCAGGACATCACATGAGGAAATGAAATGCACAATAATTAAAACAATTATGACATGTGATTAGGATGTATGGTATTTGCAAATTGGTATTAGTGACTCATTCAAAAAATTAGAAACAACGGCAAGGGTGTGGGTGTCGCAGATTGACATAACTGAATATTTTTTGATGCTGTTATATGTTTAATATATTTAATATGTCATTTTACATTCACTGATTGAAATGTACCCTTGTTCAAGTCTCGTTGACCCTCGCAAACTCCAATCGATTTGATTAGATTTTATTTGTTTTATTCATAAATATATTTTAATATATATAAACACCATCATAATACGGATCATACTTTATATGGTATGGTCATGTAAATGTTATATAATACATGAGTTTTTTTTAAAATCAGTTGTACATTTGATGTACAATTTATGTTTTTTGACGTCTCCATCAAACTCTTGGAGCTTACGATGATGTCTCCATTAAACTTTTAGAGTTTACGACGATTCAGTCATGTATTATACAGCATTAATGATTATTATACCATGTAAAGTATGATCCATATTATGATGATGGTGTAGATATATTTCAATATATATATATATATATATATATATATATATATATATATATATGAATAAAATCAAATCGAATCGAATCGCAATGGAGTTTGGCGAGGGTCAACAAGACTTGAACTTGTATTTTCAGATTCTGAAGTTGTTTGTAAACACTTTAGGGTTCAACATAAGGACATTGTGTTGAAGAAGGAAGGCAAAGCCTGTAATCCTTTTTGATCAAGTTTATAATTATAGGGAGGTCCTCGGCGATGGAAATGAATATTTGGGATATTAATTGGGGGCTGATCCTGTCTACCTCTGGTAATTTTTTTAATAAGACCATGATGACGATGCCAGCCAGCAGGGTTTTCCGCTTTATTGTATTGTAATACATTATAAATATAAAACATAGGAAGCTTCACTAGCATAATGTAGTGGAGATATAGTAACAACAGCAGAAGCGGTGCATGTATTAAAGGGATACGCCACCAGGCAGCCGTGGGGAAAGCCAGGATTGCGTAAGCCCCATTCACTCGTACACAAAGTTTGTTCGTCGAACGCGTCCGTTGGACTACTGGTATTACATTTCGGATTGCACGAAGCCGACCGAATCTCGCATGAGAGCTGGAGCTCAGGCGGAGCGTGCATGTTGCGCGGCGAACAGCCTGTTCGAAGTTTGCTCCCGCGGGGCAACGGCATGACCAGGTACAGTGCCGTATATAGACAGAGTATGGCCAACTCGGTTTCAGTTGGGTAGCAACATGGCGTGTATTCCTTTGTTGCAAGCTTACCCAACAAAGGAATATACGCCATGCTGTTACCCAACTGAAACCGAGTTGGCCAGACTCTGTCTATATACGGCACTGACCAGGTAACGATCACGGTGCCCTCTCGCGGCATAAAAACGTCCACAGTTTGCCGTTGAGTATCCCTTTAAAGTGCTCCATTGTTAATTCGAGCGAAGTCAAGTCTTGTCTTTTGTGTACAAACAAAGGTGGACTTCCTCATGAAAGGCATGAATGAGGAGTAAGCCGCTCACATCAGTGTCTTGGTTCAATGCACTGGCTATACAAAGTATCATGTTTGGTTCCCTTTATGGAAGAGAGAAATTCAAACTTTCTCTTAAAGTTTCCTGTTGATATCAGTGTTCCCAGATTGAAAATTTGTCATGCAGGATCTCTGAAAATATTTCAGCTAAGTGGTAACAGAAAAAACACCGATAGAGCTCAAAATAGAGTGTATCCGCCAACATGGCGCTCACATTTTCAAATTAAGTATACTAGCAAAAATCACCCGTGGCACCATGGGGGGGGGGGGGGGGGTCTTCTCCTATGTACAGCCCAAGTACCCATTCACGCTGAAAGGCCAGTAGTTTATTGATGAAACATAATTTGAACAACTCCTCTTTAAATATACATATGAGGTTCAATTTAATTAGCACCATGGGTTAAACTGAGGGAAGAACTTGAATATCATTGCGGAGTGCAATAAAAATCTAACTATAGAATGGAAAAAAATGTACTGTAACACAGTGTATTTAGTAAGCAGTCAAGAGGCAATTATTGTAATATAGAAATGTTCAAGACATGTATTAAGTCAAAAATAAATGTGTAAGTACATGTACCCTACAATGTACAACAGATTGCATTTGTTTGTAGTTCTCCAATTAAAGGTTGCTAAATCATATATAGTGGAATATTGAAAGAAATGAGAAGTATAGTGGAATGTTGAAAGAAGCAAGAGAGAGAGAGAGAGTGAGAGAGAGGCAGAGGGGAAAATGAGAGAGAAAGAGAGAGAGAAACAGTGGAAAAATGAGAGAGAGAGAGAGAGAGAGAGAGAGTGAGAAACAGCCAGTGGGAAAAATGAGAGAGACTCATAGACAGTGGGAAAATGATAGAGAGATACAGACAGTGGGAAAAATGAGAGCGAGAGAGAGAAAAAAAAAGACATGCAGGGGGATTGATAGAAATTATAAAGAATACAGGAGAGAGAGAGAGAGAGAGTGAGAAACAGCCAGTGGGAAAAATGAGAGCGAGAGAGAGAAAAATAAGACATGCAGGGGGATTGATAGAAATTATAAAGAATACAGGAGAGAGAGAGAGAGAGAGGGGGGGGGGGGGGGGGTAGCTGTTGTGATGAAAAGTGATAAGATTTGTAGGGCTTCCACTGGCATTTTTAGGTTTGTGATTTTTAATCCTCCGCCCACCGAAGGTGGTGCCGGAGGCATTATGTTTTCGTGTTGTCCGTCCGTCCGTCCGTCCCGCTTTCTTGTTCTAGTGATAACTAAAGAACCACATGAAGTATGAACTTCAAACTTGGTGCTAGTATGTATCACCATTGGGGTACGTAGGTCAAAGGTCAAGGTCACAGAGGCCAATTTCTGAAATTTCAGGTGTAAGCCTCGTTCTAGCGATAACTCAAGAACCATTTGATGTATGAACTTCAAACTTAGTGCTAGTATGTAACACCATAAGAAGACGACGATCTGACTAGATTTTGGGGTGTCAAAGGTCAAGGTCACAGAGGCCAATTTTTGAAATGGCAGGTGTTAGCCTCGTTCTCGCGAAGACGAATCTAGATCGAGAGTCAGATCGACGACGTCGACGTCGACATCGAAGCCGAAATAGAGCCGTTTCCGATGTGACTGAAATTAAGGTGCTATAGTTGTACTTGTAGTTCTAGATTCAGGCGGGATGTGCATTAGCGCCGGCGATTCCTGACTTTTGAACACTTTTCAGATTAGATCTAACGTTACATGTACAACCATGCAATGGATTCACTGGATGGAAACACACTGACTGAAGGCCGAGTGTAGATCTACACGCCACGCGACGGTTCATTCATCAAATGGACTGTGAAAGCGTACCGTAATTTCGCTGACCCGTAAAAGGTCGAAAGGACTGGGAACTTCGAAACTTTACTCGGGGCCTTCCAAAGAAAGTTACGAATTGTAAAACACCTTGACATAATACGACCAAAATACCACAAACAACCCCCCTCATGACAATCTGGGAACAATTTAACCACGTTAAAAAAACCCAGCTCGATTGAGTAGAAAATCACGGAGAAAAGCGCCGTCAAAGAAACGGAAAGACAGACACACATGAGCCTAATCATAGTAATGATATACTTCATCTTTAAAATAGAAATGGAAATTGATATGAAAATGTTATTGATTAGATATAAAATAAAAAACACAAAATTTGCTTTACTTAATTTCTTGGTAAATTATACACAACTTGTTTCCTCCAAAGATTACGTAAAGCAAAAGATTAAATAAAGAAGTGGAAAACCAATCCAAAGAGGTTAATGAAAATGTTTACCTCATAATTGAAATCAAATTTGATATACAGAGAAAATATATAAAATATTTCGATTACAAAGAAGTTAAGAATTTTACTCAAAGTAGATGTTTTGTATATTGTGCATTTGAAACGGAATAATGAAGTCTCTCTGAAGAGGTAAAGAGAGAGAGAGAGAAAAAAAATGTAGTTATCATTTAAATAACATACCTAATATCTTCTATTAAACAAAACCTAATATTAATCAGAATCTCAATCTAAATACCGATTCATCCCTAACATTATGCCCCTCAAGAGGGGGCGCCACAACTAAACAGGCCTTGTCGGCCAATTCATTCCGTATTAACATGATAAATTAATGCACCCTACTATATTCGTGTTAACACGAACCAGGAGTTGGTCTAGCGGTAAACGTCTACGGGCAGCTCTTGTATTCGCCCACAAACTGACTCTGATCGGATCCACGTTCGAATCTCATTCACGTCTTTCGGATGGTAACGTTAAAGGTCGGTCCCAGACGTAAATAATCGTATTTGATTGATACATGTCTGTGAAAACTCAATTACACCAACGTTAACTGTACGGATAGCATTTCATCGTATAACAAACCAACAATTAATTTACTACTTCTCACACTTCATTAAACAAAATTTAACAGAATATCAATTTGTTTGTTCTTTGGGGGAGGTAAAGCTAATTACGACATTGGCATATGCAGGAGACACAAGGGAACCATGGCCCCCTCTTCCTCCGCAAAAAAAGGATTGATCCACGGAACTGTTCGACTATGCGACTCTGTAATCTTATATGTCAACCCCACCCCTTGTTCAACAATTCTGGATACGCTAGTGGACAAACGTTTTGCATGAACATAATGATGCTGTTGCAAATACATTCCCAGACTTTCTTTGTTGTTGACAATTGTCACCTTTTGGTGGTCTATGGGCGTCCATTTTATATCATTGCCTCTACCAACTGTTTTTCCCCAAAACATTAACACTTTTTTGGTTGATTTTGCCATATCAGTGGTGTAACCAGCATTTTTTTTCGATAGGGGGAGACCTCCATGGGGTCTTCTCTTTTCTGCGGGGAGAGAGGGGGAGGGGGAGAAGAAATAAAAAAAGGGGGGGGGGGGTGGCGTTGAGTTATCAGCTTATATTGGTTATAACAAGAGAGAATTAATAACCGAGTGAAATTATTGAATTTGGAATATTGAATCTTCACCTTTTAATTCATAACTGAGCATGTACAAGTGTTAATTGTCATATTTTTCTCTCGGAAATCAAAAGAAAATGGCGGAGGGACAGTGGAAATACGATCTCTTTCTCTCTTTCTCTCTCTCCCTCTCTCACTTTCTGTTTCTCTTTCTATTACCTCTCACAATTATCTGATTATCTCGTTTTTTTTACTCCCTCTTCACATTTCCCCCTTTCTCTCCCCTCTCTCTCTATTTCTCTCCCGCTCCTCCCTCACTGTCTCCCCATTTCTCCTTCACCCTCGCCCCCTCCCTTCCACTTCTCCATTCATCATCATGATCATGAATCCCTCCATCTTTAATCAATTTCCTCAAAATCGGTCTCTCTCCGACTTTGACTGTCTTTCTTTCTCTCTCACTGTTCCTTTTTATCAATTAAATTAGACTCATTTACCAAATAAGGCAACTGACTTATTTACACGACTACAATGCAGAAAAGAATAGTGTTAAGCGTAAACCTCGATTGCAAGGAGGGGATATTCTGATTTTAATTGTCTGACAAATTCACAATTTTATCAAAGTATGGACATTCTTTCAAAAACACTGGGCTCGTCAGCCCTATACGCGAGGTTCTCGGAAACGGGTAGTACATTTGATACAAAAATATAGAATTCAAATCTCGGAGATGGACAAGCTTGTCATCTCTTTTCTATTGGATTGGTCTCGAAGCGAGGGATGTTGGCCGGATGCATGGTCGATTTGGTATTTCCAGGGGTCAAAGGTTAAAATACTGACGGGAAGTGCTTATGCCTTTCCTGCAGTATAGAAAAGAAGAGAAAACAAAGTAAATCATAGGGAAAAAATCCGACGGTTCTACAAAGTCACTCTCTTCTTACTATTTGCTTGGTATTATAAATGATGTGTGTATTTCTCCTGTAAAACTCAGATCTGTATATTAATGACATTACGTAATAATATGTAAAAATGAAAATGAACAAGCGTGACAACGGAAACGTAATTATACGATGTCGACAGCTACAGCGCTACTGTTTTTTTTATATCATCGAAATTCTTTTTTCTGTCATTGACATTAGGATTTTATTATTATGTTGTTGACGATGTACAAATTGGCCAGGTAAGTATTATAAAGCCTTATCATTTTCACTTTTATTAAATGCTATTGTTAAAAACAGACCTTCATCTGTATACAATTATGATGACTTTCAATGATAAGAATGATTCCTACATACCATTACAGAAGACAACCTTTCTGGTCCTCTTGTTACACCAGCAGCTGTTCTCGCCCTTCATACAGACTGTGTGGGTAAGAAAAAAAAATAATGTCGACATTAAATAAGCTTTATATTCAGTAGCCTAATACAAGTCATACAAAAGTACATGTATCAAAGAAATACAAGGTCTCTTATAATTTACGAGATATGTGTGGTATCCATTTGTGTTGCTGTATGTGAGTCGGTTTGGCTTTTCAAATAGTTTTAACGTTTCCAAAGAAGGCCGAAAATTGAAAGAAATATGTGTGAAATTGAATTTCGAAAACGGAACTTTTTATGACGACAATAACAATGCAGATAAAACGTCAACTATTAATTTTCCTTTTTCACTACTTGAAAACATGTTTTTATATTGTGTGAGGAAAAACAAGGCACCGTTAGCCTTTGATAAGCACAAGTTCGTTACATTACTTGAAAGCGATACATACATAGAAATTTTGCCCGAGTGGAACAGAAAATGAAAGAAAAATATTGGTAAAACTTTGATAAAAATTTGACAAGTTGAAATATCTAAAAAAGTACGAAAACGTCCCACTTAAAAATCAATCATGAAATATCATATTTTACATGGAGAAGATTCCTATTTGTCATGCATATTTTTCTTCTGTTCTTATAATTTAAACTTTGCAGTGTTACATTGTGAATTATATTATTTTAATCAGTCTTCTGTCCATTTTCTTTTCATCATAAGAAAGGGGGAAAAGGCATAATTATTTGAGTATCATATATAAAACAACAAATGGGAGAGGTCTGCATGCATGCAATCACACATACATGACTGCATTGCCTATAATGAAATTCCTTATATCATGAGTTCCCTGGATTTTCACAATTCATTATTTTTTTTATTTTTTGGGGGGTCAGATTTTTCTGAAATTTTCACGAAGTTCTGTCTTTCATTATTATGTTTCCTCTAAAGCCAGCTATATATAGAGGGCGTATTCCCCTTTGAGGTCTCGTTCCCAAATGACGTCGTAAACAGCCCCCAAATCCCACCGCGGCGAAATAAAATGAAATAAGTGTAGTAGGCATTGTCTGAATCTGAATCTTATAATATACCGATAATAAGTTTGCTTAAGCCCCACCACACACTTTACGATTTGACGAAGATCTGATTTGGAAGGATTGGCAATAGCATTGTAATTTGAACATTCAAACATGTAAAATCTAAATAATCGAGGTTCTGAATAGTAATATGATTAATAAAATCTATTTTTAAAATAATTTATTTATCTATTTTTTATATATATTTATTTATTTATTATCTTTTTCTTTTTCCTTTCCCCCCTTTTTTTTTTTGGGGGGGGGGGGGCAAGCTTCCGCGCAGGATGAAAATTCAAATCGGCTCCTTATCGTAGTGACGTCATACCGGTCGTGCGATTGTCTACGATTCGAAGCCAATTTGACCTTTATTCGGATTAAAAGGATGTACGATGCTCTAAAATTTAAATTCTATTACTGTATTCACATTATCATTCAGAAGCTCAATCAAGAAGATAATGATTGTTTAAATTTTAATATCTAATGTAATTGCGATTGCTTTGAAAATCGGAAAAAAAAAATAGTCGTATCGTATAACAAAGATGCACAGACATTGGCCACTGAATGATCTAATTTCTATAGGCTTAATAGAGGATTAACCGGTTTAATACGTACATCTGTACTTGTTCATCATGCTTCCCCTCTTCTCAAAGGTGGTGAGCATCTCATCCAGGGCTTCGTCGTCTTCGAAATCAAAGTCAGCCACGACGGCGACGATGAGGACGGCAGCGAGAACGAGGAACAGAGCCTTGGACATGGTGATTGGTTCTAGCATGACGTCACATAAACAAAAGCAAACAAATGAAAATGAATGCGAAAGCGAGACGGTTGAAATTGTAGCCTGGGCTGGTACTCTAACACATAAATGGACTGCCCGCCCGATAAATAAATTATTAAAATATGAAATCAGAATAGAATGAAGAAATAAAATCTGCATGTTTTTCATTTTCATGTCATTGTTATTTTTCTTTTAATGAAAAAGTAAAAAGAATATAAAAATGTTAGAAATGATCTAGAGAAAGAGGCATTGTGTAAAACGATGACGAATAAAACCTAACAACAACAAACAATAGCAAAAAAAGCAACAACAACACACACCAACAAATGAAGACAAATGAGACTAGCCATCACTCTTATTTAAACACAGGAAGGGGCAAACATAAATATATTAATGCTATTGTTGTGATGATGATCAACTTATTACAAGAAAAATATTTCGAACAGATCGCTCACAAAAATACAGAAAGCATTTAGAGTAGGTCCTATAATACAACACATGAACTAAATGATTATAATTTGTGGATCAACAGTGTAATGCTGTTCGATGTTTAGGCAATACAGAAATAACATTTTGGTAATTTTTCAAATCTCTTTTGTTCTGGAGAAATGAAGGTACTTACCGTTGACGGCGAGTGGAAGACACTTCTCAAAGTCGATGCTTAAAAATTGCAGACAATGCCTTCTCCGTCGCTCCCATCTCCCATTTATACCATTCTCCCTGATCACTGCTCAGAAATTTCGGCTTGAAAGAGATGACATCCACTTCGGGAGACGTCTTCTACAATTATCAAGGCAAAATGAATCGTCGGGCTTGGCTGGATCTGGGTTAAACTGAGGCGGCTTAATTAACTGGCATCTGCTAAACATGCTAAGGGATTGGGTCAAGATGTAGACAGCAATCGGGGTGGGGTGCAGAGCTGAAAATGGTATGCAATAAGCGCGAATATGGATCAGTGGTCACGTGACATTTCGAGCTGACGAATCAATTTTCATCATGTTACTCACTTGCACATTGACCATGAAATTGTTATTTTTACGCTTGTTACATACCTATATTTTATGCCTGCCGGGGTTAGAAACTCATCCTTTGACGCACACTGCAGTTGAAAAAACCCCATAAAAGCGCACAGTGTAATCAGTAGTTCAAGTGATTACTGCTGATTTCCAATCTCATAGTTCATTGTATTCTATGTATTAGCCTCTGTTTCCTTTCAATTATGTCTAGAAAATACAGGGGAAAAAAAGGATTATATTGTTCGAAACTGAAAAGGCATAAAACTCAATTACACGTACACACACACACATAGAGTTCTTACCTAACTAGGGAGCGCATTTAAATGTCAAATTGGAATACTAGATAATTTAGCCATGAACCTGAAATTTTATAAAATGTTCATTGTATTTTTTTAAAAGGACATTTGTTTTTATATTTCGTTGGTATTGGCCCCCTTCCCCCAAGAAAAATATATTTGAAAAATCGTAAAAGTAACATAATAAAGTAACTGTATTTTGACTCACTCGAACGCTCCGCACTCTCGCACAATATCCTCAATTCATCAATGACGCACTGCGTTATGCCAGTATTGTGATTCGTAGTAATTGATCACAAATAAAGATAATAATGATATTAATTATCATAAATTAGACTCAGATTTAATTATTTTCTCATCATAACAAATCCTTTTGTGAATTTCTCGAGTACAAAAGGCACAACATCAAGGTTTGCAAGAACAGACCCCGATGGTCTAATGTAATAATTCTGAAAACATGATTCAGCATTATAACGCGTCCTCATCACTACTATCACCATCATCAAGATAACTTTCCAAAATCGAGAATCTGAAAAAAATTCTGGGAAATTAAATTTATTATTTTCACACTTCTTGAATTACGTCTGGTTTCCTTTTTTTCAATTCCCTCAATTTTCCATCACCACACTGCTTTTTAATTTTGGTCTCTACTTCACTCTAGTCGTCTCAGTGTCTTTCTCTCTCTTTCTCTCTTTTCTCGCAATACCCATTAACTCCCTCTAATGTTCATATTTATGTGTCCATGTTGTTTTGATATTCAAATCTCTCTCTTTCTCTCTCTCCATCTCTTAACACCTCCTCATTTTTTCAATCTTATTTTCCTCTCTTTCTCGTTCATTCCTTGTACCCCCCGTCTTAACTTTCAGCAAAGTAAGGTTGTCCTCCTCCTTTATAATTTTATTTTACCTGAATTTTCAAATATTTTAAGAGAAGGATAAAGCACAATCATCATAATCATATTGACAATTTGTATGTAGCGCTTTTCTAATTAGAAGTAAATGATCAGGGCCAGTATTCAATAAACTACATAATAACAAATAATTTATAGCCCGATCGTTAACATCCCTTTATCAATCAATTAGTACAAGATTTAAGCGTTTGTGCATAAATTTCTCTGCTGGATAGTTTATGGAACGGGGCCCTGAGCGCCTTATAGAGTTTTTAGAATATTATTGCCCAGCTTATCGAATATTCTAGAAACATATAGACGTCAAAACACCTTTGTAAGCATTTATTGGCAGGAAAAAACCTCATTCTTTCACAAAGTTTATGACAATAAAAAACATTTTAAAAATGAAATAATACCTGGTAAACGGATTCGCGGGCGAAGCTCCCATAATTGAATATAAATTTGTATCTAATCTTCAGACTAAAGCGCACTTACCCGTAAAGATCTACAGCCAGGCAGCCAGCCAGGCAGCCAGCCAGCCAAGCATGCCGCAATGTCGCAATATGAAGCCAAAACGAAAAGAATTTCACACTCCAGCGGGAGTTTCAATTCCGTCCCGTCGGGCACACATCTGTTTAACATGTGAATTTTATGATTTTTGATTACTTTGAAATTTGTTGTCATCTGAGTGTATAGCTATTTAAGGAATGGCCTTGTAATCACTTTGAAAGTGTAAGAAGTGGTGGGGTAATCTTTTATTTCATTTTGCGAGAAATGTAGAAAGTAACAAGTCCTGCATATAGCAGAGACGTAGATCTCCTGGTTGATCATCTTGAAGAATTATTGCCCTTTTAAACAAGATTCAAGATTCAAGATTTATTGTCCATATATAATAAAGAAATCGGGTAAAATAAAATAACGATAATAATAATCATCATCATCATTATTATAACAAACATCGCCGTCATGATCGTCATCGTCATCATTATCATTAACAACATCAGCATCAAAACCGTCATCATTCATTATCATCATGATCATAAACATGAAATAGCAGTTATATACTACTATATATTCCATTATTTCTGCGAATACCTTTTTCACCGGTTTCTACATTTACGTGATTTTCCACTTTATACATTGTATATGGAAAATAAGCAGTCAGACCCAACTTCGGAAAACCGAGCACAGGTATATGCTCCGAAAATGACGTATGAATATATAGCCCTCATCGTTCAGTGCGAGGCAGTGTGTACTAAAGGCATGGGGAAAACCTTGCAAAGTCAACCTGCCAACGATATATATTTTCTTAAAAATAATGCTGCGTGTCAATTACCTTCGAAATCCGTGAATGATTCGCCATATGAAATGACTTTCAAATGACTAACATTTGAAATAAATATATCCGCAGCATTATTTTTGAAAATTTTATTATCAACAGCAGGTCGACATTGCAGGATTTCCCCCATGCCTTTTGTACACACTGCCTCGCACTGAACGATGAGGGCTGTATACTAAAGAGAGAGAGAGACAGAGAGAGAGAGAGAGAGAGAGGGGGGGGGGGGGGGTAGAGAGAGAGAGAGAGAGAGATAGAGAGCTGAAGGTGTAGGCCTACTGCCTTTATTTTTATATGCATTTAAATAGACCAGCCCCACCCTTTGCTAGATACGCCACTGATTTTTATTGGTTGAAATGGATGGATGGCGGGGAAAGTTCTGTTAATCATCCGATTTTCATAGGTAATATACAAATACAGAAGGTGATTGAAATAACATTTCTAAGCACTATAATAGATAATAAACTTTCATGGAATCATCATATTGATAATGTATGTAAATTGATATCTAGAAACATAGGTATGATTAATAAACTCAAATGGTCTTTTCCACCAAACATACTTTTATCACTATACTCCACACTAGTTTTACCATATCTAAATTATGGAATATTATTAGCCTGGGGAAACAGTGCGGCATGCCTGTTAGACATAGCTTTTTTTTATTACAGAAAAGGCTATGCGAATTATAAGTAATGTTAATTATCGCCACCACACTTATGGTCTTTTTCTCTCTAATAATTTACTACAAATTTATATTTACCGCCTCAATCTTGCTGTACTAATGTTTCAGTATCATAATCATGAATTGCCCACTGCCTTCAATAATATATTTACAGCAGATAATGAGATCCATCATTATCCCACTAGACAAATCAACTCGTACAGCATTAACCCAGAATACATTTTCATTTACAGCTCCTGAATTTTGGAATTCCCTCCCTATAAATATAGGAGACAGTATAAGTTTGAGTACACTCAAACGTAAACTGAGAAAATCACTTATTGCTTTTTATGAACGTTGATCCCTCAGTGATGATTCTTGTTTACCTGTGTAGTAAAATCTATAGATTAAATGAAACCTTCCAGATCCTGCCAACCCCCCCCCCCCCCCATCAACCCCTGTCACTTCGTCCTTCTTGTTCTGTCTTTTGTAAAGTTTACTCCTTTCCATTGTTACTATTCCCAGTTTATTGTGTTCACATTATTTTTCAATGCTTTCTCTTCGATGGAAAGTGTGTTATGCCTACGATTTGTTTGCTTTCCATGGCCATGTATCTGTCTTCTTCTTTTCCCCTTTTATTGGGCATATTATGCATGATTGCCCAGTCTAGTTTTTAATGTACTGTATTCATGATTTATCTCTTGTCAGGGACCAGCGCTTCTACAAGCTATGCTTCTATGCTGGTCTCTGTTTTCATCCTCATTTTCATAAAATTAATCTAATGTAGTCTTCATTACTGTTACTTTTTTTCTTACAACTCAAACTTTAATGCACTTTATTTTGCGTGTAATGATCGAAAACGTTTCTGCACTAAGTTGTGTTGTCAATTATATGGTATATTGTTGAATGCACAATACATATTGAAATCTTAATAATCGTGCTATTGGTAAAATAGTCCTTCTGGTATATATTACGTAATCCATTGAATATCAATCACATCCACATGTACAAAAGATTTTAGAAAATATTTCTCCCATAAATCATCTTCATTATCGCCTACTCCTACCGTCTAAAGAGGCCAGTACATGCTCGCAACGTTTTGTTAATTCCTCTCTGTCCGCCTGCCTTGTTCCTCTATCCATTAAGACGTCAACGGAGTCCAAAAGTGAAACACAATTTGTTCCACTTCGCTGATGATGCTCAGTCAAGAGTCTTTCCTTTTCATTACTTTCAGGGCAATTCCAGAGTCAGATTCAATTAGAAATCTGACTGTCCGAGAGTCGAGGAATTGTGACGGTAGTTATTAACTTGTCTTGGTGATTTAGTTATTAATCAGAGGCTTAACGTGTTTTGCATGACGTTGGAAATGGCGATGCGCATCGTAGTGGTGTGTGGAAAAATTCTTTTCTTTTCTATACAGATGTCATGGTCGGATAATAAATTGGAAAACAAGGTCCTTTTAAGCTATGAGAATTATTGAAGATAAATCTTATTTTCATGAATATGGCGACGTCATCAAACTTGACAGGGATGACGAAAAAGCAAATGTAATAACGATTTGATATTCCAACTTTAAAAAACGGCATTATTTTCACGACACCTCTGAATTTGCGCTTCAGGCATCTACAAAAAAAATATAACTTCTTCAGAAATTAAATTACATCGAATAGCTTATATATATATACAGAGAAAAGGACTGGTTAAAAATGTCAGTGTATAATCGCATTAATTCACTAGGAATTTGGTAATTTGATTAGAAAAGTTGAAATAACCAGGAAACGGTGTAAAAATTACCAGATTTGTGTTGGCTACCAGTCATCCCGGAACTTTGGTAAAGTTTAACACTTTTCTGGTTAAAACTTTTACACGGAGTTTTTTAGTGATATACTCTGAACTCGCATGGCATAAACCTACAAATCAACATTTTACACGGAGTTTTCCAGTGATATACTCTGAGCTCACATGGCATAAACCTACTACTTGCTAAGTTTTATGACTTACCCTGATAGCAGAAAGTGTTAAAAACGACGTGATATTTACGTCGTGGTTTTCGTCTTTTTTACGTCCTGTAATTACGTCAATAAGACGACAACTTGCACCAACGTTTTGACGTCATCTCTACGTCTTGTACACTGTAAAAACTAAAGTGCTACTTTTAGTGGCATGTATAGTGACTGCACCTGAAATGCTGTTTATAGCACAAATTAGTGTGCTAATTTACCAGCAAAAAAAAATGTGACCGTGGCGAGCCTCGAACCAGGTTCCGCTGATTGAGAGGCGCTGACGTTACCGATGGACTAACGAATGCTTCTTGCAATCCAGTTTAGTCATGGGAGTCAAGTAGATAACATGAACTATGTGGTGTCGTAAATTCACTATGTAACAATATGATCTGCTCTACATCGTTCAATGTGAGTTAGTCTAGCGGTAATGCCAGCAATTCTCGATCAGCGGACCCTGGTTCGAAGCTCGCCCAAATCATTTTTTTAATGAATGTTTAGCAGTTTAAGGAGCCGGTCCAGCTCCCGTGAAAGTGCTGAAATAGCACGCTGTGTGCATTCAATAGCACTCTGAGTGCAGTCCCTATGCATGCCCTCAAAAAGTGCTATATACAGCACTTCAGTTTTTACAGTGTACAGATGACGTCAAAATAAGACGTCCCCTTGACGTCTTGCGTTGGTGCAAGTTGTCGTCTTATTGACGTAATTACAGGACGCAAAAAAGACGAAAACCACGACGTAAATATCACGTAATTTTAAAAAATTTCTGCTATCAGGGTATGTAATTTACGGATGTTTACTCAAACTAATTGAATTCAAAAGGCAGAAAGGAATACATTTCAAAGACGTAGTCTACTCCAAAGTCTAAAACCGTGTTGCATATCTTCATCTCAAAGCAAATTTCAACGACATGGATTCTGTCTAAATTTTCTACCTTGGACCACTCTTTAAAGAAGGAATCAGCATTTGTTCTCGGTAATAATGCTAGCACACCATTAGCGTGAAGTCGTACGCCGTACGGTTGGCATAGAAAAACAAACAGAATCCCTTTTATTGTATCGTATTTAGAGAATTACAGATTCTACAAGTCATTTTTAAATTATATATTTATACCCTCCTCATCAATTCTTCTATCTCTGTTTACAATGACAGAATAATGGTTCTCAGAGCTGTCCTCCCTTTTGATATTTTTGCTAACGCTGAGGAAATTCGTCGAGGGCTTAGACGCTGATGCCTTAACCACTAGGCCACGGAGACGAGGCCAGTGTTTTGGGCGACCATTATTCTCTCATTTCATTTCCCATTGTATTTATTACCTCGAGAGTTACCAAAACCGTTGTATATGTTATCTCCTTCTATTTATATCGTAATGCATTAGTGAAAATAAACTTTAATTGGCATTGATGCATTTCGAGGTGTCTTCTTTTTTCTACTTTGACAATAAGTGGACTTTGGTGTGTCTGTGTCCGAGGACATTTTCGGACAGAGAACAAACAAAAATCATGAGAACAATGGTCCTCGGAAGCCGGACAATAGTCCTCGAACGTCGAACAATGAATTTGCCTTATTCCGTCGACTGTCCGAAGACGAGGAACAATAGAGGAACAATACTTGTCCTCGGAAGTAAAGCCATGTAAAGCAGTGTGTGTGTGTGTGTGTGTGTGTGTGTGAGTCAGTATTGATGTATCTTTTCATTATACTCTCCTTGTCTCGTCACTTAATAAATTTCTCTCTCTCTCTCTCTCTCTCTCTTTCTCTTTCCTCTGTCTCTCTCTCCCTCTTACTCTATATTTTTTTCTATCTTGCTGTTCTTTTAGTTTACATCCTTTTTTTCATGCAGCGATCCTCCGATATCAATGTAGAACGGCAGATTGCAAAAATGACTCAATGCAGCGATGAGAAAAAAATGATAATCACAGTTAATCAATCACATTATGTGCATTCGTCGTAATTATACAATGATGCACCATCTAAACACAAAATTGATTTCAGCTTACATATAATATAATGTCAATTGAAGTAAATTTTGAAATTGTAAAACGGGTTATTAGATTAAAATTTCATTTGTCATGAGTGCGGACTGGCACGAGTGCCGATCGGTACAAACAACAAATGTACATTAACAATAACATACATTAATAGAAGCATTGGACTGTGCAGTGTGTACAAAAGCTTCGCGTAATAACCTATTTCCGGTCTTAATTTGCTCGATTGGAAACCTTATATAACCTTTTTGAAGCAAATTAAGAAATATATCCTGGAATTAGATGGTAAAAATATTCTTTGAGAACTACATTGTGGCACAGGGATATTGATTGAGAGGCATATGAAATAATTTTCTATATTTGCAATTCATTTTTACAGCTAAAGACCATTGGGTCAATTCTCCAGATGCAAAATTGCACTTGATATATTATTTGCTTCATCGTAATTTTTTAATGAAAATATTTACGACAAACATTTGCATTCTATTCATCAAGCCCTTTAAATCAGGTTTTTGTATGATCTATTACTGTTATCATCATGTGAATGTATGCTAACTTTCTTTCTCTTTCTTTTTGCTTTCCTCACACCTCTGTACTCAGAAACCACATTTACCTGCTCTATATTTCATAATACTCTCATTATAATATATAAGTCAATGCTAACATCGCATACAATAATGAAGACATCATATTAATTGCTCTTATAACGTTACTTTAAGAAGTTAAACTACTCTTCTGTATGTACCATGTGACTGTTTTCTTCTTTCCAATACTTTCCTTCCATTTCCCTCCTTTTCTTCCCTGCTGTACCTATCCCCTCCATACACCTTAAATTTCCTCACTTTCTCGCTCTGTCTGAATCCGGCACATGTTAGTTGTCACGCGTAGTTGTACATAAGGCCAATTACCGATTTCTTACTAATTTTTCTATTATGTTGTAATGGTGTGATTGTATAGTGTAATTTGTAAATTCATTTATTTGAAAATTTTGTACCAGTGAAAATCATACAATAAATCCTCAATATCAATATCAATTTCAGTTTAGTGCTACATATTTCTATCCATCTCTCTCTCTCTCTCTCCAAAAATCTCTTTGTTTCTCTTCCTTCGTCTATTATTATTTATGAATTTTAAATAGAAATGCAAAGAAATAGAGTGAAGACTTGACATGATATTTTTCTTTTAATGTAATAATAGTCCTGTAAATGTCACTTCGTACAGCATTATGTACACTAGTTTTGAATGCACTTATAATGTAATTCAAGCATCAATTGCCTCTTTTTAAAATTGATTAATTCTTGTATGAAAGGTATGCTGCATATTACAAATGATAATGATACGAACCCCCAAAATAGCTTGTAGTGCGTGTGTCATAACTATCCCTCTCAATGCGCTATGTTGCGAGTGGATTAGCGCCACCTTCGTTTAATGGTATCTAAGACAAAAAACTGTGACATTGAGTTTAGAATGCTAGATGTTTTAAAGTGCGTATTTTTAGTGTTTTCAGTTGTTCTAAAGTTCTAAAATAAAGGAATCATGACCGTTTAGTGAAGCGTGACATTCGATTTACAAAATATATAATTATGAAGAAGAATGACTTTATATTTTATTTTAAAACAATGGTCATATTCTTTCATTACGTACTTACTACGATTTGAGATAAACTTGAGTTAAAGTTGAGTTCATGTCATGCGATTTCATTGTTGATCAAATCTACTAAGAGTTGTATGGGATTGTTCATATGGTATGAATTCAGCTATTTCTAGTAAAATTTCAAATATGAGGGCATTCGAAGAGCAATCCTTTTCATGGAACATTTCTGCTATGAAGTTCTTCCAACTGTCATTAAAAGGAATGAGAAAGCTCACAGATTTCTTTCACTTTTCCCAGACCGCAAACTTCTATTAAAGTTTAAAGGGGTACTCCGGCCTGGAATTAATATGAATTGAATAAATAGAGTAAAATTAAACAAACAAATCACTGAAAATTTCATCGAAATCGGATGAAAAATAATGAAGTTATGGAATTTTTAAGTTTTGCATTATTTTGGTAAAACAGTTATATGCACGTCATCATGAATATGCAGTGAGTGAGCTGATGATGTCATATCCCCACTTTTTCTTTTGTATTTTATTATATGAAATTGCAATTATTCAAATTTTCTGCTCCAAGCCTATAATGTGTAAGTTCATCATTGCTGTAACTTATTTTGTTACAAGAGAGATATTTTTTTATAGACATGTATGAAAAAATGAAATAATGAAGATTTCATATAATATAGTTAAAAAGGAAAGTGGGGACGTGACATCATCAGCTCACTCATTACATATTCATGATGACATGCAGAGAACTGTTTCCCAAAATAATGCAAAGCTTAAAAATTCAATAACTTCGTTATTTTGTATCGGATTTCGATGAAACTTTCAGTGTTTTGCTTGTTTAATTTTACTCTATTCATTCAATTATGAAACTATACTTCAGACATTCCAGAAGCACCGCAGAGTAGAATGTCTTGACACAAGCATGACAAGGGTCTATATAATTATGGCCAAGTCTCTCTCTCTCTCTCCCTCTCTTTCTTTCTCTCTTATGTTTCTCTATCGCCTTCTATCTCTCTGTCTCCCTCTACCAATCGACATACATATGTATATCTCTGCATACGTATGTGTATATGTCTTATTTATATATATATATATATATATATATATCTATTACATATATTTATGTTACTTTCTTCTCGTTCGACCACACTATTCCATGCATGTGCATCTACACGGTAATTCTCGTACCTACCCCCATTCTCTCTCCGTCTTATTCTATGTCTCTCTCCCCTTTCACTCGCCTCCTATGTTCCTCTTTCTTCATCTACCAAACTTATTGAATAGTTGTAAATTAAATGCAGAGAAGAAGTCGAAGAGTGGACGAGAAAATATGGATTTGCTATTAAATTCTTTAGTTTATTTACTGATCAATTCACGAGTTGAACGAAATACTTATATAGGTCGGCCATCCTACAATAGTATTCTCTATATCTTATTTTCCGTGTGACGCTCAAAAATGAAATCTGTAGGTATTGTAGCTTTCAGAGATTATTCAGAGTCAGTTCGGGGTTGGTTCGGAGTTGGTCCAGTATCCAGTGAAAAGGATAGTTTAGATGCCGTCACCATTTCCACCACCTACAGTGAATATGAAAGTTTTAACATTTTAAGGATAATTATATTATAAATATTCAAAATATACTAGAATTAAAAATTGTCGATGAAAACTCCGTCACGCCAAACGAGCCCGACAACAAACCGAACGAAAAGATTACGTTACTCCGAATGGCCGAGGGTTGATCGGTTTGGAGTGAGTTTGGAATCGCTCTTGATGTGGCACCGAGTTATAAAACACGGTACACTGAATATTTAATCAAATTGAAATTTGTCATTCAAGAAGGGCTACGATATGAGCTTCTAAATTTCATTGGAATATTTATTGCAAGAAGGATAGTTTTCCTCCGATACCGATTACATGTAAACTAGGGCATTGTTTCGTTTATTTATAGGCGTCGATTTAACAAAAGAGTATCGAATATCATAACATTATGAGATATCCAAACCCATTTCAATTTCAAAATGAGATTCCCTGAAATTATACCACAGTTCAATGTATCATCTGAGACTAATATCCATAATTCAGACTCCTCAATATGATATTATTTTTACTATCTTTTTATATATTCATTAGGGGGAAAATAATGCACTAATAAAGTATTTTCAGTAAAGACTATATTTCAAAACATAGGTATCTGAAAGGAAAATGTTAAGTACATCATAATTTGACCTATGAACGCATGCGAATTATGTCCATCACAACTATGTCTGTCAGATAGCTATAGGTAACACGCTTTATAATACGATGCCTTCCTACATGTGATTTATGTTGATTATGCATTCAATGTGTACCTCATTTTTTAATGTTTTCTGTGCGTGTTCTGTTCTGGAAATATTGTATCAATTTCACATGAGACAGAAACGAATAAATAAAATCATATCAAATCAAAACTTAAATCAAATCAAACATTTCTAAACAAAGAATGATGCAATAAACTTACCGTTGCAGAAGACAACTTTGCCGGACCTCCTACCGCACCAACAAGTTTGGCCAAATTGATTGCAGCCTGCATGGGGAGGAGTAATGGTGAGGGTGGGATAAGTCACTAAGCGTTTAAAAGGGGATTTCATAGAAAATAAGCTTGGATTAAGACAGAAAATCAGAAGAAATAGTATTTGTAAAAGTTTGAGATGAATCAGACAAAGAATAAGGAAGGTATATGAATTTTGGAAAGTTGAGATCGCTAATATGATGGAGATCCACTATCTCATTCGTTTTGTACAAAAAGTTCTAATACTTCCCACTTCTGAACTCCTATAGTGAAACAGGCATTTTCTTGGGAGGGCGTGTAAAAATATGTTACTCATGATGCATCATGTACGAAAGTCTGTTCTTTCATTAAAATGGTCAAAGGGAGTATTTTGGATATTTTTGGAAACAAACTAAATCATACATCATGACTGCATTACCAATAAAAGATTGCCCGTATCAGTAGTAATTTCAGCTTTCAAACAGCCATAACTTTCTTGATGTTGTTCTATGTTTTCTTAACTTTTACTTTTCTCCTTCTCTGATTTCTTTCTGCTTCTACTCAATCCACGTTTCCATGGCGGGTTAGATCCCTTTTAAATTTATCACCATCAGCAAGACAATGTTTCCTACTACAGCAACATCATTTTGTTTTAAGAGAAGGTTGAGTTATAATAAAGTTGAAAAATAATTTGTCAGTTTTCTCATTAATTTTATGTCTGTGTGGAAGAGTATTATATTAGAAATGTCCATTAAAAAGGACTGCTCTTCAAATGCCCAGATATTCGAAATACGATGAGACGTAATTGAAAAAAAGGAATTTCTATGTGCAGTGCTGTTCACTGCATGTGATTTTCATTTAGCAGGATTGAGAAATATCTTATCATTTGATACGTGTGTTATATAAAGGTAGCTACTATTATTGTAATCGTTTTCATATACTGTGTGATATAGCTACTACAATTACATTAGCTTTATCAATATTACTATAACTTCTCTGCGAATGTTGTTTTCCTTCCTCTATTTCTCTCTTTCTATTTTTACGCCACTCTCTTTTCTTCTTCTTCTTCTTCTTGTTTTCTCTCTCTCTTTCCAACTATTTCTTCTTCTCGTTTCATCTCTCCCTATCTCCTTCTGATCTTCAGAAATATTTCATTACTTACTCTTGTACTTCTTCAAGTTCATTCCCCTCTTCTCGGCCAGGAAGAGGTCCTCCAGGGTATTCTCATACTCCTCCTCGTTGGCCAGGGTGGCGACGATGAGCATGGCAGCGAGAACGAAGAACAGAGCCTTGGCCATTTTGCTTCAGTTTTTATTGCTGGTTGGCTGGAAATCCAATTTCACATTAGAAATCATCAAAATATCAAAGTTCAAAATGCCATTATGTTTCCAGTGAGAACACATACTCAAGAAAAATCGGTCTAGCTTTTAATTATGTGATTAAGAATTTCAAAAATAACTCTATGATGTAATCGCCACTGTAATTCTATTAGGAACATTTACTAAATAAAATTCTCTCTATTTCTCTATATTACATCGTGATGGACTTTAGAAATTACTAAGAGATATCAACGCCACAGTATTGCTAAGAAGAACACTTAGTAAAAAGCAACTGGTCTACCTTTGTAGTAATCTTTAAAAATTGAGAAATTACTCTAAGGTATATAGTTATAAACTTGGTCCAACCTTCTTCTTTTCTATTTTTGGTCAGGTGGAAACATGAACAAGTATGCGTTAATCATCCCAACAAGTGATTTGACAACAGCATCAGCGTAAAATTATATAGTAAAAAAGTGGATAGAGCGTATTGTACACGTTATATTAGAACGCGTCTCTATCGTGAAAGACACATAATTATGTTGTACATTTAGAAAGTTAAAAAGAATGGGGAAAACGAATCAAATAAGTCTGTTCATGATTCGCTTTCTTATTTGCGAGAACCTTCCGGGTGCACACCCACAATAAAATATAAATTCAACATGTCAGAGGCTTAGCATCTATTTTATGCCAGTAGCAGACGAGGCGTCATTCCAATTACGTCATTACCTACCCCAATGAAATCAGTGAAGGCAATTGGCCCAAATGATGGTACGTCTAAGCAATGCTGGCTCTTTTGGTACAATTTGTTTTGCAGACCATAACTGTTATAAATATTGACTGTTTTAATTACTCAACTAATGAAGCGGGAACTATTTTTTTATGTAGCAGTAAAATGAGCTGTGTAACAATGTTGCTACAATAGTTCTGGGTTGGATGCCTATGAAGTGCATAAAACAGTATACTCACGTAAATGGAGAGAGAAGATGTTGAAATGTTTCTGCAACGATGTCAGGAATGGTTCAGTCCACAGAAACCATCATCTATTTATACGATTTTATGGGTGGCATCGGGGAGTAGCCCAAACATGAAGGTGCATGCACTTTCTTAATCATAAATGTAATTATCCACTGACAGACAAGACAAAAAGGTCTATGACCCCCTGCTGTCAAAGAAAACAAGCTGTTCATGTAAGATAAAAAGTTATTAATCTCCTCGTGTGTAAACTATTCATGCTGTGCAATTCCGTCCATTTTGACTGCGCAGTGGCAAAGACTTTATAAAAAACTAATTACGGTGAGAAAGTAACAGGGTGGAACTAATTGAAAACGTAAAGGTCAGAAAAGTTTGTGTATACATTGAAAGTTTTCTCATTCGCTGTTTACAAATATCAAAAAAAATGTTTAACATTCATTTTCATTTTCAGTTTATTGTTTAATATTTCACATTTACAGTGTTTCTACTAATTAATAATAAATGGTACAAACGAACATGAAATCCGTTATCAGAGAAAATAAAAGAAGGTGAATACTTCATATTTATACGTTTGCATGTACTATTAACTGGAAAGACTGGGCTAAGTAGAAATGCGCAATATGGAGGAGCCTAAGGAGAGAGAAGATCTTGAAATATAAGTACCGCCGCCATTTTACAACAGGCCAAAAGTACAAAGTACAGGCAGTCTCAGTGCTAGACGCGTTGATTTCGGAGAACCGCAAAGGTTCATCCCCCCTTAGTCATAATTTTAAATTATGTTTTACTATAAACTTGGACCCTCAGCTTCCAGAATCTGCTTGTTTGCCATAAAGTTAGTGATGGGTGTGCCCGCTAGGGCCGTTTCCATGGTAACAGATCAGGGAAAAATGGAATTTCAGGAAATGTCATGAAATTATAATTCACTAATGTAAAAACACATGGTAAAAATCTAAATATATGTAATTTAAGCTGCCCATTCGATTGCAAGCAAAATCTGAGTGATTTGGGGTCTTAATCATGTCCCCCCCCCCCCAAATGGCAGCTTCCATGGAAAGGGTAAAATTTCTGAAAAATCTGAAACTAATCAATACAATATATGAAAAAGTGTCTGACCAATCTTAAATGATGTTCTTTTAATAGAGGTCCTTCAGCTAATATAATCCCCCTGTTTGGTATAAAGTTGAGGGTGGACGTGACCGCTACGGCCTTTACCATGGTTACACTTAAGAAAATACTGGAATTTTAAAAAATACCATGCAAAATTGGAATATAACAACGTGAAAATACGTGGGAGGTTCCTATTACACGTATTTCGAGCTGACCGATTGATTGCAACCAAAATCTGAGTCGTTTGACGTCACGGTCATATAAGAAATGGACGTTTCCATGTAAATACCTTAAAAAGCTGATATTTGTGAAAAACGTAAATAACACAAAATTGACAAGTGTCTTCATCAGCTCAAATGATATTTTCTGTTGGTTATGAACATGATCCTCAGCTATCATAATCTGACTGTTTGACATAAGGTTTGTGGTGGGTGTGCAACTAGGGCAGTCGCCAAGGTAACACGTGAACAACCAAATGATAATGAATTGGACTTGTTTGCGAATGAGCCATCGCACAATAGTGCTAGTCTTCCCACTTTCAGACCCGCATATTTTTAGTTTTTATGAGTTAATTGCATTTGTGGCTCCTGTGCATTTGTGGCTCGGGTGGCTCCTGTATTAAACCTATGAGAGTTAAAGAATTCAGTAGTCAACGGGTTAAGCATTTAATCTTTTAATATGTTTTACATTTACAGCAGTATTGTTAGAATATGTCTTAAAGGTTTGGTTAGCTTTTGGTTAGATGATCTTTGAAGGTTTGCATGGTGGAGCTTATAACGTGGAGAAGGTTTACGGTTCACCCACCGACCTCATCACCAACCCACAGACGCCGCCACCAACGACCAATCCACCGGCAACCAACCCACCACAGTTGTTCTCCCGTACCTCGGCAAGACATCCCACCAACTACACCGCATACTTACTCAGGCCAACTTCAAAGTCCGACACCGATCCTCCAAGAAACTTCACTCCATCTTGCACTCACACAAGGACAAGACCCCTACCAACAAACAACCCGGTGTATACAAGATTCCCTGCGACTGCGGCAAAGTCTACATCGGAGAGACAGGAGATTTCAACACAAGACTTAAGGAACACAAGGAATGCCACCTACTTAGCGACTGGGACAAATCTGCAATAGTCAAACACGCACAACAAGAAGATCACCACATCGACTGGGCACACAGCACTCTAATCACCAACATCAAGCACTGGCACACCAGAAGAGTGAGGGAGGCCATCGAGATTCAACGCCACGACACAGTACCACAGGACAAAGGACTTCATCTCAACCACATCTGGCACCCAGTCCTTCATAGGGGCACCAACCAACACCAAACCCAATCCACACAACCAGCACCACTGACAACTCAATCGACTGAATCGCCGCCCACCAAACCCACCGACTCACAGCCCACTCAACCCGCCGACCAGCCGACCATCCAGCACGCCGACCCGCCGACCACCAACGACATCCCACCCAATCCTCAGGCCGACGCACCCCCGACACCACAGCCCGCCGTCCCACCTACACAAACCCGGTACAATCTCCGCCCTCGACCAGCCAACACACAAAGGACTTCACGCCGCGAGCCACCCGCTACCAATCCATCCGACGTCTGCACACACGTCCACTCAACTCTCGGACATAATAGCGCCACCACCGACAGCAACCCGCCCGCACCTCCGGGCCGATTACTCCGACGTCCGCACACACTCCATAAAACCCCGCCGCTCGTCTAGCACACTTCACTCCTGATGACGGACAGTCAACCTGTCCGAAACGTCGAGTAACCTCATCCATCGATCATCAACCAAGTCTTCTCATCTCATCTCATCTGGTCTACAGTCCTTTTCAGGACTTCACCCATTGTCACGAAAGATTATTTCTTCTTTTCTCTCTTGTCATCCTTTCTCGTCTATCCATCTCTAATTTCCTTTTCCCTTTCCTCCTACCAACACACATGGTGAACCTTAAACCTTCTCCACGTTAGCTTTTGGTTGTTATACTTGATGTATGAAATGCATTTGCTGTTAGGGTTGGATTGCCCTTTGAATGTTTGAAATATGCAAATATGCCCAGTTTATGGAAGTAAGTAATGGCTTTTCTATTTGTGATGTAAGGCCACAGCCTACAAGCCCCGGAAAACTAGCGGCCCACAAGACCAAAAGCCTATGAACCCTTTGACAATTTTCAAAGAGTTCACTTAAATAGACTAAACTTATGGGCTGTCGTTTGTCTGCCTATCCTGGTTCAGATGAAAATGATACAAAAATTATGCCTTTTTATACGGTAGATCCTTGTTATAACAAACTCCTTTGGACCAAGGAAATTACCGTGTTATACTGAGATATTGTTATCAGCGCTTTAAAAATACACCAGAAAACAAAGAGCTATGAGAAGAAAATAGTGCGTAACAATTACATCGGGAGTTTTTATAATGATAAAAGAAACCATTTATAATAAGGTTCCAATGTAGTATACTGTACACTTAACAAAAATTAACTTGTCAATTGTGCCCTCGGGATTTTTTGAAAATTTGGATCAGGTAACACTAAAATCAGTGAATGTTGAAAAGATTTTGCTACAAATTTAGGTTTCTTTCCAAAAGGAGCTACATCCAAAATGGTTTCATTCCAAAAGGAGCTAAATCCACTATGGTCATTTAGTATTTGTTCATTTAACCACATTTCCTAAAGCTGTGTAATAAGATTTTTAAACACATGTTGCGGCTACAAGTCGACATCATCAGTGCAAAATTTTGACATAATTGACGGAGGTTTAATATTTTTATGAATATTTTTAAATTTAGCTCCTTTTGAAATGAAACAGCAAAAAATCCCCGTCTTTAGAAAAGATGAGAAATTATTTTTCGTTGTTGTTTTAATTCTCAACAAATAAACATCAGAAAAGATGTAAAATGTACTCTGCTATCAATATTAATGTGTTTCCTGTTGAATTCTAATTGTTAAACGTCTTTAAATGTGCAGAAATAGATATTTGACTAAGGTTTTATTCTAAAAGGAATTTAATCCATGGAAATTAAAATTGTAAAAATTTCTTAAAAATTGAAATTAATTTTTATAAACATGATTGAACTAATCTAAGACAATAGCCCTATCATATGATAATAAAGTAACATTGGACAAGGGAAAGTGGTAAATCAAAAAACCTTAACTTACTCAGAAATACTAAATGTGGATTTAGCTCCTTTGGGAATGAAACTCTTCATATATTCGAAAATAATTGTTGACATTAATGTTTTTTTTTATTTTATTTTTTTTTTCATTTATTTATTTTTATTTAATTTAATAATTATGTGACCAGGCACCACAAAACCACCAAAGAGTCGCCAGATATGGATTTTTAGTGAAGGTCTGATTCTGAAAGGGGATTCTCAGCTTTAAAATGATGTATAACTCATTAGCATTGGATGTTCCTAACCCACTGTACAAAGAGTAGAATGCCCACTGCCACAGAATGTTACTTCTGAGAGATAAGGGTTTAAATATTGCAGTGTACTGAAGCACTTTGACTTGCGAGGTATTGTGCAATGGTGACAAAAAGAGGATTCTCAGATTGCCCTAAAACTTGGCATACTAATTAAGCACATCCTGCTCCTTGTAGTGAACAATAATCAATACAAGAACGTCATCTATTTTAAAATTATGGGAGATCAAAAGTATCCAGTGTTGTAAAAAAGAAAACTGAAACAACAAATCCAGAGAAGACAAAACATAGGTCTACTGAAAAACTGTCAGAAATTCCACTTTTAGATTGTTAGGTGCCTCCAAATGTTTAATTACTTAGAAAAAACTATACTCTTTCAGGAAATACCAAAAAATAAAATTTGACCATGCTAACCAAATACACCTTTATTGAGCTCTAACTGAAAATCACACAGTGCGACTTTTTGGTGGTTTTGTGGTGCCTGGTCACATATGGTATATGCTTAGTTCAGCTGCTTGGATGATTTACAATGGGGCCGTAGCAAGAAACTACATCAAGTGATGAAATATAATACAAATATCATAATAAATCTCATAAGCAAACGGTCACGCAGTGTAAGCAATTGAGCGTACTCATCACATGGGCGTTATTATTATAGAGGCGTAGTAAGCTAATCGGTAACAGATGGCCTGTACTATATTATGAACTTTTAAAGTACAGGAAGGAAGCTTTTTCATATCATGTCATACAAAAAATACCGAAGATAAACCAGAACTACTTTTTGAGGCGGGGCTACGTCCCAACAACAACCTAAAAGCATCAAATCATTGAAAATTATTGCAAATAATATGGATTTAAAAAGGTTGGATACAAAACAGTATAAATCTGCTCTGTGCATAAATCCCCCCCCCCCAAAAAAAAAGCTAATAGGTAAAATAACACACATACTTGAAAATGAGTTGAGTATTAATAGAGACACGCATGCCCATACTTTATTTTTTCGAATATGTGGAAACTTTTTATTTTTGTATGTTTGTTTGCTTGTTTTATGTTGTTTATCACTTCACACGCTTCCTTTTTTTATTACTTGATTGAAAACCATTTCTTTTGTATTTTGGTTGTCATTTGTGGGAAATCTTTCTACATTTTCCAAACGCTTTATATTTCTTTACAAAATTCCTCCGCTTAAGAATATTTGTTATTACTCACGAGAATGTCCTAGGCAATTAGTTTATATTGGAATAGGTATCTACCACTAATGCCAGCGAAAATAATTTTTAAGGAATACAAATACGTAAAGGGAGAACCTTGTATTTTACAATAATAATCCTTGTATGCCCATCGCAAATGAGACGTCATTTGAAGTGCGTTATTTGTTGATTGGTAATCGGTGCATGCACCTTTCACGTATGTTCGTTGAATACACGACCAGTAGGCGCTTCGTGGGCGCCGACATTTTGACAGAATCTGCGGGCGCTGGCGCGAGAGGCCGCTGATTATTTGCCGATTCTGCTTAATAAGGTCACATGAGGGCGCAAACAACATGTTTTGCATTTTTACTTTCCAATGCTTCAAAAAAATGGTTTAACATTCCAAATTAAGTAGTTGAAATGGGTTAGGCATGTTATAGTTCAGGATGCGTGTGTTTCTGTGCCCAAACCTTCAATATAATAAATTTAAATCATCCATATCGCACATTTAAGCTCATTTCCCGATCATCACTCGTGAGGGAAGGTCATTAACATCTCCATTGTCATAATACTAAACATTAAAGGGAGCGAAGTGGCAATCTATGGGCGCTTTTACAGTTGGCTGCTCCTTTCTCTGGATCAAAGTTCAAAGCGACTTCAATTTATCATGCGCAGCTAATAAAAGTTCGCACATTGACCCAAATTTGAGTAAACAAGATCACGCGTTCTTTATTCCAGTATTTGAATATCATTGGTCGGTTGCGTATGGAGGGATTCGAGTTAACGATCGCGCGAGGAATCCGGCAATAACATTCCTTCGGTAGCGCACGATTGGACCTGATTGTATCCAGCTGGTCAAGGCCCATGGATTACGACTTGCCACTCCCTTTAATACTCCATATTTCATGAAAGCAACTTTTTTTTCACAAAGGGGCAAGATATTTGATTTCTAGGGATATTCACCATTCTGGGGGAGAAATTGTGCTAGAGGTATAGGATTCCTTTGGTCAGAACAGACATTTTTCATTCGGCGCACGTCTTTTAAATTAAACCCTTTTTATGTATCATGAGTGCACGTTATTGTAATGCCAAGTGCATCGCCAATAAGAGATGAAGATGAGCCATCCCTCGTCAGAGAAGATGAGCCACCCCCGGCCTTCAGAGTGGAAAATGAGCCAACCCTCATCAGAGATGAACCACCGCTCATCACAGATGAAGATGAGCCATCCCTCATCAGAGAAATGAGCCACCCCCTTCATCGTTGAAAATGAGCCACCTCTCCAAATAGAGGAAGATGAGCCATCCCCCATCCGAGGTGAAGATGTGTCAACCCTCATTAGATATGGAGGTGAGCCAACCCTCATCAGAGATGAAGATGGGCCAACCCTCATCAGAGATGGAGATAAACCACCCCTCATCACAGATGAAGATGAGCCAACCCTCATCAGAGACGGAGATAAGCCACCCCCCCCTTGACGGCATTCCTCTTGCCCAAAGCCCCAAATCATGTGGCATATATTTTTTTTCTTGACTTGATTTATCAACTCATTTTACTCTTACTAACTTACCATGGACCTAGTACTAGTAGGTCCATGCTCTAGTAATACACTAAAAGTTTTTTCTTCTCCTTATCAGCAAACTTTTGGACTTCAGATTTGGGGTTTCCATGAGGGTCTATCTAGTGTCTGAGTAGTGGATAATACTAGTAGGCCTAATGCCTTTTTGGTCACAAGATCTAAATATTGTACATAGCTGGAGTTAGAATAGATTGGAAGCAATCATATAATACTGATTTAAGTAATACTAAGTTGTAGGGAATCTAACTCGTGCATAAAATCGACTGTACAATTAAATATGTCTGTGGTGGGTGATCTGGCAAGTCTTGTTGTAGTTGTACGATATATTTTCTCTCTCTCAATGTAATGATGTATCTCTACCGTACATGTAGTTATATGTACGCTCTATGCCGCAGGTATGGAACGGTACGCAGTACCGTACCTGGCTGGATTGGTTTTGCCTTAAAAAAACATGAAATAGTCGATATCGAAATAAAAACATATATATTTTTAATAAACAACATTTGTATCCCATTGTTGCTCATTTTACAGCATGTAAAATACGGTATAGATATATGTAACGAACGGATACATGGTCAGCACACTTGAACTTTTCTGAAAAATGAACTTGTTTTCCCGTGCTGGCTACGTCGATGTCGTACTTGGCCCTCGGCTAAAAATGGTGAAAATATCTAGATTACACATCCATCGATCACAGAAATAGGTCAGTTTAGTTTTTAAAAATTGCAAAAATAAAAATATTAGCCGATGAAAATGGGCACACAATTAATTCATGATTATTCATAAAGTTTTAAAACATTTATACATCCCAAAATTAAATTTATTTTTGATATATTTATGTGATTATAAGTTAGCTTCAATGAAAGAGCTTGATTCATACATTTTTATAAATATTCACACATCTATGACATTTGTCGGGGCATTAATTGGCTGAATCATATTTCGAGGGGTGTATTGGCTCATTATCGCATGGAAGGTGGTAATTATAGATGTAAGTCTGTCCGGCGGTGCTCACTGAACCGGTTCAGTGATTCCCTCATTAACATTTCAAAGTGGCCCATCCCACGAAGTGAGCGGTGCAAACATACGTGCTTTGACGATATCACTCCCACATGGTACGTCATAGAGCAGACCAGGTTTTAAGTGACGCAAATACTACGTCAGAAAATAACGACAGGTATGCATCGTGCATTACTATCACGTCTCCTCTCCTATATATATATATATCTCTCTCTCCATGTCACATCCTTATTCCTCTCTTCCTGGTTTTATCTTACTTGTTACATTCCAAGTAGTCTTTTTTCCTTCTCTCTCTCTCTTTTATCTCTCTTTCTCTGTCTCTTTATCTCTCTTTTCTATTTCTCTCTCTCTTCTCTCTCTCTTTGCCCAAAGCTTGCACCTCTCTCTTTTACACACACACACACACACACCACACACATATGCCCCAACACGCACACACGTGCCAACGCTCGCCACACCCTCCGCGAACTTCTAGACAAAAGATACATATGTCACATACGTATACATCATTCAGCTTATAGCAAACGTAATATATGAATATTCGATGACCATTGGTGTATTTTGTAATGCTTCTTTATTGTTGGCTATTTGATACCAAAGGTATTACGTGAAAAGATTCTAGACCGGCCGGCTTTTTATTGTTCGTGTGACATATACAACATGTTCTGATTATTCAGCAAAATGTTTTACATGGTTTTACAATGCGGATGGTTGTCCAATTCCAAAGAATATGTCGGTTCGTATATCCGGGATAGTATGGAGTCTTTACAGACCGTCTCCGGTTCCAGCACCTGCATAATAAAACAATATAAAAGTATATATTGCGATTTGGGCAAGAATCATACCATGCACAAGCTTATTCCAAGGCGACATGAAAACGTTGCTACGACCTGAAAATATTTCATCCACACACCAGAAAATACTTAAGATTTGGTAAGATACACAATATATTGATCAAATTCAAAAATTCAATTTTCATCACATTCCTCATAAACCCTTAAAATATATAAACATTTCCTATATCATATATATATCGTTTGAAATGCCTCCCCAAAAGTGCCCTTTATGAAGCCGAAAGCAAGAGACTAAGATGAGGGAACACAAACGAATACTTGGTAATTAAAGGGACCGAAAAGTCACCAATCGTCGTGTTTTGGAGCGTGGCCCGGCTCGGGTAATATTCAGGAATCTTCGGTAAACGAGCACGCAATTGCAGTGATACGCATTCGACCGGAGAAAGACGAACTGAACAACCCAACTGACAAACTACCCCACCCTCGACGGCATTTTTGTTCGCTGCTCCAAGATTGTTGTTATGCACGGCCTTGTAATAGGGGCAAGCGAATCAATTGAACGTACATCGATATCGAGCGGTGGCCCCCTTAACTGGCAAAGAGCTACAATTGGAAACGTACCTTATTCGCTCACTTTGTTAACTACATGCTTATGTAGCCATATCACACTTTTACTGCAAAGGTGTGATTTGCGAATGAGATAAGCAATGATTATCTTACTCATGATTATCTTTCATTTGATCATGCTCTATGCTATACTCACTCCTGGAGTTAAACTAGTAAGGTATGAATGAATGGTAAATATATATGTGCCTCATGAATAAAGTTTCGCAATCTTTCCAATTTCATCAAAGTGAATACATCTCGCTAAACGTCAAAAACGATGTAAACGCATTGACATGATTGAATACAGATCTAACGGAACGACTCAAACAACAGCATCTACGACTGATCAATAGTGTTTATTTATTTCGAATCAAAATTGATATAAGAGAACATTTCATGAGCAGGTGATATCGTTACTTTGATTTCTTTTATTTAATTTTTGCTCATGGTAACTGATAAAATAAGAAAGCAATACAAATTATCACCCACCTTTACCCAAACTCAATCTCTTTATTTTAAACTCACCGTTGCAGAAGACAACTTTGCCAGATCTCCGTCCACACCAGCAGTCCTGGTTGAATTGTTGGCAGTCTGGTGGTACCAATGGTAAGTACAGAAAGGTGGGAGCATATTATCACTTTATTGTGGACTCACTTTACTCCTAGAAACGAAAGTATTAGTTTACTAAAGTATACACATTAATAATGGATACGGATTTTCCCGCAACCCCTTGTGTAGTATCACTATACGGGATTGAACACCCTTTGCAAAAAAGAGTTGAGTTACTTGTTTAGAAAATAGATACAGAATGCTTACAAATTTGAAACCATAATTAATTGATCTCACTTCAAAGTTTTTTGCTGCGATTAGTATTTTGCTGTGAGTCTGAGAAGTAAGAAGTAGATTCGTGATCTATAATTGATAGATTCTTTATAACCGTAACGTAAAGAATGTATTTCTTTATTTGTCGATACAAATAGACAAAATAGAAAATGTTGGTCACTACCGGAGTCCCAATTAATTTGTCTAATTTTTTTCACACAAACACAAACACACACACACACGCACACACACGTGTCTATATTTGTCAATCCTGTCTTTTTGTTTTGCTTTTAAACTTTGGACATCTTTCTGTTTATCCTGATTCTCTCTCTCTCTGTCTCTCTCTCTCACTTTCTCTTTCCATTTCCCCCGTTAATTCTGTTTCTTTCCTCCTTGCGATGTCATATTTCCAGGATTGTGGATAATTTTGATACTTACACTTGTACTTCTTCATGCTGAGTCCCCTCTTCTCAGCCATGAAGTACTCCTGCATCTCGGGGTCCCTCTTGAGGAACTGGACATCGTAAGCCTCGTCCTCGAACTCGATGGCAAGGGCAGAGACGATGAGGGCGGTAGCGAGAACGAAGAAGAGAGCCTTGGCCATTTTGACGGGTCGCTATGTAGCTGATGAAAAAATTAATCAACATAGGATTTTATGATATTATTTGCTATTTTTACACAGGGAAGCCGTACCAGTATTAATACTGCTCTTCCTGAGGGGTCAGCAATGCTATGTACCCATTTTATATGCCTTGGTCGAGAAAGACAATGTAAGCAAAACACATTGTCAGAGGACGTACGCACCGAGCAAGTGCTGAACCCAAGACCTGATATATAAGAGTCAAGGGCCTGCACCAGTATACCACAGTTTGCCCATTTAGACGTTGGATCTTTTAGTGTAAATAACATAGCATTTTGTTCTATGTCTGCGGGACAAGGCAGCAAAAGAAAATGATTATTAGGCTAACATTTAAATAGAACACATAAATAACTGATGGGCGGGGAGGACCTAACCTCCTTTCGGCCACGCTAATGATTATGATCCATGTGGTCTGATGAAAAGGAGACCAGATTTCACAGCTCATAAGGCTTTTATCACACCACCTCATACCCCTCATTTTTTTAAAGTCGCAAATGCGTTGTAATCATGCTAAAAGTAAACTATAAAGTCATAAATCTTTTGTTCTACTTCGTGTAAAAAATAGCCAAAGTATGTTGCCGCACCAACGAATGCTGTATACTCACCACGTGAAGATGGGGAAGCTAATTTAGCGTCTACAGCAATGTCAAGTTGGTTTGCTCTGACAAAATAATCCAGTATTTATACTTTTATTCCGAAATGCTAGGCAGTCAAGAGGTTACAATGAAGAGGAATGTCTACATTTTACAAGGAAAAAAATCCAGATGCCAATACGTCTAACGTAAAGGAAAGTAGGCTGTAATCTATTAATAAAAGATAAACAAGATTAACATTCTTATAAAAGAGAAGAAAAGGCAAAAACTATTGTCTGGTGGCCTTTCCCGTATTGCCTAAGGGCTGTTTTCTGAGAGCGCGTAGAAAACCTTCAAGGGTATATTGATAGACATGTCATGAAAGGTGTCATAAGAATTCTTTTGCTCACCGGGCTGTCATCACCTTCGAATATCTGGGATTTAATACCCGAGTTGCACCAACGAAAACGATGCCAGATCGAAATCAGACCAATCCAAAATTTTCATGACACCTATAATGGCCAAGAATCTGTCCGTTTTGGGATCGGATTAGAGTTGACTTGGAGTCGGTTCAGTCGTGTGACTGATCTTAGGATACGAAATGCTTCTGTACAAGGAATACCTTTCTACTTCAAAGGTCTTACATTGCGAAGATGGACAGTTAGATCACATTTCCCCCCACATGCTTGAAACCATTACAAAAAAAATAGAACGATGCATGCACAATCATGAAAGGATTTCCAGACTGGAAACTTGTTTTGCATGTTCACGTAAGATTATTCATTCGAGAATATCTCCCACATAAACCACAATAGCAGAGGCAGCTCTCCCAGAGGCAGGGGGTCCAGTCCCCCCCCCCCCACATTTTCAATTACCCCCAAACTGCCTCTGAAAAATGCCCCCTTTCTCCCTGACACGTGCCCTTTTCCCTTCTGATAAATGCTTCTTTTAAAATCTGATAATTGCCGCCTTATCAGCGTTAAACCACTGATGAAGCTACCCTGGGTAAAAAAGACTAAATAAATAAATAAATAAATAAATAAATATCTCTCTGATAAGTGCCATTTTCTCCTTCCGATGAGTGCAGTTTTACTTAAGAAATGTCCTTTTCTTTTTTATAAGTGTCCATTCCCCTTCTGATAAGTGCCCCAAATTTCCCTGTAATAACTCCCCTTTTTTCCTTTGATAGGTGCACTTTGACTTATGATAGGTGCCAATTTCCCCTGCCAATAAGTGCCCATTTCCCCTTCTGATAAGTGCACCCTCATTTCTTCTGATAAGTGCCCCTTTTCTTATCTAATATGAGCCTATTTCCTCTTCTCATAAGTGCTCCCTTTCACCTCTTATAAGTGCCCATTTTCTCTTTTGATAAGCTCACTTTCCTCTTCTGATAAGTTTCCATTTGACCTATATTTCTCGTTTCTTACAAAAAGAGTCATATCTAGCTTTAAAGATTCGGTTCGGCTTTATGTAGTAACATGTACCCATAATACTACAACGTAAGGCAGTGGTGCTGGAGGCACGGAGGGGCACCTGAATATCTTAACAACACACTCAATGCACTATCTCGCAATCTTCACTTAACAACTGACAAATGTAAGCTCATTATTCCCAAATCAAGATTCTTATCGACTGAAAAACGTTTCTCAGTAGCCGTATCAAAAACATGGAACAATAGCCTATTCCACTGTGCGTCAGAGAAATAACCTGTCTTGTCACTTTCAAAAGATCCCTAAAAACATCTCTTTCCCCAGTATTATAATGTTCTAATGTAATCTCTTACTTTTTTGAGTCTGTCTTTTGGCTGTTGCTGTTGTCTTTTCTTTTCAAATCTGTAATTTTTTAAGCGCTATGGTACTTTCTTTTTTGAGCGCTCCTAAATATTCAATATTATTATTATTAATGCCCAGCCCTCAAGCAAAGAATATCTTACTCCGCCCACTCGAATGTGCCCATAATTTACACCCAGTAGGGGCAATATTTTCTGACAATTCCCCCTAAAACTCGTTCTCTACGCTCGCTCGCTCTTATAATATACAGTGCGTATCTTAAAAAAAAAAAAGTATACCCAACTTTGATGGCTTCTAATAATAAAATATATTATATTTCATTTTTATTATTTTATTTTATTAATATTACCAATGTGATCTTGAAATCTATTTCAAGGCAAAAAATAACTTGTTTTCTGTCAAATGATACCTCATTTATGACTTTTCTGCCACGGATGACTTTTTAAAAAGTGTCGTCAAAATCTCCTGGTACCAAGTTTGGACTGATGCAAAGAATGTGGATCAAGCCATACGAATGTGTTACCCAAGGCTAAAAACCTTTAATGCTTCATTGTTTAAAGCGATACGGGGTACTAAGCTTTGTTTGTTTATTTACGTTTTAAGGCGCTTATCATTCAAGAGTGAATATTTGCGCCTTAACATGTCCCTGTTTAAATCCATATGATAATCTCAATTTATTTTAACAGCCTTTTAACTTCTTGCCTGATGATAACTAAAAACTCGCTACATTATCTGCGTAAGGTGCATAAAGATATTTTCCTCGAAAAGTGCATGAACTCAAATGTTTGCTGAATTTAAAGACTGGAAAAATATAAGGAAGGATACATGTGTTAATAATGACCAAAGTAATTGGTAGTAGACTTTTATTTAAAGTAGCTATTCAAAGAAAATCACAAATATGGAAATTAATGTATCACTAGAAACTGGGAAGCTTACAGATGGCAATCGTATAAGTTTTATGTCAACTGCGTATCTGATGATTATAAAAACAACACAAATAAAAGCTCTTCTCAGCATCTGGAATATCCGAGGATTCGCCAGAAATACAGCGATGTTTTGATGTCGTCACACTCGGGATCGATCCTGCTTAAGCAGACGACGTCCTATAATGAATGAACGTAATTGCAATGCAATTATTTATCAAATTATAAAGAGTTTGGTGTATTTAAACATGACCTTATTTCACCCCATTATAAAGGGAAAGTGAAACTGATTCTGATAGCTAATACCGTTTGATTGTAAATACACAGGAGAAGGGTCAACGATAAATGAAATAAACCCCACTTTCAAATTGAAAAGCCCTCCGAATAACAGCAGGATGGTATTCGTTCCCTCTTGAAACGCCGAACATGCCCCGGTGCAAGCAGCTGAAAATACAATGGCGTCTTATTTTGTTTACAAGTGACTGATTCCTTTATTTTTTTAACGCTGCATTTTTCATCAAAATAATACCATACACGAAGTTAAGAGTGAGGCAACAGACTAACATTAAGACTGACGCTAGTGAAGGAAGAGAAATAAGTGAAGAGGAGATGACAAAATAGGCTCTGAAAAGTGTGTAAGATGTTATGGGACATCGTCTGCTTAGACAGGACTGGTCCATGGTGTGTCGTCACATATCTCAGCAGCGTTCGAGGAGCTCTTCAGCTGCTATATCGGGGGCTGTATTTTACCGTTTTATAATTGATAATAATCATTACTTCAAATGTTTCCAAGCGTTGAATTTGGATAACCTTGTTTAATTTATGCCATCTATGCAATAATAAGTATTAAGCCAATATTTAAAATCATTAAAGTTCTACTTTAAAAAGGCAGCTACCCAAATAAATTTTGAATGAGTCAATAAAAAGGCTTTCCTTAAATAAGGGATGCGGATGAAACAGAGATGGTGTCAGCATGGCAAAGAAAATATAATTATGGTTGTAAAAAGCCTATTCTTGAGTTTTAAGTTGACATTAGTTATGTTTACACGTCGTACATAGCAAGTAAGTCTCGAAACGATTTCCATTGCATTCAGACAGGCCATGATCGACTTGCTTCTATCACCCACTCGTGACTATTCATCGCTCACTCGCTGTCAAAATGCGCCACCTACGGTGACCCGAGTATAATTGGTATGGTCAAAACGCGCGGAAGTTTGTGCACAGAGGTCATATCATGCGAAGTTGCTAGTGAAGATAGCAGCGAGCGAAGCAGCGATTGCGTTCACATTACAAATAGTCACAAGCGCGGTGGGTGGTCTACCGCAAAGCATCGATGCCTTCGTCGCTGGATCCTGAGATTTACTCCTGCCAAACTCGCTGCCAGAATAGTTTCAAAACCTAGCTCCAACTAGCTTCTATCTCGTGACTATCTGCGTTCAGACAGCGTTTGGTCTTAAAACTATCTGGTCATGACCAAAATAGTCTCGAAACCTCGATAGCATCGATGCTATCGCTCTACGTGTGAACCCGCCTATAAACACCTTTTCTATTGATATACACAAAATCAATTGAAATAACTGAGCAATTGTTTTCAACACGTTTTTAACACATGCATAATTGGTTTTGACCCACATTCTTTGCTTCTGCCCAAACTTGGTACAAGAGGATGTTGACAATAGTTATGTTTATACGTAGTACATAGCATCGATGCTTTGTAAGTCTCGAAACTATTTCCATTGCGTTCAGACAGGCCATGATCGACATGCTTCTATCACCCACTCGTGACTATTCATTGCTCACTCGCTGCCAAAACAATAATTACTGCGCCACACACGGTACCCGAGTATAATTGGTAATTAAAGTTTTCGCACAGGGGTCATATCATGCGAAGTTGCGAGTGAATATAGCAGCGAGTGAAGCAGCGATTGCGTTCACATTACAAATAGTCACAAGCGCGGTGGGTGGTCTACCGCAAAGCATCGATGCTTTGTCGCTGGATCCTGAGATTTACTCCTGCCAAACTCGCTGCCAGAATAGTTTCGAAACCTAGCTTCGAACTTGTTTCTATCTGCGTTCAGACAGCGTTTGGTCTTAAAACTATCTGGTCATGACCAAAATAGTCTCGAAACCTAGATGGATCGATGCTATCGCTCTACGTGTGAACGTACCTATTACTTGTCTAAAAGCCTGCTGCTCAATCATCCGTTGCAGCATGGATATGAATAAGATATCTCTATAATTAGCTCTTTACTATAAAATGTATTTTAAGCCCATAGAGCTTATACATTTTTAATTAGAAGCTACTAAAGTTGGGTATACCTTTTTTGATACGCACTGTATAATAAAATCAAGCAGACCGCATAGAGTATGTTGATATCGATGTTATTCTAACGAAAAACGACTGTAATGTACAAATTAAAAGATCAATCGACATTTCACCCAAATTAGTTTGCTATTGTCATTTTTATTGTATCAATGTAAATAATGCAAAACCAAATACTTCAGCATTCGAAAAAAGTCTAAAAATTTTTGCTCACTCTCTTCGCATGCTCACAAATGAATCATTAGACCATTACGCACAACTGCTAATTGGGGAACCTCAAGCAGTGTCCAGAACCATGATAAAAATGAAAAAAAGATGATACTTGGTAATGTATTGATTACTGTAGGGTAATGCCAATGTCACAAAATAGTAATTTTTCGCTTTATGTTCACCCCTTCTACGTGCCCCTTTTCCCTATATGTGCCCTTTTTTGCTGGTGCCCCCTCCCCACTTTGAAAGACTCTCCGCCGCCCCTGAGACACCACAGACTATTGTGTTCCACGAGATATGTAACAACACGGGCAAACTGGGACAATCAAACATTCGGCTTGACGCTTTGTCATGATTATGTTTATTTCCAACTTCACTTATTTTGGGATTTTATTCATTTTCTCATGAAAAAAAAATGATTTATTAATTTATTTATTTTCTAGGTTTTGTTTTTCATTTATTCATTTTGTATTTTTTAATTTATTTATTATTTTTTCCTTTTTAATTTACTAATTGATTTATTTATTTATTTTTATTTATTTATTATTATTATTATTTTTTTTTTTTTGGGGGGGATGGATGGTCATGGCTCAAAAGTAGGAATTCCTTTTTTTTTCACGGCTACTATGTAAATGGCGAGGGAATGAATCGCACGAATGGAGTGTAGGTAGGGGTGTCGAGCTATGATTCTTAGTACCTTGGATTTTGGAATGGGGGGGGGGGGGACCCTACACACGACGCCAAAATGAACATTAAACATCCACAAACTGAGTTTTATAGGAATGGACCCAGCCAGTTGCGTATGACGGATCCAAACACCTAAGGGGCAGCCGGTTGGGCTACTGGCCTTACTCGATGAATAACCGACGAAATATCAAGGCTATTGATTAGGGACAGTCAGTATCCATAAAGACCTATTGATTAGGGACAGTCAGCATCCATAAAGACCTTTAAAAAGCTGTGAAATCATATTTATTTTAAATCCGTTATCAAACTTTGTAACAGGTACATTCATTACATTTTGTCTCCATAAAACCACCTGGTAGTTTCCCACATGGATGATTGAAGAGTTTTCTGATTTGTGTTTATATAAAAAAAATATAATGTGTTCTTTAATTTTAATATTCTGTAAACGCTCCGAGCCTTATGGGAAGGGCGTACTAAATGATTATTGTATTGTATTGTATTGTAGGGTGAGTGTGTGAGATTGGGTCGTAATGTCTTCTTTTCACGTTACCTTTCAACTCTCCCTTCTCTCTCTCTCTCTCTTACTTTGGAGGCATCTACGCCACTGGACCCAGGATTCTCACTTTTACCTACATTATTTTCTTCTCTCTCGGGAAAATTCACGAATCCCTAGGCCCTGAAGATCCCACTCTCGAACATAATAGCCTACTACTTTGTAAAGGATTTTGTTTTCTCATCTTTTCGCCCATCTGCGCCCGCTGCCCAGGCATTATAAAAACTTATCCTTTTTAAATACAACTTCCATTTAATGAATTACTACGGAAATGTCGTGATTATCATGGTAAGTTTCGTTCGTTCAAAAGTAGGTTAAAGGCTAGAAAACGCAGCTTGAAATGTTGAAATTTACACGCATTAACCGTCTACTCATGTTTAACGATTCATCACGGAACTGGATGCTATCCCATTTTTCTATAAGAAATCATAGGCAAAAATAACAGTTGCCCCAAACTGTGTTTGGCAGCCACTTTCTTTTCAGTCGCACGTGGTATAGGTCACTTCTGGCTATGTCGCCCCCAGCGGGAGGCGCCTTATGTCACGTAAATGCTAACATAGGCGAAGAAAGGCACCGACCTCGATGTTCGTCAGCAGAAGACATTGAACCAGTATGACTAATTAAGTATTTCTGGGGAGCGTTTCATGAAAGGAAGTTGTCGGATATTTTATCCGACAACTGTTATAAGCTACTGAAATCCTTGCATTGGTTGAGAGCATTTTTGTCGGATAAAATATCTGACAAGTCCTTTCATGAAACGCCCCACTGGTTTCATTTCAATCACCACCTATAACATGAGACACAACCATGCCGTAAACAATTAATAAGAAGTTCTTCATGACGGCACATGCGGCGAAAACGTGACACGTTCATATGTCCATGCAGGCGACCACTCCTTATGGTCCTAATTTATTTTAATGAAATCTCACAGAATGATGACCGATTTTTTTTCAGAACGTGATTAATCAGATGTGACAATTTGAGAAAAACATATTCCGTTTAACCAAGTCGTAATGAACAGCTGCTGAGAAACGAATTCCTATAAATACCGACCGTCAGGTATCAGACGTTGTTCAGTTGCAGATCGCAGATACATTCAAGATTTTCCTCTTCTTCAGGTAAGCCAATTTCGTTTCTTTATCAAGAGTAACCATCTTCAGTAACCATAATTTAAGAAAATCACATTCTGTCGTTATTATAGTAAGGAGCTTTCTGAATATGGGCATTTAGTTCACCCTAATATGTCTAAAGACTTAGGCTGCCTATTACTGAATTTCTTTGCTTGAAAATATTTAAGCACTCCATGCATAACGTTTTGTCAAAACGATCTTCAGCATTTTAATCATGTCGATTATTTGACACACTTTAGTAATAAAAAAGAACTATTTCGAAGATTAAAGTTCAAAAACTTAGTAGAAAACGGTTCCTTTTCTGCGTTTATGATGTAATGTTAAATATGTATCTTTGACCTAAAGGAGTTGGTTAGAAAAGGAAGTGCCACTAAAATATATCGTCCCTATTCCACATTGTATCTTTCAAGGGATATATTTAGAACTGGGTTATTCAAAGCTTTTGTGATGCACATGTCGGTTCTTCTGTTAAACAGCGAATATTGTTAGTGCCGATTGACACTGGTGGCAAGCCTGCAATCGTGTTTATTGGGACTCATGGCAAATGAAAGGTCAAATAGACGAGAGTAAAAAATAGGGGTACATAGATAGATAGATAGAAAGAAACAGACATACATATGCAAAATATGACACAAAATAGAAAGATACCAACGAATTATACTTGGTGATAAACCTAAAATCAAAATCACTACCGACAACTGGATGTACAGTAGGGTTTTTTTTGTTAATGCTTTCAAACTGATCAAATTTCATTTACCTCACGGTCTGTCGATTATCTTGAAACTTGACCATAAATAAAGTGGCCAAGGTTCTTTTTAAAATCACTATCGAAAACTTGGATTTAAAGAAGCACTTTTCATTGCTAATGTCTTTCAGACTTATTTTATTCTCCGCACAGCCGGTAAATTATCTGAAAGCCTAACCACAAACTAAATGGCCAAGGCTCTGAGTGTTGAAAATCACAATCACTATTGAAAACGGAATTCAAAGTAGCATTTTTCGTCATTAATGCCTACCAATACATTTTTGGGGTACATTATTCACCTCACATCCGACAGATTTTCTGAAAACCTAACAACAAACAAAATGGCCAAGGCTCTGTTTTTCGTCCTTGCTTGCGCCCTCATCGTCGCCACCCTCGCTGACTTCGAGGAGGAGGATACTGACCTCATGGAGTACTTCGAGGCCGAGAAGAGGGGAATGGGAAGAAACCTCAAGAAGTACAAGTGTGAGTATATGAATTTAGAACATGTACCTTCCTCAAACTTAACTTTCTCATGAATGCAAGACAGTATATTATGTATTAAACCTGTACTCGACAACTGGACGCTGTAACTGAATTTTAAGTTACTGTCGAAAGATATATATGCATGATCATTTAAGTTACTTTATGCATGGCCATTCAAGATAATTCTAAAGATGTTCGTTCAGTATATACATTGAACAAATAAAATTACTATAAGAGAGACAGGAAAACGTGAATCCAAGAGGCTTTTGAGCAATCATTTTAGCCATGGAAGCATTTTATGTGCATAAATTTAGAAGATGAAGTTATCAAGAAGATACATTCATGTTTTGAAGATGACTAGATCTTCTAGATATTCTACGTATAAAACATTTCGCCAAGACATGTACGACGTATGGGAATGGGTAACGAACCCATTGTCTCCAATTCGTCAATGTTCTGCACTTGCTGCCCATATGAGGAACCCTTTCTCCGCATGTAGAGGCGCGAAACATCGAGAGCCAACTTTATAATAAACAGGAATCATCTTTTGTAAATAAGCGGATATTGTATTACAATAATAATAATAATAATAATATGGACATTTGTATTGCGCCGGTATCCATCATGTCACCAGCAAGTCCTTTTGAATTTTAAATATTCAAATATCCTTTTTTGTCACCTCAGACTGTCAACAATTCAACATGGACTGCTGGTGCAACAGGCGTAACAACAAGGTTGTCTTCTGCAGCGGTAAGTTTAGACGTCCCCTCTCTAGTTTTAAGATCCTTTCAACCTGTATCCCTGTTTAACAGAGAAGATGAAAAAATTCTAATTTAATCTTTGACTTTAGTATTCTCTCTCTTTACATCATCAGAAGGAAAGGTATGATTGAAGTATGTAATTAATTTTTCATTCACAGCTTAACATTGTCGTGGTCTAGTGGATACGTCACCGGACTGTGGATCTCATGGTTTGCGGTTCGAGTCCCGCCGCGGCACTAATGTCCTTTGGCAAGACATTAATCTACATTTGCCACTCTCTACCCAGGTGTAGTAAATGGGTATCCGGTAGGAATTTATTCCTTGAAATGCTGTGAGCACCGAATTCGGTAGCCTAGCTACAGCCGGGGTAATAATACTTCGGCGCTTAGAAACATTTGTATTAAGCGCATTATAAATGCAATGTATTATTATTATTATTTCAAATCTCATCTGACCTTTTCAAGTTAGAGCAAAAATATGAAAGATTCAAACATAAATTGCTCCTAAAATGCTTAAAACTCTTCTTCTCTTTATTCAATGCTTTTAACATTGGAAGGTTGAAATTATTACTAAATGATAACAATATCAACAATAGAACCAGTTGAAACCATTTGTTCCCCTTGTAGCGTCATACATCCATTCAATTCTCTTTTTATTTATTCAGGAGCTGGAGATGGAAATGGCATCTAAACACCAACCTCTGAACCGGTAAGCCCAGTTTTCGCTATAAATTATGTTGTAAATATAGACCTAGTTTGAATTTTGGCACGAAAAGTGTTAACCCGTTGACTACTAAATTCCTATAAGGTCAATACAGGGACCGCCGGGTTAATACACGAGTCACACTTCAAAACCAACTCCACGCCGACTCCATACCGACTTATTCTTTACTATTGGGGGTAAGACTGAATAAAATTAATTTCTAGTTTCTCGTCCCATCCTCCTTCCTTTTTTCAGCCCGCCTCAATTTTATTGTTTTTTGATTTCTATGATTAGACATGAAATAAAGAATATTCTAATGAAGCCTTGGCAAATAGAAATAACATAAAACATCAATATAATGCAGTTTAAACTTGTTTTTACTCTGTCTCGAAGATACATAACACTTTATTTCAAAGATTTTGTGTGAAATAGACCCAATAGGAATTTTGTGTGAAATAGACCCACAAGCACTTTTGTGTGCAGGAAAACAATAACAAATATCAAATAACATGTAACCCCTCTCCTCTTTATTTTCGAAAAATCCGGAAGAGAAACTATGACTCAATTTTCATTTTTGATGGCCTAATGTAAATTTTCTTCGGGCTGTTGTTGGTACGGTATTGGTCTGATTGGTGTGACTTGGGTTTAGACGATAACACTCAAAATACTACGTTGATAATTTTCAGCACATGCGAATGAGCACCGTTGGCATGATATATTTTTAAAGAGTATTCGTCAAATCCCCAAATTCACACTTTTAAAAATCTGATTTAAAAAAATAATTATCTTTACCCGACCACTGTTTGTAATATTTCATTTTATCGTTCAAATAAAAAAGTTTATAATGTATTTCTATTATAATAATCATTTTCCCTGTCCTCTGTGGTCACATGCTTCTAAATGATTTATTTGTACGTGTTCGTCTCCCGGATACCCTAGTCACACTAACAATACCGACACTAGACCGACAACACCGAGCAAATATTACATTACCCCGTATAGCCAAGAATCGGTCGCTTGGAGTGTCTGTGAAGTCGGTTTGGAGGTGTGACCAAGGGAGCATTTCATCAAGCGTTTTGTCAGTGATTTTTACCGACAACTGTTATAAGCTACTGAAATCTACGCATCTGATTGGCTGAGAGTAAATTTGTCAGTAAAAATCACGACAAAACGCTTGATGAAACACTCCCCAAGATACTGCTCTACGTGAGCAATAACATGAGCAATACAACTGTCGACCACTCTAGCCTTAAAAGTAACAAAATCAATATTTATCAATCTTTTTTCCCTCAATTATTCTACAGATACCGGAATCCGATACAACACCTAAAGCTTAGCTGCGGTACTTTAGACGTACTACTCCTTTAATAAGTGAAACGAATTCGTTCACTTACCTTTCGTACGACTTTACATCATACCTCATTGTTTCAAACTTCGATGCTGGATTCAGTATGATGGTTCTCTGTCAAACGTTTCATGCCATCCAGCGGAAATCACATGACTTCCAACAATCAGTAATGTTATAATAAAGATATTTTTAAGCAAACTTTTTCTAGTACGGTCTATTACTTAACGGTACTTGAGATTTGTGTGACATGTGTAGAGCTGCTGGTGTAAGGGGGGGGGGGGGGGGGGGGGGGATCATGTCCGTCATGGGATATATATCTGAGAAATAAAGAGAAAGAGTGAGCTCTTCCAACATGGTCTCGGTGTTGGTGTTGATTAGTGGTGCGAATGTTCACAGCTATAATCATGATGATTAAGTGAAAAGGCAGATAAAGAACAGATGTATGCAAAACGTGTAAGAAAGGATATTACAAATGTATTTTATGAAAAGCCTATGTGTATGTGTGTGTGTAGGCGTGGGAGAGAGAGAGGGGGGGGGGGGGGGGAGAAGGAGAGCGAGAGAGTGGATGGAAGTTGAGTACTTAACGCCAAACTTAAAAGAACAACAGATAAAGGATAAGCGAGAGAGAGAGAGGGGGGGGGGGGGGGAGAAGGTGGGGTTCTGCAGCAGGAGAGACATAAATTTTATTGTGATAACAAGGGGGATTAAAGGAAGAGAGAGAAGTAAGACAAGAAAGATATTTGAGCAAGACATCCGAGTAGATGACGAGACCGACAATATCGGGATAGTGAGCTGTTGGTGAGGTGAACGTTAACCTTTAATCATGGCGGCATGGTTGGTCTTTTCTTTGCTGCTCTACTACTAGCACTGTCGATCCTCGAAACGCGCTGAACAGTCCTCTGATTTCGAGAAGGCGACACACGCGTGCAGGCCGCCTTTATTCACCCTCCAACGTTACTTGTTGTTTTCTTATTTTTAACTTTGAAATCTTTCGTCAATTTTCTACGAAAGATTTTCATGAATAATTCAGTTCGTGGTAGAGAAAAGGAACCAATCATAAGCTTTTAGGACACGAAAACAAGAGACTATTCAGCCCATTCTAGCCATGGGGTATTAGTAATATGCTACGGCAAATATGATAACATATTTTCCACATATGTAACAAAAATACAACTGCTGACCCATTTCTTTAAAAAAAATGAGAAACAAAATATTTGTGTGTGGACTTTTTTTAATCAAGAAAACGAAAATTACAAATACTTTCAATTTTCTCCCGCTATCTACCCTTTGTTGGTTCCCATTAAATAATGGACAGGCTCAGTCTTTTCCGTTACGGTTCCTTCTATTCGATTGGTTAAAAGCACTGAACCGTACAGTGTGGTTTAAATGAAACGAGTTCTGCTGCCGTGTTTGGTAAGGTTGTTGAATGATTCATTACCTCTTGGTCGTCTTGAATATATGAATATTGATTACGTTGATGGGTGCGAAAAGGCGACGTGCTATGCATAGCGTGCAGCAAGCTGCACGCGTGTGTCGACTTCTCGCAATCAGATGACTTCCGTGCGTTTCGAGGATGACAGAGCTAAGAGTAGAGCAGCAAAGAAAAGACCTAGCCACTCACATGCATCAGAAGTAAATCATACCTCAAATAACATAACTGTTAAAAATGGAATGAAACATTCAGGGAATCCGTTCACACAAGGCATTTGAAAAGCCGATTCCCCGGTGGACCTAAATGTAATTGTTTAAAACTGAGGAGAGAAATAGGGCCTGAAAAGACTAAAAATGACAATATCAGTATAAGAAAACTTAGTAAAAGTATTTACGCCCATGTCAAACTGAGTCGATGTACCAGAACCAAACACATGGGACTGCATTAAAAGTCTAAATAGATCAAGCAAAAGGCAGGGATATTTTACCTAATCTGTCAGATTAAAACAACCTAAAAACAAAGCACTGAGAATAATGATTTTGATAGAGAGATAACAGAGGGCAGAGAATGTATTTTAAACGTTCTTTAAACGTAATTCTAAAAATACTAGATAGATAATAGATAATAATTTATTCTGTCCACAAACGAGGAAATTAGCCTCCCACCAGCATTACAGTGAACATATATAATGATATAAAGAATCAATATAATATAATGAAAACAAAAAAAATAAATATAAAAATAAAAAGAAAGAAATTATATTCTGTTCTGTTTTCTCATCTTCTTTTCCTTCTTATCTTCATCATAGTTTTTATTGTATACCGTGATGATGATAATGTTAATCCATAACCAATCATGACTTTGGGTTTAAATAAATATTCATATACAAAACAAATACGGTGTAGAAATATTAGTTTTTTCTTGCTTCATCTCCGATTTCTTCTTTCTCCTTTTTTCCTTCTCCTTCTGTTCGGCCTCCCTTCCTCAGCTTTTCTCATCCTATTCCTACTTATGATTATTTTTTTTGTCCTGTAGCGCTCATGAATACTTTTATCTCTAATACATCTGTGGTGCAGCTTAAATCGCAATAGGGGGTAGGGACAAAAAAAATTTTCCGCCAAACCTTCTTAAATCGCTCAATAAGCGGTTGTGGGGTCCAGTTTCCCTCCATAATTCCCTCACAAGCAAAAAAAAAAAAAAAAGGGGGGGGGGGGCACAATCGAGAAAATGGCGGATCGTCTATGGTAAAAATTCATACTGCTCTTCCAAAAGGGGGGGGGGGGGGCACGGGCCGGCTGTGCCCCCCCTGGATCCGCCACTGCCTGAGGGGCACCTGTAATAACTACTCTGCTAATAACTCATGCTAATAGATTAAATGGATCCCAATCGTACTATCTGCGGTCGCTGTAATAAAATCCATATCCGTAGGACAGTCCGATGGTGTACATTCATTTTTAGAAGTCTGTCTGCAAGCAATTGTGGCATGCGCATTTTTCTATAAGGTCGCAAAAAGATCTTCATTCACACGTACTTTTATCATCAAATCTGCAATGAAATTCGTTAAGTCCCTCAACAAAATCTTTCGTTTGCCCATTTGGTATGGGTTTCCTTTGATGCAGACCTTGCATCCACTGGCATAGACAGGGTGGGGGGGGGGGGCACCGGCGGTCATCCCCCCTATTCAGCCACTGAAAAAAGAGCGCTACAAGCCGTTATCTGGCTAAAACGTCAAAGTTTTCGCGCTTCGAGCCCGAAGGGGGCCGGAAATAACTCTCCTCTCCCTGCATCCACCCCTGTTACCATGGGTGCCTATCCCGGGGGGATGGGTGTATTTATATATATTAAAAAATGAGGTGGGGGATGGCCTGTATTATCCCCCCCCCCATATTTTTTTAAATAAAATAAATAAGAATTATGATACATTAACTTAAAACTAATAATTATCCAAACTCATGATGTTTGATCTTGAAATACCATCACAATCTTTAATGATTAGAAGTAAGGAAATAAGAAATGCCATAATTTCAGTGCGAAAATATCGAAAATATCGGAGGGGGCGCATAACTTTATTGTTTGCCCCGGGCGCCATAATCCCTAGATACGCCACTGGCTTCGCTCCCTCGCATGTGAAATGCTGCGTCCAAATAATTGAAAAGTAGTCCGGGCGTCGAACTGTAACTTTCCGCCTAAAAAATGGTTTGCTACAAGCCGTTATCTTTCTCTAAATTTTGCTAAAACGTCAGAGCTTTCGCGCTTCACACGGGAAACCAACCCCTGTTACATACAGTGCATTACTGCGTTAAAAATAACTGATAAGCAGCCAGGGCGTCGAACTGACATTCCGCCTAAAAAAAGGGTGCTAAAACGTCCGAGATTTCGTTCTTCGCGCGGGAAGGGGGAAACTCCCCCACCCTGCACCCACCCTTGTCACATACCGTGCAATATAGTGACCAAATAACTGAAAAGTGGCCACGGCATCGAACTAACTTTCCGCCTAAAAAGTGTTACGAGCCGTTATCTTTCCCTCAAATTTGCTAAAACGTCAGAGCTTTCGCGCTTCGCGTGGGAAGGGGGAAGTTCCCACCTCCCTGCACCAACCCCTGGTCACATACAGTGCAGTATTGCGTCCAAATAACCGAAAAGCAGTCAGGGCGTCGAACTATAACTTTCCGCCTCAAAAAACTGTTTGCTACGAGCTGGTTAGCTTCATTACTTTCATGACCTTCATTACTTTAAGTGGTATGAGAAGTACAACACAAAAGTTGATGTAATTTGTGATTGTATCAACCTGTTCATCAAGCTGTAAGTACATCTAAGCTGGTTACTGGCTGAGATGTAGGCCTACAGTTTGACATTATGAAATGTCCTCAGATCAATCACACGTTAACTGTCTTCTGTTCTTACTCTTTTCATCAAGGGGCTGCATGCTATCCCATCTTTCTGCAAGAGAAGCAAAGCACAAAGTGCTGGAAGAAATCTAACATTAAATTTGGCGACCTTTTTCGCTCTCTCCTGTCACACCCAGAAGGTGCACTTTCAGCAACATCGCCCCTGGCAGGGAACGCCTTATGTCGCCGTAAATGCTAACATGAAATGCAAACATTATTCAGGGGCGGATACAGGATTTTCAGAAAGGGGGGGGGCGCACACTGAGGGACCCTCCGTTTGACAAAGCCAAACGGCCATCTAGGGGGTCCGGGGGCATACTTTGTCAGACAAAAAAGGGGGGGCGCACGCCCCTTGCGCCACCCCCTGGATCCGCGCCTGTTATTGATGACCTTGATCTTAGTCTCAACAACTCATAAGCAAGCTTGCTAATTAACCACTACATGGATTCCAAACAGAAAGTGCTTGACCTTCTTTCAACAGTCACTTTTACAGGAAACAAACTGCTATTGCCAGTTCTCAATAACACCACATGTGGCATATGACGCCCCATGTGCATGCACAGTGACCTTCAATTTCGGAAGCTCTTTATGCTGATAGTCATATCATGGATATGCGGTGGGTGGGCTGATGATGTCGTGTCCCCACTTTTTCTTTTTTTGTATTTTGTTATGTGAAATTGCAATTATTCAAATTTTCTGCTCCAAGCCTATAACTAAAGGGACTGACTCCTTATTTAATGTGTAAGATCATCATTGCTGTAACTTATTTTGTAACAAGGGAGATATTTTTTATAGACATGTATGAAAAAATGAAATGATGAAGATTTCATATAATGTAGTTGGGAAAGGAAGGTGGGGACGTGGCGTCGTCGGCTCGCTCATTGCGTGTTCGTGGTGGCGTGCATGGAGCTGTTTCCCGAAATGGTGCAGGACTTGGAAGTTCAATAGCTTCGTTGATTTTTATCGGATTTCGGTGGGGTTTTCAGTGTTTTGCTTGTTTGATTTTGCTCTATTCATTCGATTAATCTTGTTTTCGGGCCGGAGTGCTCCTTTAAATACCATTTATGCACAATGTGCTGTCGTACTGATTGTAATTCTAGCCACCCTCATATAACTTGCTAATTAAACCTTTTTATTTTATTATGTGTGATATAAATGTGATACCGGAATTTTAAAAAAAATTATATGTATTGTGTAGTGTTTGTATAATCATGTAAATTCTCTTTAATTTGGCTTCGGCCACGATTTGAGATTTGAGATTTAATAAAACCTTTTATCAATCAATCAATATTTTAATAAAAAAACAAAGAACCAGGAACTGATTTTCTTTTTCTAGAGTCGAATTAATTGGTTATGACATTTATGGTGCGAAAGGCATATTTTATGTAACACATTCTCAGTACGGCGCCAACTACAAGTTCCTATAAATACTGGACCGTCTGATAGCGGACGTTGTTCAGTTGCAGATCGCAGAGACAGATCAGTTATTCTTTCCTCTCACCATGTAGTTATTCTTTTCTTATTCTAAGTCACTACAGATTCCATAAAAAGCAAGCAATTGAAAATTCACCATCGGTGTTCGAAAAAATAATTCGATTTAGTTTAATTATCACGTCATGTAGTGTCGTAATCTAACGAAATTTGACTTTTTACTATACTGCGGACGTCTTTATCAGTATAATTACAATTATATTTTATATTTTATTAAAGGAAAGATAACCACATAGCTGGTCCAAATAGAAATCGAGGAGTGCTGTATTTAGATCAGGAACAACCTGGCAAACAATGCTGTCAGGAAGAACCTGATTTTGATTTCTTTATATATTTATTTTCACAGTTTTCGATATTGAATTTCTAGATAGTAACAATACAATTCATATTGAATCTCATCTCGCTTTTGCCGACAGATTATCTCAGAAAACAACCAACTATTGAAAATGGCCAAGGCTCTGTTCTTCGTCCTCGCATGCACCCTCATCGTCGCCGCCCTCGCTGAGTTCGAGCTGGACGCCGAGACCCTTGCTGACATCGAGTTCATGAAGAGGGACGCTGACATGTTGGAGTACTTTGAGGCCGAGAAGAGGGGATTGGGAAAGAACCTCAGGAAGTACAAGCGTGAGTAGAATATTCTATTTTAAACTGTAGCAGTTTAGTGCCAGCTGTTGAAGGGGAAAGAACATGAGGAAATACAAAGGTGAGCATCAAACCATAGGCTCTACTTTTCATAACAAATTGACACAATTCGAGGAGGCACGATGGCTCAATCGTCAAGCAGTGGTCTCGTAACTTTGGGGAGGGGAGGGGGGGGGGGTACTCGGGTTAAAATCCAAGTGGAGGCGCTAGTGAACTTTAATATGGCATTAATCGTCATTACCAAGTCCATCGGAGAGGGCATAAAGCCGTCAGCCCCGGCTCCTGGTTGCCAAACATACACATGCTTTCTTACAGTTGGGTCAATTAAACCATCAATGTTTTCAATCTTGCGGGAAATCCTCAATGAAAAAAGCACTGCACAGGGATATGGGAAAATGGGACTTTAAAATTCGATCTTGTGCCTTACTTCAAATCAACCTGCCCATGAACACAAGGGTGTTGATGATAAGATTTGTCTTATCCTGCTATCGAAGAGTGGATGATGTCACTGCAATTCAGGTTTCTTTTCCAAAAGCTTGCTCATGTATTTACGAAATGTGCGTCATTCAGCATGCAGTTTCGAACAGTGCGATAAAAGGGAAATATAAACCACGATGACATTTAAAGAACAACTACAGCAATGAAATCATTTTCTATTGAAAGCCTCAAACGAATCTTTAGATAACGTATGTTTGATACAGAGCGGCAAAGCTTCAGCGAAACCATGAATAAAGTCGACTAGTTTGTGACGTCCCTATACATTCTATGTTCCACTTATTTGACCAATTGTATATCGACTAGTGCGTGCAATATTTATTTTCTCATGCACGTGCCCTGTATTGAAGTGGAAGGCAGAGGCGTCAGAACATAGCAGTGAGATCAAACCTTCGAATACCTCCAGACTCGAGTCATCATAATGCATGAACAAAAAACATAAATCTACGAACGTAAACCTGTAGTCAAAACCTTTCAAGAATTTTCCTCTTTTCCTCTCAGAATGTCAACAATTCAGCATGTCTTGTTGGTGCACCAAGCGTGGCAACAAGGTTGTATTCTGCAATGGTAAGTGGGTCATTGTCATTCGGTTTCCTTATGTTTTAGGATTCATTCTTTCACCCTTTTCCACACAAGCTTTAAAGAAATGCGATGGAATGAACCCCTCTTCCATTTCAAGTTTCGTCGCTAAGTTTCGCTAATATGATGCATAGAGAGGAAGTACGATTGATTTTTTTTTATTCACAAAAATACAATCTTGCAAGACAATAAACCATTAAAAAATAAAATCAGGTGATTTTTTTCTTGCAAATGGCGCCATCTAAAAAATTAAACCAGGTAGAATATCAGAGCACCTTTATACATGAATTGCCATATATCACAAAATCTCTTAAATCTTTGGACATCATTGTGAGCTTGGTACACAGGTAAAAAATCATTCCGAATTCGTTTATGGTAATAATTAGGTATCACATTTCAAATTAAATTTATCAGACCAGTAATCTAACAAAGGCTTTAGCTTGAAAGATAATATTTTAGATAGAAGCTAACAAGAAAAGAGTTATTTAATTTGTTTCAGTAGAAAATGCTTAATGTTTTTTTTAATGCTATACATGTATATCCTTTTAATTAATATTTATTTATTTATTCATTATTTATTTATTTATTCACCTTTTGCTTCTTTTTTTTTGAGGGAGGGAGGGGGTTGTTTTCAAATGATATTTTGTAAGATCACAAGATTTTAAAATCAATACAATATCCTCATACAGTATTATGTAGAGGTTTAATACATTGAAGGAAATAAATGTTCCACCTGAACTCCTACGAATAATTATGGGCTTATTTCATGGAGGGGGGGGGGGGGTTCGTTTTTTCTGAACGGTTTAGTAATTCTGAAATACAAATTTCCCATAAAAGGGGTTCATTATTCCGAAAATGAAATAGGGTTCATAATTCCGGACATTTTGACGCATTACTCTGATGGTTCGTAATTCCGAAGGTTCTAATTCCGAAAATACAATAGGGCCCTATAGAGCTTTCGGAATTACGACCTTCGGATGTATGAACCCTGTTTCATTTTCGGAATTACGAACCGTCGGAGGAACGCACCTTCGGAACAGGAACCTTCGTTTTTTCCCTTTAACCATATCATGATGGCACAACATGAATATTACGACAATATCAAGGACTTATTCTCCACTTCTTCTCTTTCACAGGTGCCGCCGCGGGAGATAACATGTAAACTCATGTTGTGGGGTTACACCTACTGACATATCCGCGACCGGAAAGGAATGACGTATAGACAGTCGGCCAGTCATACTGTCTCCCTTTACGGTCTATCGTTTCGTTGATATACAGTAGATTCTAAACACATGGCTTCCAACAATCAGCAATATTATAATAAATATATTTGAAACAAATTTTCCTTGGTATCTAAATCTCTTTCCTGGCGGTACTCGCATTTTGTTTGGTCATGACGGTAATGGTAGATCTTAAAGGAAATGTGTTGATGGGTATGATAGCCACTGAGTGCAGGACGTAATAGTTGAGAGATAAGGTGAAAGAGTGAGCAACCGAGCAATCGACCGAATAAAATAATGCTATGTGACGTCAATTTGTGCGAAGATTTACAATTCGTAAATAAAACTGATAGATATTATACAAAAATATATAGATATGATAAGCCCTACTTATAGGAAGATGACTTTAAGACATAATTATACTTCATATTCAAGATGTTGACAAATCTAGATGGAAAGTAAATCAGTGACAGAGAGAGAGAGAGAGAGAGAGAAAGGGAGAGAGAGAGAGAGAGAGACAGGGAGAGAGAAAAAAGAGCATGTCTGAGGTAGGAGTTTGATATAGTATAGACTACATTATGTTAAAGCAGAACACAAAGAGAGAGAGATAGGATAGAGAAGTATAAGCATATGAAAAGGGGTTTGTTTACAAATGAGGAAAGCAAGAAGAATATGACAATAAAATGGAGATAGAGGAGAAAGATCGAACACTGTTGAAAAATAATAATATGCTTGTAAATCCAATTCTGAAAATGCACAAAAACACACCAAAAGTAAAGCACGTAATGGACCTTGATAATAATATTTTTCAAAAAAAACTCCTTGGAATGGATCCATATTTTATAGCTATACGTGGCCTTCTGTTTTTTCCCTAGAATGACCGACACTTTATTTTCTTCATAGTCACATACTTTATTTAATGAATGATACAACACAAATGCATGTAAAAAAAGCAAAACAGTGAAGCCTAGGCCACTAAATACTTAGGACGAAAATAATACACATACACATTTATACCAAACAATGAACACAACGAACATATTTTAATGAGGAATCGTTAATGTAGGTTTTAACTATAATGGTGCATTTGTGCAATGAAGAATGTTCTAATGTTACAGTATAGTTTAAGTATCATATATAGAAATAAAATCATGATAATTGTTCATTAAAAAGATTGTACCGTAGGGACAGCCAGACAAGTCCTTTTTATGATTTGCCAGGTTTATGGGCTGCAGGGTACATGGTTGTAATATATCAATATTAATGTAGAAATATCATCATATAAGGAGCTTGTAATTTACTAGAAAGAAGAAAAAAGAGGAAGATAGAAAAACACTTTCGATAAACGGTCCGGTAATTCACGTGATTGGCGTGTTCTTGTCGTGTGACTTAGCAGGTCTTAAAAACCCCATGCTTCCTCAAAGTCGTTTCTGTCATGGATGACGCTTGGTTTTTTCTGTGATGATTCAATCACCGTCCATCATATCTGGCAGTATGCATCACGTGTTGTTCCACCCCCCCCCCCCCCCACACACATCAGTTGGCGCAAGAAATATCTAATTCCATGAATAGAGTATCAAAAGAAGCATGGGTAAATACTCTACAAGTTCATTTCACATACGTTCATATTTACAAGGATGGTGACGTTAAAGGTCGGTCCCAGACCTAAATAATCATATCTGATTGATACACGTCTGTAAAAACACACACACATATTTACAACTCACTCTGAAAACAATAAAACAAATTCCAAGCTATTCAGTAATTCTATATCATCCTTACCAGGTAATATACAAATAAACAATATAATTATTTCCCAGGTTGAATGTACCAAATTTTGGATGTTTTATGAAGACAGTAAACTAACCTGGAAAGTTCAAATTGATTGTTTATGTAAATTGTTGTCACGTAAGTCAGGTGTAATGAACAGGTTGAAACCTTTTGTACCTTTCTCATGGTATGCTTATACTCTATTCTGCATGATCTTGCGTTATCTCAATTATTGTATACTCACATGGGGGAAATAGCTCCAGAACCATAATGGGCAGAATTTATGTTGTAGAAAAACATATCGTACGAATCCTTACCATAATTTGGCTAATGTGTGTCTGTCTATCTGTCCGTCCGTTTGTTTAAAAACGATTTTCTCCGTTATTTTCCAATCAATCGAGCTGGGGTTTTTTTTACGTGGTTAAATTGTTCCCAGATTGTCATGAGGGGGTGGTTTGTGGTATTTTGGTCGCATTATTATCGGAATTGTTTTTGATGTAAAAGTGGAACAAATTAACTTCAAAATTCAATAAGCAATAAGCCATCATAAAAGTGTAATTTTTTTCTGACTCACTCTGTATACTCAGCGCTATCTATATCATTGTAAATGTACAAATAAAATTTCGACGGAGAACGTTCATTCTTTAACAATTAAATACTTTTTCGTGATAACAGGACCAATCGGTTAGTGCCATGAATTTGTTGATTAGGGTTTCATATTTGACCCACTGAAAAAATAATTTAATGCACGCATTCTTCAGCTGGCAAACAGACATGACGGACCAACAAAGTATGATATTTAAAAAGTGACTGAACCCGTAAAGCAATATTATGTTGCATGAACACAATCATGATTCGAATGTCCAGCCATTCAGTTACAGTACAAAAGAATTGACATCTGCTCACTTATTTCCTAAATGGATGCATGCTAATAATTATCAGATTTCATTAAAATAAAAACATTTATTAGTTCCATTTTTTTTGGCAACACTGGAACAAATTATTTCGTAGGCACATATGAGAACAGAATATGACAGCAGGAGTTATTCACAATTTTGAGTATAAAGCTTTTTATTTGACTCAAGTGTATAAAAAATAAATTTAATAACTAGAGTTTAATTCGTCATGAGGACGAATTAGGTGGTCTGTCTTTCAATTTGTATAATCATGATTGTAATCAGGGTGATCATAATGCTAGACTGAAGATACATGTAGGAAGTCAAGAATGCGACGCATGGAGATGCTTCTTGAGGACAGGAATGTAGAAAAATGTGTGAAACGGTCATTGGAAGATGGGATGATGTTGATGATAATCATCATGATGAATATCATGACAGTGATGATGATAATGATGTTGATGATAATCATGATGATGATCATTATATCATGACAGTGATGATGATAATGATGTTGATGATAATCATGATGATGACGATTATATCATGACAGTGATGATAATACTGATTTTGATGTTAATCATCATCATGATCATCATGAATATCATGACAGTAATGATGATAATAATGTTGATGATAGTCATCATCATGAATATCATCATGACATTGATGATGATAATGATGTTGCTGATAATCATGATGATGATCATTATATCATCATAAAGGTGATGATGATAATGAAGTTCATAATCATCAGCATCATCATGAATATCATGACAGTCATGATGATAATGATGTTGATGATAATCATCAAAAATATCATGACAATGATGATAATGATGGTGATGATATAATCATGATGATGATCATTATATCATGACAGTGATGATGATAATGATGTTGATGATAATCATGATGATCATTATGATCATCATGACAGTGATAATGATTTTGATGTTAATCATCATCATCATGAATATCATGACAGTGATGATGATAATGATGTTGATGATAATCATGATGATGATCATTATATCATCATGACAGTAATGATGATAATGATGTTGATGTTAATCATCATTATCATCATCATCATGATGAATATGATGACAGTGATGATGATAATAATGTTGATGATAATCATGATGATGATATAATGATGATGATGGTGATAATGATGATGATGATGGGGATAATGATGATGACCATGACTGCAATGACAGTGACCTTAACTATGCCAAATATAAAAGAGAAATCACATTTTGTTACGAAGATACGACCATAAGTTGATTTTTACAAAAAGGCGCCTGGATGACGTCACGATAATCTGATGACCTTGAAAAAGTTGCAGGAACTTGACCTTATTAGGACCGATGACTGACGAAAATTTGAAGATAATTGAGCAAGGCAATTTTGAGAAATTGTGATATCAATAGGACTAATGATATTGCAAGATCGCTTTAATACACTTCAGGGAATCAGATTTTCTATAGGGTTATACATAAACTACTGCACACTTCTTTCTCATAGACATAACATGCAAAATAAGGCATTTTATTACTTGGTTTGTGATTGCTTATGTTATAATAGTCGAACAAGATGGTAAAATGAAAGGCAAAAAGAAGCAAAAAAAAATTTTTTTTTCAATGGACCCACCGGGGATCGAACCTGGGTCACCGGAGTAAGAGGCAAGTGCTTTGACCAATATACCAAAATATTTCCCATAGAGATAACACGTAAACGAAAAACGTGATTTCCAAATCCCATTTTGTAGTGAAAAATTGGGCATGATCCCGACATCTGATCAAAAATTGGAGACCACACTTATAAAAGCTTAGAGTCTCAGCTATAACATACTAAAATCTGGAAGAAAAAAGACCAAAAACAACTGAGATACAGCTCAGAGAACAATGTCGTGTAGATTCATGATTCGAAAAAAAAATCATCTTCCATAGACATAACACGCAAATAGGGAAAATTCTGACATGGCATATTTAATTGAAAATTTCACTGTGATGACGTCATCAAAATGAAAAATGGTGGTGACTGATCTGGTAGAGAATTGTCTCAACTATGACATATCAAAACCTGGGCGAAAAACGACCAATAATTACGAATCTAGAGCCAAATTTGCATAAATGTGATGACGTCAAAACATGAAAAATGGAAATTTTGACTTCTGGCGCGATTTTGATGACGTCATAATGTTTATAAGGGTTAAATGATACATGGAATCATATTGATGATTCATACCCTACCTGATGATGACAAAAAATTGGGGGGGTCAACGGACTATCTAACGAGCTACAGTGAATTTTGTATAGGCATGTTTTTGCCCATATATGGCCTATAATGAGGGATCGCGCCCGCGCGTGCTGCAAACTTTGACGGACGATAATTTCCTTATTAATGGTCATAGAAAGATAAAAAGGGTATCAAATTGCTCCGAATTTGATGTTCTATGAGAGTACACAAGAAAAAACGGCGAGTTTAGGCTCCGTCATGGTGGAATACGGGAAAATGCGCGCGCACCCGTGTGTGCGCGCAAATTTTTGAAATGCTCAAAATGACCTGAAACGTGTGCAGACTTGATCCTACGTGATTTTGAGCATTTTTAAATTTTGACGCGCGCGTACGCGCACGTCCTGACCTCTAGATGACCTGTGAAGATATGACTTGATGACCTGTCAAGTGAAGTTTATGTGATGTTAATATAGTTGATTTTTGATCATCGATTATGAAGATATAATCGATCTTGTAAATTTACAAAATGGCGTCTTGATGACGTCACGATGACCTGATGACCTCCAAAAGCTTAATGGACCATGTCCATGATTGACCTCATACATGACATGAAACTTGATGATATTGACCTGGCCGATTTTGAGATTTGGTGGGAACAAAAATTTGTTATAAAAATAAAGAAGATTCTGACAAAATTAAAAGGAGGTCTGTCATAAATGACAGACCACCTAATAAGAAGAATGAAGTTATAATCAACTTGAACACTATTATTCTGAGGAGATCTATTTAACCTGTAAGAATTGATTTGTAAGACAAGAGCATAATAATAATGATTAAGGGAAGACTAAGGAGCAATATTGTAAGTAAAGAACATTATTATGAAACAGGGAATATAATTTATAGGTACTAGTAATACGCAGTGGCGGATTTACTTAGGGGGAAAACAGGCCGTGCCTCCTCTTTTGAAACCCAACTTGCATACCGTAAGCACACAACCGCCCCCCGCCAAAAAAAAAACAACTGCCCCCTAAATTATGTACTTCTTCGGCATTATGCTCCCTCTTTTACAGAATCATAGTATATTTGTGTCATCTGCATATGAAACAAAATTGGGGCGAATTCGTGAATACAGTTTATGTAAATATAAACAGGAATGGTCCTAGTAGCGATCCCTGAGGAACCCCCCACAACTTGTCATAGATTCTGACATTGACATTTCTTATTTTTTACATTGTTTACGGTCATCGAGATGATTAGCTAATCATATCATAGACACCAAAGTGATAAAATTGAAATACGATTTAAAGTACTAATAAAATGCCCTCTATAAGACAAGATGTATGTCAGGTGTGTATTCCTTCCTGTCAGTTGCATCGAATTCTTTTCATAAGTTAAGTCAAGTGCTTGTGTTTAGCCATCGACAATCGTAATTGTTTTTCATGCTCTCTTTTCGATTTTTTAATCGGTTGAAATTTTACTTAATCATTACAGCATGAATTGATACATACATGTATAGAAGGAATAGGGTTCAGTGAGGCATCTTGTTGTGCCTTTGGTGGCAATGATGAAGTAAGCGAACTGTGAATTTTAAAATAATTAGGAAGATCAACTAATTGTGATGAACTATATTTTAGCTAAGATGGTTGATTGCACTTTTTTGAAATAGGTTAATAGTCAACAATTACAGTTTTCCTACAGTGAATAATACATTAACCGTGTATTGTTTTTGATTATTAAAGGGCTGTCTAATATCCTATCTTCCTGCAAATAAGCTAAGCAGAAATTCCGGAAGAAACCCTACGTTTTGGGGGAGACATTTCTCTCTCCTGCCTTACACGGTAGGTGCACTTTTCGCATCATCGCCCCTGGCTGGGATCGTATTTCATCGCCGTAAATGTAAAACATAGAAGGCGAACAATATCGACGACCTTGACTTATCTCAGAACAAGACATAAACAAGCTGTTTACTAATTAATTTATATCTGGTTTCCAAACAGAAAATGCTGTGCCTCATTTCAACATGCATTTTCACATAAGACATACCATAATTCCGTAATTAATTTTAAAAAACCTCTTAAAGAGACATGTGGCATACGTATAGCACAATGACCTTGAATTGCCGCCACTCGTCATGCTGTTAGGGATGTTTTAATTGGGAAAAAAGAACATGAACCTGCTTTTCTTAAGCGGGAATAATTGGTTGTGACATTTGGTTCCACAAACATATTGTATTAAAAAAGTCGCAGTATGGGGCGTCACTGCTTGCCGAATTCCTATAAAAACGGAGAACCTGGTAGCAGGCGTTGTTCAGTTACAGCTCACAGAAACATTCAAAATATTCGTTTCCTTCTTTAGGTAAGTCAGTCTTGTTTTATATTGAATAACAACTCAGTATATCAATTGTGGTGCAACTGTGGTGCAACTGTTGTGCAATAGACTCTTCAAATTTTCTTAGCATTATCACTATCTTTCGGAAAGTACTGGGAAGTGTTTTTACATTTTCAGCATGGCGACAAAATTAGCATATATTACTAATATAGGACCAACTAGTAATAACACTTTTTAGTAGACTATTCATTAGCTACCTATGGAATATATTTGTCATCTGGAGTCTTGCTTTAAATATTAAATAAATTTAGAAACAAGAAAGAGATAACGAGAAAGTTGAAAGTTTTTTATATAATTGGTTGTGGATATCGATTCATATTGTTTTTAGATCAGGAACAACCTGACGTAAGCAGCTGATATCAAGAATCCGATTTAAATGTCTTCTTACTTTTTTTTACAGCTTTTGACATTGAATTCTAGATCACAATACAATAAATAATCTCACCTTGCTGTTACCCCTCAGATTATCTATAAGACAAGCCAAGCAATCAAAATGGCCAAGGCTCTGTTCTTCGTCCTTGCCTGCGCACTCATCGTCGCCACCTTCGCTGAGTTCGAGGAGGAAGAGGACAATGACCTCATGGAGTACTTCGAGGCCGAGAAGAGAGGATTGGGAAGAAACATGAGGAAGTACAAGTGTGAGTATATCTAATCATCAACCTGCGGACTTTTGCCCTTCTCGAAATCTACCCTTCAACAAACTTAGGGCCGTTGATGAAACAGGTTTTATTATCCTTTTCAATATATATATATTAAACATATACAGAACAGAAATGTGTTTTATATATATATATATATATATATATATATATATATATGTGAAAGAAATTGCGAGAATAACGTTGCGTAGCTCAATCAAAGTTCCCCAGAGCTGTCCTCCCTTTTTGAATTTTTTGCAAAGGCTGAAAAAATGTCTCCGCCGGGAATCGAACCCGGGTCGTTGGCTTAGAACGCCAATGCCTTAACCACTAGACCACGGAGACGGGTTAGTGGTTTCGGCGGCACCAGATTCAATTGACCGACAGATTGACAAATCCTCAACCTTATTAATTAATTCCTTTGTCGGGGGCAGGTGAGTTTTGAACAAAGACAAGCCGCGTGCCTCAGCTGGATCCAAGCGAATGCTTTGAATACATGTATACATTAGAATAATTATTAACAAGTGTAAGGAAATAACATATACAACAGCTTTGGCAAATCTCGTGGAAATAAATACAAATGTGAAAGAAATTGCGAGAATAACGTTGCGTAGCTCAATCAAAGTTCCCCAGAGCTGTCCTCCCATTTTGAAATTTTTGCAAAGGCTGAAAAAATGTCTCCGCCGGGAATCGAACCCGGGTCGTTGGCTTAGAACGCCAATGCCTTAACCACTAGACCACGGAGACGGGTTAGTGGTTTGATTGAGCTACGCAACGTTATTCTCGCAATTTCTTTCACATTTGTATTTATTTCCACGAGATTTGCCAAAGCTGTTGTATATGTTATTTCCTTACACTTATATATATATATATATATATATATATATATATATATATATATATATATATATATATATATAAGCGTGAGAGATATAAATGAGACGGGACGTAGCTCTCGGTTAACCTCGAATTTAATTCCAAGCTTTCGGCCTCATTTGGCCTTCTTCAGGGTCTTCTATACTTGGAGAGCTACGTCCCGTCTCATTTATATCTCTCACGCTTATATTATACACATCATGAGACACCGACTACGTTCAAGTCAGGAGACATCTCTCACACTATATATATATATATATATATATATATATATATATATATATATATATATAAACATACTTTTGCTTTTGCTTCTCGATTGCCACAGTACTGTATGTTTAAAGGGAGTGGCAAGTCGTAATCCATGGGCCTGACCAGCTGGCCTGACTCGGGGAAATTCGGATACAATCAGGTCCAATCGTGCGCTACCGAAGGAATGTTATTGCCGGATTCCTCGCGCGATCGTTAACTCGAATCCTTCCATACGCAACCGACCAATGAACTTCAAATACTGGAATAAATAACGCGTGATCTTGTTTACTCAAATTTGGGTCAATGTGCGAACTTTTATTAGCTGCGCACGATAAATTGAAGTCGCTTTGAACTTTGATCCAGAGAAAAGAGCAGCCAACTGTAAAAGCGCCCATAGATTGCGACTTGTCGCTCCCTTTAATACACAGTGGCAAGGCTTCAAGAAACCATGGATAATGTGAACGAGAAGGTGCCGACCCTGTTTTCTTATATCTAACTTTGTGGTGGCACTTCCCAGCTCACATTGAGTGATATTATTTCGACTGGATTTTCTGATTTCTTCCATTCATACGCACGAACCCTATATGGAAACCCCTGCTGGAACGAGAGAGGTCAGTACATAAAACTTAAACCTTAGAATATCTCCCCTCGAATTATCATTTTACCCGAACGAATAGTACTAAGTATTACTTTACAGGTGTCAACGGCATATTCTCTTGTATTCGAAATCTTAAAAAAAAAAAAATTCTCTCCTTTCCCTCTCAGACTGTCAAACATACGGAATGGACTGCTGGTGCCACAAGCGTACCAAGAAAATTGTCTTCTGTAACGGTAAGTTTACTCTCCTCATTCGTCTTCCTCCAGTTTTAAAAAACTAGAAAGATCCAGTCCTTCCCTCTCTGATCCTCTTTTCAAAACTACATGTAAATTCGTCCTGGGCTTGGCTATTTGGTGAAGAACCCCATGAAAAGTCCACAAATGTAAAAATCTACCGCCAATGTAAAAATAATCACAACTGTAAAAACATTACACCCGCAAATGCCAAAATAACCACAAATGTCTTAACATGTCAACAACAAATGTAAAAATAACCACAAATGTAAAAATCTGTTTAACCACAAATGTAAAAACGTTTCGCCGACAAATGTGAAAATTTCGATTTTTACCTTAAATGTAAAAACTCATTGGTTGCATAATGCACCCAAGTAAGATTAGTTATTATGCGATGTATGTGTGTGTGCTTGTAACATGCAGGTTTCAGGCATTTATTTTCATTCAGCAATTTGATAGTTCATCATTAAAAATCGCCTAAATAAAAAGTAAAACTTACTTTCAAATTCAATTTATATGAAGCGCCCTCTTTGAGACTATTACGACTACATCTTGTATGTGAGTTCTTCCTGCCATTGAAGTTTATGATCAGCACCTCGACCCCCCCCCCCCCCCGCCCCTGTAAATAGTAAACTGATCATAAACAGGGAAAACATTAATAGTAAACTGATCATAAACAGGGAAAACATTAATAACCACTAGTTTTTACATTTGCGGTTGACCTCTTTTCATATTTCAGGTAAAAACGGAAAGTTTTACATTTGCAGGCGAAATGTTTTTACATTTTTGGTTAAAAAGATTTGTTTACATTTGAATTTTTTGAGGGGTTATTTTGACATTTGTGGTAGATTTTGACATTTGTGGGCTCTACCCCCCCCCCCCCCCCCAATCATTCATTCATTTAAAATTTACTACGTTCTCTCTCTCTCTCTTTATTAACGGAATGTTAGTTAGGGTGATTTAACGTGATTACTTTTTAAAAATTCATTTTCATTAAAGTTTTACAATCTCGCAAAACAATTAAGCATCCCAACCAAACGACAGTTATCTCTTGAGGCAGGCGTTTAGCCCCGCCACCTTGCCATATTTCACCACTTATGAAAGGGTAACACTACCTACAAGTCAGAGAGCGTATTGATTGCAAACTTCTGCTCATTTCTTCGAAAGCATTACATGGTGTTGACCCCTCACATACTGAAAATCCAATTTCTAAATATGAACAAACTCGTTGTCTTAGTTCTTCTGTCAAGAATCTTCTTGTGGCACAAAGAACAAAATCATCCCTTGGTGACCTTGATTTTATAGCTGCTGCGCCATGTTTATGGCGTATCCGGACAACTACCACCTGGACAATTACCCCCGGACATCTACCCCCGGACAATTACCCCCAGGACAACTACCCCCAGGACAATTACCCCCCGGGACAACTACCTCCGGACAACTACCCCCTCCCCTCGATTCTGGGGGTTGTCATCCTTGGGGGTAATCGTCATTGCACGGGGGTAATTTTCTTGGGAGTAATTGTCCGGGGGGTAATTGTCCTAAAACATACAGTAAAATGTAATCCAACACATTATTAGTAGTATTCTATTTCTTCCTTGTTCTTTCCATCAGTTTCATCATAAAAACAAAATAGTAAAACTAGATAGATAGCGCAATATAAGTGGGTTGTACTATTATTGTTATATTAATATTATTATTATTACTGTTATTATTATTGTGATTATTATTGTTATTATGTATTATTATTATTATGATACAACAGTTCCGTGCATGTCCCCCTCCTTGTAAAACTATACAATTATTATCAATAGTATGACTATTTTAATTATTTCTCTTCCTAGTATTACTATCATTATTATTACTATCATTACTATCATTATTATTATTACTGCTTTTTTACAGGCGCCGCAAAGGGGGATAACATGTAAATCCATATTTCGGGGTGCCATCCAAGGACCAATCGGAATAGAATGGAGTATGGATAGTCTCGACCAATCACATTTTCTCCTGTTCTTTAATATGTAATCGTTACCGATTCGTTATTTAATTGCGGATTAAATCATCAGTATTGTATTAAATAAAATTTCAACTTTCAACGATTCTTTTGTATTCCGTTATATTTTTTCACAGTCATACTTATACATTATGCGTTACATTGAGAAAGCTGTTTAATGTAATGTGTTGATGTATCGGAAGATCATTTGAGCATTTTGAGAGATACACGTAGCTGAATTATGGTATTGTGAAAGTGTGAGCGATTAAACATGTTTGCGGCACCGTGGTGAAAGTTTGGGGCTAAAGAAGGGATTAGAATGTGTGTGTGCGTAAGAGAGAGAGAGAGAGAGAGATGCATACATATCTACAGTAATTATATCTGAAATCACGTCTAAAAAGAGAAATATCAATAGTCATAAAAAATAAATGTGAATGAGGATGTAAACAAATAATGTTTAGCAGGGATATTTCGGCCAGTTGTTTAATGTCTATTCTAGCTGTGTTTGTTTTCACAATTTGATGCAGTTGTTGTAAGTATCAATGTGAGGAAATGCATTTTTATTGCAAGAATTCAGTTCAGCTGTATTTCGCCAAAGCAATTAAAAACAACATACGCACGTGGAATATATAAATTGGTACACACAATATGAAAACTACTTGGTAGGTAATGACCCTAATAGTGATCGAATTAAAATATGATATAATCAAAAATTAAATATATGCACGGGATTACAATGACATGACAAAACCCAACATTGCCACAAAAACGCAGTGCTAGGCATATAATTTTACAGATAAACTAAATAAAGCGTGGGCCACATATGTCAGATAACCATAACGATAACGATATTTTCAATTAAAGGTACACCTTTCTATATGGTGTGTAGGTCGTGTAAGTATGCTTGTGCCTGCTAATAGTAGGCCAGATCCAAACTGTACCTTAATGAAAAATATCGTTATCGTTATCGGACAAATGTGACACACGCTTAAGAGGTTCTATAGATACTTTGCAAGAAAATATTCTTTGACCTTTCAAAGACATTTACCGATAGTGATTCTTTAATTAAAGAGGGAAGCCAATTCTAATGGTCCTTTGTACATTATAGATATTTGGAAAAAGATGTACCCATATATGGCAAGTGAAAATTCATGGCATTTCTTGTTGTATGGCTATGAATATTGCAGTTTAGTTTAACATAACTTTAATGGGAATATGGAAAAAATAGCAATTACATTAAGTAATGAAACAGAATAAATCTTATATGAATGTGGAGTACTTGCACGTACTTGCAAGAACCTGCAAGAAAACGCATGTATAACATAGTCACAGGCGTATAGTAGCCGTTGTTTATTGACTTACAATTTCAAATTATAATTATTAAAATTATGTTTTACATACTTTTTCGTTGTTCAGTGATCCATATTCACAAAGATGAGCAAAATAGATAGACAGAAGTACAGAAGAAACAGAATGAGATGAGGATATAAAGAGAGAGAGACTTGCCAACATTTCACGATAACTCAGACAATGGGATAGAAGGAGAAAGAGTTAAACACATTCGTCTAACTAGACTCAACGCTCAAGCTGAATAAGAATTGGCCATCTATCAAAGTTTTGTATTGTCTGCTCATTCATCTGCAGACTGAATTGGATAATTTCAAACAGAAAGAAAAAATCATCTGATGAGAAAGCACTGACTGTGAAAAATAAACCAGTCTTTGCAGGTCCTTCCAGAAAAAGAAACATCGCCGAGGGTTCTTCAAATTCCATTGAAACTGATTAAATAGTTCAAAATTGCCAAGAGAAGCATGCGCAAAAAAATGAAAGGGGTCCATAGTGGCTACAGCCACTACAGCCACGACAATGTTGGTCTTGCGGCCCTTCGGGTTCGCGAGAGCGACGGCGCACAAGTCTCGCGGCCCTCCTGTCAACATTGTTTGTCTCATTTGCTGTCGTCTTAGATTGCTGCAGCCGACGGTGTCGTGGGCAATCCGTCTCGTGGACTGTCATCTACTGGGAAGTCCACGTCCATTCTAGCTAAGGCCCATTTTCACGATTTCCTTTATACAGGGTGGCCCAGAAAGAACGCAACACCTGAGATCTGCAATTTCACCGACATCATTGGCTCAATATCATTAGTTTTGGTTTTATTAGGTACAAAATTCTTTTCCGAGTTATAAGACACCAAATTATCAATTTTCGGTAAGGCGTTTTGATTTTATGGCTATTTTTGTGAGGCAATGTCATTTTCAAAATTTGCTACCTTTGCAACCGTAGTCATCAGGTCATGCTCGAACCAGAAAAAAAATTGCCATATGATCTTCGTTTCATTCACGTTGTCTCCGTCTTTTTTTTTTAGATTGATTTTATTTCTGCGTTCAATAGCATGATACAAAATATAGTAATACATGTGTTACAGATTTAAAATATATATATATATATATATCAACATATTGTCAGAAGTTAACAATTTACTTCTTGAACACAAATAAAATATGTATACAATATGGAAAGTTAACATTTTACAATTAACAGGATTTGTGAACGCAGGAGACCGTCATCATGAGCGATTTGCTTGATGTCGATGGCGGCCTCAAAGTAAAAAAGCGACATAGAACTTAAAAAAAGAAATTGAGAAAAAGAAAAAGAAAAGGAGGTCATGAGGAGGTCCAAAGCAAGTGCAAGTGTAGTGCAGTGCAAGTGCATTAGCGATAGGGTTAAGATGTATTCACGAGTTGTATTGATCAATAATCAGTAAAATACTATAATTTACATAGATAGTCAATGTGGTGGATTTGAGTATAAGGATATTAAATTACGCTTCATAGTCGCTTTAAAAGAGTAAATTGTGGAGCACATTTTAACTGTTGTGGGTAGATTATTCCACAAGTCAGGGCCATGGTGTCTTATTGATTTATGCGTTATTAATAATTTTGGGTTTGTCAGATGAAAATTTTCTGAAATACGGGTAGGATATGTGTGAATTGTACTGTTTAGATTAAACAAATTTTGAAATGAGGAAGGAAGATGGTTATTTTTATATTTAAACATAAAAACTGCAACTTGAAAAATATTTAAATCAGTGACCTTCAATGTTTTAAGCTGAAAAAATAGTGGATCAGAATGAGAAAAGTAAGACGATCCAGTACAAATACGAAGTGCCCGCTTTTGTAGGGAAAGAATGTGATTGAGTTTGGTAATACCACAGTTAGCCCAAACAATATTACAATATGTTATATAAGGAAGTATCAATGTGTTATACAATAAAAACAGAGTTGTTCGTGGCAAGATATATTTTAACTTATAAATGATTCCCACACCTCGGGAAATGCATAATATAATATGATTAATGTGATCGTTCCATGTTAAATTTTCATCAATTATAACGCCTAGGAACTTAGTATTCTTCTTTTGTTCGACGGAAATATTATCAATTTTAATATTAATAGGAGTACTAGCTACATGGATATTGTGTTTGAAATGCATAAATTGAGTTTTTTGAATATTGAGAGAAAGCTTATTGCACTTAAACCATTTCGAAACTTTAAGTAATTCAACATTTAAAGTATTTTCCAATGATTTTAGGTTCTTATGAGAATAAAAAATGTTAGTGTCGTCTGCAAATAAGACAAAGGATAATAATGATGACGTATTAATTACATCGTTGACATACACTAAAAACAAAAGCGGGCCCAGGATAGATCCCTGGGGGACACCACACTTAATTAGAAGGGACTGTGAATCAATACCATTAAATGTAACATATTGCTTTCGATTACTTAAATAACTTTTAAACCAAGAGAGCGCTGAGCCACGAACACCACAAGAATAGAGTTTAGAAAATAATATATCATGATTGAGCGTGTCGAACGCTTTACTAAGGTCTAAAAATATTCCAATAACATGTTCTTTTTTTGCAATGGCGTCTGTAATTTTATCATAAATTTGGACAAGAGCTAGGTCAGTGGAATGGTTTTTTCTAAATCCGTATTGGTTCGGATTTAGTACTTTATGGAGGTTTAAAAAACTATATAATCTATTATAAACAATTTTCTCTAAGATTTTAGATATACTGGGGAGGATAGAAATAGGACGATAATTGCTGATTTCATGTTGGTCATCTTTTTTAAAAATTGGAGTTACATTGGCTATTTTTAACAAGTCAGGAAAATACCTGACTGTAAAGACCGATTAAATATATGTGTTAGTGGGTCAGCAATGAAATGGATTAATTCCTTTAATAGTGAAGTACTTATTTTATCATGACCTTGGGATTTCGAAGCATTTAATGATTTAGTAATATTAATTATTTCATTGGAGTTTGTGGGATTTAAAAAGAGAGATGCCAGAGTCGGTTCTGAAAAGAATTGCGTATAATGAGCGTTGTTTGGAGTAGCAATTTTGGCAGCAAGTTGAGGACCGATATTAGTGAAAAAAGAATTAAAGCAATCGGCATAGTCATTAGAATCTGCAATTTTGTTACCATTAAAAGTAAAATCATCTTTTGGTAAAGTGTCACTTTTAGTTCCCATAACTTCTTTTATAACTTTCCATGTTGCGCTCGAGTTGGATTTCACCTTTTGTAATTTGTTTGAAAAGTGTAATTTGCGAGAAAAGCGAATTAACTTTGTTAATTTGTTACGGTATGTTTTATAAACAAGTAGACTTGTATCCGTGGGGTTATTCAAACGTTGTTTATATAGTCGATTTCTTGTTTTGATTGATTTCAGTATGCCTTTAGTTATCCATGGATTGATAGGTTTATTACGTTTACGTTTATTTCTTACTAATGGAATATTTTTACTGTAATAAAATTGTAGCTTTGAATTCAGATTTGCATATGCAATATTCACATCATCTGTATTAAGAATATCATTCCATTCTTCCATGGCTAAATCTTGTTTTAACATTTCAACATTGTGAGGAGTCTCTTTCCGATACATAAAATATTGTGGTGATTTAGGTCTAAACATTGATTTTTCACAAATAGTGAATATAGGTAAGTGGTCCGATACTTCTGAGCATAACAGTCCTCCAGTTATCTTTTTACAATGTACATTAGAAAATATATTATCAATTAAAGTTGAGGAGTGTATATTAACTCTGGTAGGATTGTTTATAAAAGAATAAAATCCATATGAATTCATCAGTTGGAGAAACCTATTAGAATTGTTGTGATGTAATAAAAGAAAGTTGATATTAAAATCGCCCAGAAAATATATCTGCTTATTCTCGTCTGCCAATTTGCTAACACATTGCTCAAAATTATCATAAAATAGGTCAAACTGAGTATCAGGGGCTCTATATATCAATCCTATAATTAAATTTTTACTTTGGGGATTATCAATCTCAATGAATAGTACTTCCGTTTGATCAAATTTGATATCATACCGAATTTTAAAATTCAAATGATCGGCTACATAAAATGCAACGCCACCACCTCTCCTACCTACACGATCAGCTCTGACTAGAGTATAATTAGGTAAATTGAATAATGGAGGGGAAGTCTGATGTAACCAAGTTTCAGTTACTCCAATTATTGTAAATTTAAAATGATTTAATGAATTAAGAAGGTTATGAAAATCATCAAAATTTCTGTTTAAGCTTCTAGCGTTGATATGCAATAATTTAACCTTATCTTAATTATCCTGAAAAGTATTATTGAATTCTGTAGGAGTATAGTATTTACTCTCAACAGGATGTCCATTAACTAGGTTGTTAAAAATAAAGGGATTGTTATTCATTTCCATAATGAATTATTGAAACTTCGTTGAAGGAAATACAGGTAAGGAAATATGGGAAAGTGCTTGTGCAGTTGCGTGTAAGTGCATGTGCTAGTACAAAAAACAATCGGAGTTATCTGTAAAGTGATAACATCCATCATGACCCATATGGACGAGCTTGAACGGAGTCCGACCATTGTAAAGAAGAAAAAAAGAAAATGCATGGAGAAACTCAGAAATGTATTAAGTGCATATCATTTGGAAAGCACGGGTTATAAGCAAAGGCATGTGAACATACCCGTAACGCATTTGAAAACCCTACAATTAAGAGAACAAAAAAGGCACTCGTCTTCTCCGCCGTCGTAGCGTCGAGCCACCGCATTCATTAGCTACAAACCACCGCATCTAAAAGAAAAGGCCAAACGCATTGTAGGTCGGACAAGCTCATAGAGCTGGTCCGTCCAAGCATGAAGTTTGTAACTTCATGGTCAAAATAAATGAAATCGCAATTCGCCAATAAAAATGATGAGTTTACCGGCGCGTAACGGGAGACTAAAGGTAGCCGAGCCCGAGGCAGCAAAGAGGACGTATGCCATAAAAATCTGATTACGATACAAAGATGATCTGATTTACCGGGCTGATTTACTTACAGCAAAAATACAATACAGAAAAAGATCTTATGATAGATATTGACATTATGATGCCTGCTCACTCATATTTCATAATCATGATGGTTATGCAGTAATAAAAATGCATGCATGCAAATACAAACACATGCACATTATGTCTATAATTTTGCCAACTCTTCAAAGATGTCAGTAACATAATGCATTTCGTAGGTTGCAGAACTATATACTTTCTAGCTGCTTTATAACAGCTTCAAGCATGACTACTGTTGCAAAAGTAACAAATTTAAAAATGACATTGCCTCCCACAAAATAGCCGTAGAATCAAAAGACTTTACCCAAAATTGGTGATCTTGGTGTCATTTTACTTGGAATAGAATTTTCTACCTAATAAAACCAAAAGTAATGATATTGAGTCAATGATGTCGTTAAAATTGCAGATCTCAGTTGTTGTATTCTTTCTGGGCCGCCTTGTATATATATATCCTTAGTTGCCAACACAGTGGCGTCATCATCATCATTGGAGTATGGTTTCATTGTCACCAGATAAGCCAACCACTCGGTAGTTTGTTCAGCTTTGTATGGGGCCACTTTAGGTTTTCAATTAGGGAAGACTGGCGTTTTATTAAGGATATTATCTGAGGTGACACCACGCTGCGAGGAAGTGTAAACGAACTCACTACTGCGCGGTGGGTCTATCATATAACAAAGTGAAATCAAGATAAGAAGAAACAGAGAATGACGTCATCACTTTGTATAATAAATTAGGCCTGGTTAAGAATAGAGAATTGTAGGTGTAGGGGACCCCATTTGTGTTGACCCCATGATACCTGAGGGGGATAGTGGTTGACAAGAAATAAATCCCAATAAAAACACAAAGACACGGATAGACGAACATGCAGTGACTTATTTTTCAATAGATTATAGATTATAGATTTATAGATGTTAACTAAGAGAAACAAGAAGGCAAAATCACCTTTTCACAAACTTAACGAAATGAGTGACATGTATTTGCTTTTAACGTTACATTATTTGTACACTTTGCACACTTATATTGAAAAGCTGGAAATAAATGTCTTGAAATTGAAATGAATTGAATATTTTTTAAAGCCTTTCAAGGTTATATCCAATCACTTTCATTACCATGCGGACTAATATTTTCAAACGGATAAGATCAATTTTATGAATTTCTTTTATTAATGTAATAAACCTACCGAGATTTTATGCAACTCATAACCTGAGATTCATGAGGTCGTTAACCAAAAAGTGCAAATGAGGTCGTGTGGCGTGAGGGCAGTTAGATTTTGAGCCATCTGGTCTTGTTTGTGTTTTTATTAAAATTATTATATTCATACCTAGTCACGTTTACTTTCTTTCCTACGAACTCTGCGCTATATTTCACTAATTAATGATGCGGAATGATTGATTTAGAAAGGTTAATTCTTAGAAGCCTTAAGCAATGGATGAGGGAAATTTTCTTATAAATATGAGAGCAGTGTTGATAGAACCTCACACCTCTTGCACACTTCACTTTGCTGTAAATTCGGTAAGATATATCAACTTTCTACTTTTTTTTTTAAGCGGTGTTGTTGCGAAAGAAAGAAGAAATGTGCTCGAAAGTCTACTGTAAATGAAGAATTTTTATTTCAAGATAACACTTCTTCATGTCCATGTGTAAAATTAGTGGTGAACACTTAAAAAAAGTTAGCATAAGAATATTATGAACAGTTTATTTTGATGCATTAATCCGAAGGTTCGTAATTCCAAAAATAATTTCGTGATTCCGAAAAAGGATTCATAATTCCGAAGCTTCGTACCTACATAACTCTTTGGAACTACGAACATTCAGAAATCTGAACACTTTTTTCATTTTTGAAATTATGAACCGTCGCGTCGGAGTAACGAACCTTCGGAATTATGAACCTTCGCAAAAACGACATGTAACCCTCCGTGTATAGACGGCTAAGCTTTGAAACGAGGAATTGTGCTATCTTCGACAAATAAAGTGTTTCGTCATTCCCTCTTTACTCCTGTGTATTCCCTTGCAGTTGTTACATTTCAATAATGGTTTCTGTAATCTAAATACATGTTTATTACTCACTATTAATATTTCCAGGTTTATCCACTCCAACCTAACCCTAAACAAAATGGCCAAGGCTCTGTTCTTCGTCCTCGCTTGCGCCCTCATCGTTGCCGCCCTCGCTGAGTTTGAGCTCGATGAGGAGACCCTTACCGACATCGAGTTCATGAAGAGGGACGCTGACATGTTGGAGTACTTGGAGGCCGAGAAGAGGGGAATGGGAAAGAACCTCAAGAAGTACAAGCGTGAGTAGAACCAATATTCTATTTTAACCTGTAGCAATTAAGTGCCAGCTGTTAGTAACGTTTTTGCAATATCTTTTGATCCAGAATGCTATGAATACTCATAAATGAGGCGAAATAACAAAAATACAGACAAATTGAGTCCAAAGTTGGTTGGTCTTTGATCTTTTTCATATCGTTCACAGAAGGACCTTCCAATCAGAGCGCTGACTATCGCTGAAAAGGGAGAAGCGAATGTCCATACAAAACTTTAGATAAATAAATATCTATCCGGTCATCAGACATAACAACCTGATTTAATCACAAAAAAATACAATGCCATTGAATATTCAAGTTTTCAAATATCATACCTCATTTCTTCTAGCCATAACATAGCACCAAATCATAATCCAAATTTCAGTCTCATTATTTTATCTCCTCTGTGAGTTGTTGTTGTAGTAAGCAAATTTTTTTTTTTTTTATTGTTTCAATTTAATAATATTTTCTTATGTGTGTATTTTATTAAATCAGAATGCCAGTCATACGGCATGTCATGCTGGTGTGGAAAGAGGTCTAACAGGGTTGTCTTCTGCAACGGTAACTTTTATTTTTCTCTTTCTGTATCCTTTTTTCATTTGCTACCTGGCAACCTCCCCCTCCCCCCTCAAAAACATTGAGTTTTGTTCATGCTATTACATTGTGAAAGAAACTGTCTCAAAGCAATTGGGAAAGGTTGATCATGTCTACATAAGAATTAGTGTATACTGTGACGTTTTGTAATCATCAAAATGATATGAAATTGATTATCTCGCTGAAAAGCACATGCACTGCACACAAAAATGGGTATATGGGACTGTACATTTCAGCCATTTCTAGTCATATTTCGAATATAAGGTTATTTGAAGAGCAATCCTTTTCAGGGGACATTTCTACCATGATGTTCTTCCAAACTGACATAAAAGGAATGAGAAAGCTCACAAAATATTTTTCACCTTTCTCAGAACTCAACCTTCTCTTTAAAGGTACAATAGTGTCAATTTCCTACGCTAACCGAGTTCCTAACTTCAGCCCTAGACCCAACACTATACCTATACTTACCCCTACCCCTACCCCTAGCCTTAAACCTATACTAACACCTAACCCTAAACCTTAAATATATACTATCACCTAACTGAAACCTTAAAACCCTTACCCTATACTTTTGACAAAATAATTTCTAACTTTAATTTGAATTTTGTAAAAATAATATTCATTAATATATGTAGAAAGGATTGTTTACTACTTTTTCAATACCTCTCCCACCCCCCTCTATCTCTTGCTATCTGTCTCTTTCCCTCTCGCTATAATATTTATATATGCATATATATATATATATATACAGAGAGAGAGAGATAGATCACGTTTGTCTTATATAAATATGTTTGAAACTTTCAACATGTTCATATTGTTCTGTGCTACCAGATTTATCGAAAGATGGGGACGAAGAAATTAGATGTAACGGTAGTCGGGATTCTTAAACTGATATTTATCGCATAATAATCTCATGTTACACCTTTTTTGCTGTATTAGTATGTTCTGGGTATAAATAAGCATGTCTAATAGCTGCTTCTTCGACATAAGGTAGTAAAAGTGGTGTAGTAAAAAGTAGTATACCTATACATGTAACTAAGTTTTTAAAAATGACGTATAGCAAATAAACGTAGTACTAATAATAATCATTTTCATGTATTCTTTATTATCACATCTAACATTAACCCCCCCCCCCCCCCAAAAAAAAAAGGATTTCTACCTTAGTTCCAGACATGTTTACCTATATCAATTCTAATTTATTCACTATATTTTAACTTCCAGGAAGTGGAGATGGCAGTGCTATCTAAACGTATCCCTGCAATAGCCCTCTGACACCAATTCCCGCAAGGAATGGAATGACGTCACAAAACACTCGGCCAATCTCATCGTGCGTTGTTTCCCATTCTTTGATTCAGTTTCCATCCCGGTAGCGTCTTCGTGTTCAAAATTAGTAGAATAAGAAGTTGATTTTAGAGAAATGTAGCTGAATAAAAGTTGAATAAAAGTATTTTCAAACTACATCGTTCGTAAACCGTCTTTCTTTACGAAGATCGATATTAATTTGTACTATAAAGTCATAATTAGTGTGCAACTGCATCTAACAGTTTGAATTGAAACCATGTTAAAGAAGTGTGGATTACCGAGAAATTGTACGATGTTTGTGCATGTGTGTGCGTGGGTGTGCGCGTTAGTGTGTGTGTTAAAGCGTGTGAGTGAGTGCTCGTGTGCACGAGGGCGCGCGCGCGCGCGTGTGTGTAAGTGTGTTGAGGCGTGTGCGTGTATGATTTATGTGCGCATTACATACATGTAGTAGATTATGATCGCGGTAAGTGAAGGGTAGGAAGACTGCTGTCTGTGTCATATTTTTTTTACGAGAAAAACCCAAGAAAAAAATGTGTGGGATGAGTATACGATAATTGGATGATGAGAATGAAATGAATGTAAATCTACCTGATATAAATTCATGATGAATAAACGGTAATTAGTTTAAAGGAGAATTAACCCCTGAGTACAAATTTACTTATATTGAAAGGTGTAATATATTCCTACTTATTGGCCTAAATCATTTTCTAATAAGATATTAGAAAAGGGTATAAATAAAGATATTCCAACACCCGGTATCGTCTCCTACTCATTTACATGGGGGCTGCCATTTTCTTGCTGATTTGGATTTGTACATGAACCATTGAGAAATGTTCCGGTCAGGAAGATATTTTGAATCCAAGACCTAAATTGATTTTCTTCATTACCTAAAATCCCATATGTGACGAAAAATATAAAGTGGGTGTTTACATGATTTATAAAAAATAAATCTTTATAATGATACTTTTAAATTGTCTGGTTTTGCTTAACAAAAATCTGTTTTCTTGGGTTTGCCAAACAGAGCAGAACATAATATATGCAGCATGCATTCTGACTTTTCAAGTCCCATTATCCGAAAGCAGGTGAATGCATAGTTTGCCGCTATAGATGCTCAGGGAAGAAGCATCCATAAAATTTGAATTAATTTGCTCCGTCCATTGCGTCACAGTATGTAGAAAATAGATTTATATTAAGCGAATATCGATTTTCAACAGAAATATATAAGGAAATCTTCAGTTTAAAAATAAATTGACATATCTATTCTATATTTTTAATCTCAAATGGGTTTTTAATTTTGAAAAAGGCAATTGGGCATTTGGATTAAGAAAATCTTCTTGTACACATAAAAAAATGGCAGCCCCCATGTATTGCTAGCAGACGATACATATTGCTAGCAGATGATAAATTTTGCTCAGAAAATCTTGATTCGTATCGATCTCGTATATTTTGACGCGAAGCCATATAGTCTAACAAGTAGGAATAAATAACACCTTTGAACACTATCGTCTTTATTGTTTGAGGTTAATTCTCCTTTAACCTTAAAGCTAACAATGCGAAGTGGAAATAGGAAATATAACACATAATATCAAATATAAAACCCATCGGCAAATATGAAGGACGGAAAAATGTTAACAACCTGTACATGTATAATTATGAGAATTAGAATCATATGTACCACCAGGTTATCAACTTATTTTTATCCCTCCGTCTCTCTGCCTCTCTGTCTATCTATCTGGAACTAGGTAATGTAAATAAACATACACACCTCCTTCCCTGTGACTGGATCCTGCACCAACCTAACTATGTCCTTACAAACTCAACCTGCAAAACTACCCCTTTCATTCCTCCTTATCCTTATCCTAACCGAGTAGTCTATATATTGTAATTAAGCATGGCACATGTTCCCTAATGAGAAAAAACAACTCTCAGTATATAGTTTCATCTCCATATTATGATTCGCTTTGCATCCAATCTTTTTCTTCCTCCGGTGCAGACGTGAAATATATAGATACGCAATTCAATATCCAAATGCGATACAATCGTAGTACTTTTTGTTTCATGCACGATGTTCTTTTTTTTTTTTTTTTTTTTTTTTGGGGGGGGGGGTTCAGTTTTAAGAGAAAGCACGGAAGGGTTGCATTACCGTAAACAAAATGATCATCATAACCTTTTTCAAAATCCTCATTTCAGGCAATAACAATCCGTATGGACATGATTGTGTTCTTCGGATATATTCATAACCAACAGTAGAACGTCTCACTGCTCAATCTTAAAGAAAAAAAATCCACACTTTAACATTCAGTCGTTGTCAGTGACAATCAGTTTCAGAACCACGCTTACCACAGTCACACCGCCAAACCGATCCAACACCGACTCCAAACCGACCGACTCTTGGCCATTGGTGGCAATGTAATTATTTGTTCGGTCTGTTGTCGGTCTGGCGTCGGTTTTGTTGGTGTGACTGTGGTGTTAGTTCGAAATGCATGTCATTCTTACTTTATTATCTATTGTACTATTTTATTCCTCGCACATGTAACAATTTTAATTTTGTTGAAAGTACAACTTAAAGCTTGGTCACAACCGGTCGTGCACCTCTGTGTTGTCTGCGACAAATTTCGCAGAAAATCCTTGCGTCGCACGCACGGGTCTGCACGTTTTCTTACAAGCACGTTGGGGCACGCAGGACACGCAAGGTCCCATCCCGCCGTACTTGCAAGTGCGTGCTGTCTACTTGCAAAAACGTGGGCAAAATTTGGGGATCCGTACGTGGTGAGTACCTCCTCAGTACGGATTTGGGAGCACGCAGACACGCCGTAGCACTTTTAGTGCACGAGGAACTTTCGCTGCGTTCAGGCTGCGGGCGGTCTACAGATTCACCCTCAGTACGGGTAACGTACGTTGACGTGCGTGCCCTCTGCTGCTAACGAGCGCACAACGCACGGACTCCGTGAGTTTTTGAAAAATTTCCCACAGTTACTTGCTCTACGGACAACGCACCTAGCACGTGCGTGCTCCGCACGTGATAAGTGCGGGGTCCGTGCTTTTTCGGCGCTTCTCCAGTTCAATTGTCCAGTGACACGCAGAACTCACGTAAACCGCACCGATGAAGTACGTGCTATGCACTTGCAACGCACGTTGTGCGCGCTGATTTCTGCAGGATATACAAAACACTATGAACACGATGACAAAAGAGAGCGGACAAAATATACAGCTCCTCATTGTACCTTCCACAATTGTTCTGGTAGACAAAAGAACATCCCTTCATTGCTATTATATAAAATAAGTAGAATAGGTGAATATGCATGTGACACCTGTTCTACATATTTTTACACAATAGCAAATGAAGAGATGATCTTTTGTCTACCAGAACCAGTGTGGAAGGTACAATGAGGAGCTGTATATTTTGTCCGCTTCTTTGTTTGCCATGTTCATAGTGAAAGCCGAGCAGACTGACGAGTATCATCATTTCGTCTCCAAGATGCCCAAGAAGCTTAACAAAAAGCAGTCAGCTCAAAAGACAGCTAATAGGGCCAGAGAGGCCCAACAGAAACGGGCCGTAGATGATGTAAAGGCAGGCGACGAACAGATGAGGAGCGATGAAGACTCGGCAGATGGTGACGGGAAAAAAACTCACGTTTATCGCACTTGCACGCACTTACTCCCTGCATGTCGGTAAGGACACCAAACGTGAAAGTACGGCCTCCGTACGATAACGAGGCAACCGCACTGCGATCTTATGTTGTAAGCACGTACAACTCACTTACCAGGTGCGCAACGTACGATGCACGCAACCACTCACGTCCAGGCGTGGCGTGCGGGCCACGTACTTACACCTTACGTTGTAGTGCGTGTGAAGTGCGTTGACGTAGTCCTTCCCTGCTCTTGCTACTCCCTCCCCACGTTTTTAGAAACACGTGGCGGACGTGGCCTCCGCAGAACACGTACGGACTAAAAACTAAAAACGTGTTGCTACATGTTCCGATGAACGCACGTGATACGCGCAGTCATCGTACATCTTGCACGTGCTTCTTGCCTCCATCGCACGGGCTCCTTGCGGAGGTTTCACGAAGCCCGTGGCTCCATACGGAGCCGTGACATGTCGCGCATCGGTTGCACGTCGCGTCGCGTCGAGTCGGTTGTACGCTACATGTCCGGGGCTGTACGTTCGCCTAAAGAGTTCTTGCAGGTAAGAGGGAATATGTTAATGCGGAAGATGGAAGACGTCCAAGAGGAGATGCAGAGAGGTGCACGACTGGTTGTGACCATGACAAATGAAGGACGTGAGAATCGCAGGAGTTGGCCCACATCCGATCGCAGCTGCGGACACGCACGATCAGTTGTGACCATAGAATATCGTAGGATGATACGGCTCACCAAAAATATACTCTGTGATACTTCGATGACGCTGTAAAATGTCAGGTCGCTCTTACTAAGGGTTGAGCTCCTCTTTACAGTCATGTTAATCTACTGGCTCTTGGCTCTCAGTGTCCGACGTTGGCCAAACATCACGTGCCATCTATGTATATTAAACAGTTCATGCACAATTTTTGTGTCTATACTCTAAACATAAAATTAGAGTACTTCAATCAGAACAATGCATAATTACAAAAGGTTTCGTTTTTTTCAGAAAAAATAAGTATACCATTGTCCCATAGTTTGAAACAAATGTATAGCTTAATTGCCTTAATATCTAAGTGTCCTCACTCAAGAAAACATTTATTCAACAAATCAACACGTGATGCAGAGTGAAAGAGTACACATTTAAATCGCTTATGCCCCATTTACATTTGGTCTACGATCATCGTAGGGTGCCCGTAAACTGATCGTATCCCTCTAATCGCACGATCTCCCTGGGATTTTCGTACGGATTCACGGTCTCCGTAGCCTCTACGATTTTGTTTAGCGCGGAGTTATACAAATTTTTCAAAATCGTAGGATCGTAGCCTTAAAAACATCGTAGGTGGCATCGTACGATCAGCGCAGGGTCATTGTGCGGAGGCCTTGCGCTGATCATGCAGAGAGCGTACGATTTTTTTTCAACAGGGGAGCAAAAAAGCATCGTAAAGAAATCGTAAGATCGTAAGGTATCCGCACGATCATCGCACAGCCTCTGTACGGAAATCGCACGATCTCTGTACGATTTCCGTGAATATGTTACTGTAACCGCGCAGAAATCGCACGATCTCCCTACGACCTCCGTACAATCTCTGTACGATCTCCGTACAGCCTCTGTACGGCTTTGTCTTTGGCCCCTCTACGATGCCCAGTACAGGAAATCGCACGATGACCGTAAATAATGTAAACATAAAAATCGTAGCCCGAGCCACCTACGATGTCCCCCAAATCGCAAGGAAAATCGTAGACTAATCCATCGTACGATGACCGTAGCAAATGTAAACTAGGCATTACCGATAGTTGCAATGAATAAAAAATAAGAAAATCAGTAATTTATGCTAAGCATTTTGAGTAATGTCCCTCCCTCCGTGACCTATGGTCCACAGTTGAGTGATGCTCCACAAGGGCTGATCAACGTAAGTCATCAAGATCAAGATCAAGAACCAAAGACCGCCTGCCTCTTGGTTTCGAAATTCACGAGTACAGCACTACATACAGCAACCTTCTTCGTATAATATACACATGATACAAATACAAAACCTGAAGCAGGTGCATATTGACATACGGTACCTTTCGCTATTCAACAAAACATTAGCGGGTCAGCACAATGAACCCCGGCACATGCACAGAGACCATCCACCATCAATGGTACATTCTTTCCATCTCTCTGTTCACCGCCAAACCAAGGAGTTATCACAGTTCTGTGATAACTCCTTGGCCAAACCAATCCCACACCCACTCCACTCCACTCCACCCCCATAAAAAAAAATGCTGTCCATTTTCAATGTGACAGTTATATGATGCTATTAAGTGAATACTTATGTAGACTCTAAATATGTTTCGTGAAAGTTCCTTTGCAATTAAATAATCTCTCTTTTATAATGTATTGATACAATACATTATTAGTACAAACATTAATGTTTCTGCTATTTTCTGTATTATATATATGTGGTACATTGCTTTCATTAACTTCATCTCCCCCCCCCCCCCCAAACAAAAAAACAAAAACAAACAAACAAACAAACAAAAAACACGCTCCCTCACTCTCTCCATACTAATTATATTTGTTATCTACTTGTTAGTTTCTTAAATAATCCCGTCCCATTCCAAAGGTTTCATGTTATTTCCCCCATCTCTCTTTCTTTCTCTTTCTCTCCCCTCTCTCCCCCCTTTCTTACCTATAAGATTTGTTCTTCTCGCGTCTCTTTCGTTTACTCTCTACTTGGTATGATATGTCTGCTCAATCTCAGAGCCGTGTTCTATTTCTCTCTATTACACCTTCTCTACCTCTTTCCCTCTCTCCCTTTCCTTTTCTATTCTACAATTATGTACATCCCCGTTTCGTATTTATACGTCTCCCTTTCTCTCTCTTTTGCTTCTTTCTCTTAACATCCATATATGGATGAATACACACACATGCCCACACACACTTAACCCCAAAATCGAGTTCCCCCCTGGGGCGGTGCGGTATAACAGGAGAAATATTCAAATGAAATATTTTTTTTTGGTGTATACATATGTTCACAGAGAACTGTATGTTTTTCTAGACGAGAAAGAAGAGAATTAAATGCAAAAGCTCAAATCAATAGTGAAAATAAATAAAACAAGGCAAGCTCTTTCAACTTTCAAGTGATAGCTCGAACGGCAGTACACTGTATTTATTGGAAAATCATTATAACGGTATTACTGCATTAAAACAGAAATGGATTGTCGAGGAGTCAGTTCCGGTTCATCGTCTGTGCCAGGTTATTCGTCTAGTCACCAATACCTAGTGGCATCTTTCACATTGAGTCTCCGGTACCAGCACCTGAATTTAATTATATAATAGCAAGTAGGAAAGGACAAAGAGAGAGAGAGGGAGAGAGAGATATATAGGTGGGGAGAGGGGGGGGGGGGATAAACACGTTTATAAGCTACTGCAATGTAGCACCCATGGAAATTAAATGAATTTCATAGCATTAACTTAGCCAGTTAAAAATCAAAGTGTAGGATTACAGTAAAAAGTTCTACCCCCTTGTCCCTCTCCACCCCTTCTCTCTCTCTCTTTCTCTCGTTTCTCTGGTTGTGTTTCTCCCTCCCTGTATCACCTTCTTTTCCCAGGACTTTCATCTAAGCGTGTACTCCCATGCGGATTAACACGCTATATCGTATATTATGTAATACTCTAAAAACTACATAATGATTCAACTGAAAGTTCAATATGTTTGAGTCTTTTGATGGATTTCAGTTTTAACGTATGGGTTTGAGGGTAATTCGAAGTATTGCGTGTATACTGATTGTAAAATATACTCATTTGTAACGATTTTGCTGGAATTCATTTAACACAGGCCACTTAATAAAGTAATGAATGAAAGTGATGCATTTTTAGACTAAGAAAGGAAATAGCTAAGTACTTACCATAACAGAAGACAACGGTTCCTTTCCTTCTGCTGCACCAGCAGTCTTGATTGAATTTGGGACAATCTAGAAAAAGATAAAATATCGAATGTGTATATTCCGGAATTCAATCTAACATGCCATAATACCCCAAGAACTAAAAAATTACCAAGTGGTGTTATATTTCGCTGAGGCCGCAGACAAATTTGGGAAGTGAATTGCTCGAGGAAAATTCTAAATTTGGATTACTTATAAACTTGCTTTAATCGAGTTCTTAATTGGTTACTTTGCTTGTCGAATGGGCGCAGGTAGTCTATGCAAACAAAAGGTACGCACCGGAACCTTGGTTGCGCTTAAATACAAATATTTCACATTAAACTTTATAGTAAGATAGTAAAACTATTCCATGGGCTGAAAGATGCGGCTGTTTAACCAGACTGTAGCTGAGTTGAATGAAATGCTCTGTCTTCTTTTGTCTTCTTACGAAGGAAACTCATTAAAGAGATGGTTCAGTGCTGGCACAGGTGAAAACAAATTTTTAGCCTTGTCATTCTTGTTATTTCTATTTTTTTGATGGAAAATATTGCCATAAAACTTATTAAATCAATAATTGTAGATGTAAATTGAATCTAGACCTAAGCCTTTAGATTTTTATAAGACATAAAACTTTGTTTCACTACATTCATTGATAATTTCCCCTCACAAATAGTGCATGCAATGCGTTGTTAACTTTGGAAAATGACCACCCCCCCCCCAAAAAAAGTGAATACATTGCCATAGGAAGAGTGAATAATGGTAGTGTACCTTCAATCAAATTTCCCCCAGTACTGTCCTCCTTTTTTTGGGGGGGGGGGGAGGGTGGGCAACGTTTGAAAAAGATGTCTACGCCGGGAATCGAACCCGGGTTTAATAGAGAGCCAATGCCTTAACTATATATAGGAGCTGAAAATCTAATGCAACATAGAGAGTCTGTTAACTCAAGATAATATAAAATCGTATACGTCAAAATCATTCGGAAGAGGGGTTTGGCTGGTCACCCTATCTGGCCCTTCTCGTCACCCCTGTAAGTATTAGTTTGAAAATCATATTACTATTAAACACATACTGGAATATCGAAACTATAATTGAAAGCCATTTAAAACGAAATACATATTTGTGTGTTCAACTTACACTTGTATTTCTTCATCTTGCGTCCTCTCTTTTCGGCCAACATGTACTCCTGTATCTCAGGATCCCTCTTCATGAAGTCGATGTCGAACTCCGTTTCGTCATCATCAAACTCGGCGAGGGCAGCGACGACGAGGGCTGCAGCAAGGATGACGAAGAGTGTCTTTGCCATGACTTTGGACGGTCAGTTCTGAAATAGAAACATTATTTTCCAAAATCATCATAATAATTTGGTTGGGTATAATGTTTATGTATACTGTAGATACTGTATGTACTGTATACATAGAGAAAGAGAGAAAGATAGACAGACAGAGAGACAGACAGAAAGACAGAGAGAGAGAGAGAGAGAGAGAGGAAGAGAGTAAAACATAGTTCCGCGTCGTTTTCCTTTGACAAAACAATTTAAATAAAAACACTATTTTCGTTTCAGTAATTGACCTTTAACAAAGCTTTATTATCATGATTTTACCATAAACATTGAATAAGAAAAAAGTAAAAATGCATTTGTTTATATGTAATCACAGGAGGTTTTAATTCATTGTGTAAACAATGCGGTTCCCCAATTTTGTATTATTGAATCAAAAGACGTCCAATTATATCATTTCTAACTTGCCTGCTTTTGAACTAACTGCTTAGGGAGTCGTGGAACTATTCGAGTTAAATGTTCGCAATGACCTATTTTATTATTCAGAAAAAAGTTTTGCGGTACAACCATGTGAGTTGGAATAACTCCACGTTCCGGTCAGAATGCTCTGGCCGTCGTCAGGAGAATAAGAGCATTCTGACCGGAACGTGGAGTTATTCCAACTCACATGGTTGTACCGCAAACCTTTTTTCTGAATTACAACTTCACCATGCAAACCTTCAAATCCTATATTTTATTATTGTTTAAAAAAAAGACATTATAGGTCTAGTCTATGGCAATATTGCAATAAAACTGCCATTAAAACGTAAACTTCCTAAGCTGCCCAGTCATGCATGTTGTATAAAATGTCTATGCAACTATATATCTTTCATACTGATTTCGTTGAATTTATCTAAAATTAGGTAAAATCACTGCTGTTTTTTTTACCACATTTAAGCAATGAGACCACTTATATTATGCACTGGTTTAAAAGACAAATCACAAAAAAAAAAACGATTTAAAAAAGTAAACATTCAGAATACATTTAATTAAAAATAATAAACTTACATACAACAAGAAGCTTTCAGAAGGGTATCAAGGTTTGAACGAGGATGGTGCATGTGGCTGTTGTCTGCAAAATCATGAAATCGCTTGATATTTATACTATTTCTTTCTCGTATCTCTTGTCTGTTACAAGATGCTCATCATCGCTTTGCCAGATGTTTGATTTAGTTTGATGTATTTGTTAGGTGAAACCGGAGGCGTCACATGATAAACATCATTTTGATAGATTGTGACCTTTTAAATGAGGATTTTCACGGTGGTCCGTGGTTCGCTTTCAAATTGTGTCTTCTTTCACTTCAAATTTATATCTTTCTTTCTCTTTCTCAATTCCCTTTCTATCTCATCCCATTTCTCTATCCCCGCTTATTTTTGTTTTACCCGTCTCTCATTCATGTCTGTTATTTGCATTCCTTATCCTTCCTCCCATTTCACTTTTCTTCCTTCCTATTTCTCTCCCTATACCAAAATTTTAAAAATTATTGCAGTTTTGTTTTATATATATATTTTTTTAGAGGAGTTCAAAGTGCTACTGACCTGAACAGTCTAAAGTTTGATTTAAAAAAAAATGCGCAGTGAAATACTTCTGGGTCTTTGTATATTATGGTAGAATTGATATTTTTTTTTAATGAAAGCAGCTGACATCAGACACACATATGCTCTCTTTCTCTCTCTCTCCCTCTCTCTCTTTTTCATACAATCCCACTCCTTTCCCTCTTTATATATCTATCATCCAATTTTCCTATTTTTTCCCCCTTCGACCACGTCCTTTCATTTCCCACCCTCCTTTATATCTTTTTGACTATATTTCAATATTTCTGCTACCCTTTTCCTTCTTTACAGTCAATTACCCTTTGTTCCTTTTCTTTCTTTTCAGGCGTGATTGGGCACAGATACCTCGTTTTCTCATCATCCACCATCATTTTGACATTTAACGAGGTTTGTCGGCGGAAAGAGCGCTGAAGCATGAATGATGAAATGTACCTGTTTCCGAAAAAAGAGCTATTATTAGCTAGGTCGTGTGAGCAGAGCAAGATCTTCATTGATTTTGCAATGAATGTACTTTTGTAAAAAACAAAACAAAACAAAACAAAAACAAACCGGTAGCCCGCAGCCCGCAACTATTAAAAAACTCTCTGATTACTTGTCCTATTTTTTTTTCAAACTTGCTTTTTTGATGAAATGTATATCCAATCAACGTGATGCCATTATTCTATATATAGATACTGAATTTAAATAAATCCTCACATTGTCATTTCATTCATCATTTTACCGCAACAACTGGCGCATTTATTTGCGAAAGCAGCTGAATCATTTTTTCTTTTTTCTTTTCTTTATCTTGATGTGCTCCCGATTAAATTTGCTTTACCTCGTTTAATTTCTTGATTTCCTAGCAAACACAATGGTGCAACCTAAATATACTGGTGCCAGATAGTAAAAATATGCATTCCATCTCTTCTGTCTAGATCTCGTCGGCATTTAAAGTGGGTATTTAAACGTGTCGTGGTATAGTGGTTCATTCACTTGACTCTCAATCAATGGGTTCAGAGCTCGAATCCCATCCCGTTTCTAACGTCCTTTGGCAAGACAGTCATCCAAATTGTCCATTCTTCACACAGGTGTAAATGAGTGCCAGGAGCGCCACTGCGTGACGGATGTGACCTTTGTTCTTATTGCGCCCGATTCAGGGAGGCGTCGCGCGTTTCGACTGCGTCAGTACCTGCGCTAATCGAACCTGTGAGGGGAATTGACCCATACGCCCGATATCAAAAGTATTGTTTGCGCTGTTCATTTTGAAATCACCTTTTGAATGATATCACTCTTTCATGACGCGCAAAAGACCGTACCAATTACTGACGCGGTCCTTACGTCATGAAATGACGCCTCGTGTGGGCCGCTCTTTATTCTCCGATGTTTTTGCAATGTAATCTTAAGCCCGGCGCACACTGCACGATCTGACTACGATGCGATTTTGGGAAAAGTTGTTATTACATTTGATATGAACCTTCAAACATGTTAAATCTTCGTGATCAAAGTTCCGAATAGTAGTATGAATACTAAAATCGAAATTCCGGGCTACTGCGAGCCCCCGTGTAGGAATTTCAGCGAATTCAATTCCAAATCGTAGTGACGTCATACCAATCTTGCGATCGACTAAGATTTGAAGCCGATTTGGCCTTTACTCTAACCAGAAGAATTGCAGTTAACCAAAATGTCGATATTAGTATTCGTATCATTATTCCGAACTTCAAATGAGATATTTTCACTTTTTAAAACTTTCACATTTAATGCAAAATGCAATTTGTTCTAAAATCGGGTCGCAGTCGGATTGTATAGTGTGCGTCGGGCTTTAAGCTTACTATATTTAGAAGTGTTGCGGTCAAGTGGATAAGGTTTAGGAATATAGATCACAAGGTATACGGGGTGCGATTACCTGCTACAGCACTAAAGTCTTTTGGCAAGACATTATTTTGCTACACTCGACCTTGGTGAGGGGTACCCATAGGAAATGATTCCTTGATTGCTTCAATGCCTTCATCAGGCTAGCTAGGCGAGGGTCTTGGTAGTACATAAAGCTTTTTGTAACCGCACAGAGACATTTGCTACATATGTGATATTCATGCACTATAATTCAAGAAATGAGTATTATAATTTTTAAAAATATAATTACTTTGGTATACATCTCCACTTTGTAAATCATTTGTAGTATGATACAGTTGATATACCGTGTATGAATGAATGAAGGAATTTTTTTTAAAATGCACGAAGAAAGGATAAATGACGAAAAGTTCTTATCATTTGATTTTTAACGTAATTTATATCGTAAATTATTTATCTATTTCCAACAGTGATGTGAGAAAATGTAACCCATCGAAAAATCAATTATTGCTGAACAGTGTTAAAGGAAATTGATTATTTCAATAACTTCATGCGACGTTAAGAAATATGATTATGAGTCTTGAAATGACTAACCTCTTTTGAACACGACCGTCATAATTGAGTGATATTATCAATGTTTGTCTAGGTTTCTATTGTCAATATTTTTACAAAATCAAATTCATGTTTTTGTACTTAGTAAGGAAATTAACAATAACCCAATCTACCTCATCATCTATTGTCATGATTATCTCATATACAAGACACCAGACCTTCAAATTTTCAATAATTTCCTGCTTAATATGAATCCTCTGTGAACATGATTACTAACTGATAATTTGAATGTGTTTCTTGAAATCTAGAGTTTGACTGTAAATATCCACAATGTAATTACAACGTATTTCTATTTTGTTTTTGTGAGATCAACTTCTGACCCATGTAAAATTCAACTTCTGGATGTGATGCATGAGATTTATTTTTATTTTATCTATATGCATCTATTATCTATCTTTAATGAAATACATAAATATTCTGCCATTCTTTTCACTAAACTTTCCATTTTTCCATGCGATTTACACATATCCCTCTCTCAATATCTTTCCATCTCTTTCGATGTGTAGACTTTATGTCCATCAGCCGATGTGTAGACTATAGCCTCTTCTGTTCGATGCCCTATCCTGGCATCCAGCCCAACGCCCCCCCCCCCCTTCCCTTCACATTTCACTCTTTGTTTCTCATTATCTGACTCTCTCTCTATCCGTCTCTCTCTCTCTTTTTCTCTCTATCTCATTCGCAGCTGCCAAAAGAAAGAATGTAGACATTGTTATCTTTATTTTACTGTTTAAGGTACTTAATGTAACGATGCCTTTGTTATTGCTTCACACTCATGAAAAGTTTGCACATTACTTCTTTTTTAAACAAAATCTGAATGAAACAAAAGTTCAACATAGGTAGGACACGCAAACTGAATTGTGTAGAACCGCTCTCGAAATAGTTACGACATCGATCTTAAAGGAGAATTACGCTCAAAAATAAAGACGATAGTGTTCAAAGGTGTTATTAATTCCTACTTGTTAGACTATATGGCTTCGCGTCAAAATATACGAGATCGATACGAATCAAATTTTTCTGAGCAAAATTTACCATCTGCTAGCAATATGTATCGTCTGCTAGCAGCACATGGGGGCTGCCATTTTGTTTATGTGTACAAGAAGATTTTCTTAATCCAAATGCTCAATTGCCTTTTTCAAAATTAAAAACCCATTTGAGATTAAAAATATAGAATAGATTTGTCAATTTATTTTTAAACTGAAGATTTCCTTATATATTTCTGTTGAAAATCGATATTCGCTTAATAGAAATCTATTTTCTCGATACTGGACGTATGGGACGGAGCAAATTAATTCAAATTTTATGGATGCTTCTTCCCTGAGCATCTATAGCGGCAAACTATGCATTCACCTGCTTTCGGATAATGGACTTGAAAAGTCAGAATGCATGCTGCATATATTATGTTCTGCTCTGTTTGGCAAACCCAAGAAAATATATTTTTGTTCAGCAAAACCAGACAATTTGAAAGTATCATTATAAAGATTTAATTTTTATAATACATGTAAACACCCACTTTATATTTTCCGTCACATATGGGATTTAGGTAATGAAGAAAATCAATTTAGGATTTGGATTCAAAATATCTTCCTGACTGGAACATTTCTCAATGGTTCATGTACAACTCCAAATCAGCAAGAAAATGGCAGCCCCCATGTAAATGAGTAGGTGACGATACCGGGTGTTGGAATATCTTTATTTATACCCTTTTCTGATATCTTATTAGAAAATGATTTAGGCCAATAAGTAGGAATATATTACACCTTCCAATATAAGTAAATTTGTAATCAGGGCTTAATTCTCCTTTAAGGAGATCCGAAAGTAATCCGAAGTAGATGCAAAGGCATCCGAAGTCGTTCCGAAAGAGATCCAAGGACGAATGAATTATGTTGTTTCCAGTTCCAGCTCCTATACAAGGCAAAGAAATAAGGAAAGATATACTATATTATGCTTTCAATGTGAAATGAAGAACAAATATGAAGGAAGGGGACTTCAAAATAAAAGTTAAAGGTAGATGCACGTTAAATCACTTGAGCAGCGGATTTCAATTTGCATCGATCTGGCCGTATTCACGACGTCGATGGATTGACTGAATTGAACTTATACGTTTTACTGATATTATTTCCACGGATACTGGCTGAATAGCGACATTCTAATAACATTTAAATTACTATTTGGATATTTTAATTTAATTTTCGTATTGGAGGAGATGAACATTATAAAAAAAACACGAGTAATACATTCAAATCCCTATGAATTTGCCCAAAACTTTGACTTTGCATCATTGACTGCAATTTAAATGAAAAGGCAAATACTTTAAACGTTGGGAAGTTTACGGGGGAAATTTCTTAAGAAATAGTTTTGCTGTATTGCTGTATTTTGCTGCATTACACACGACATTGGCGGATCCAGGGGGGGGGGCACTTCCGGCCCGTGCCCCCTTTTTTTTTTGCTTGTCAGGGAATTATGGAGGAAAACTGGACCCCTTCCCTCTGCCTTTGCCTCTTCCTTTCACTGTAGGCATGTTGCGTGGATGACTTCTCTGGCCGTAACGTACAAGAACGCCCGATCTATTCCCTCGTCTTCGTTTCTAATCGCACGCCATATCAAACCATTGCTCACTGTTCGTTCGTCTTATTGGGTTATATCAACCCTTCGCTCGCCTTCGCCTGCAATTTACTCAAAGAGGTGAACCGAAAAATCGATATCCTTCGCATGTCATATTTATCCTTCGCTTACCGTTCGTTGATAAAATTTGACAATAGTTACTGATCGCATGATTTGACGGAAATTTTATTTGAATTCGTTGAATTCGCGTGCATTTCGTGCATTTTTCCCATTCGTCACCCTTCGTCCGCCTACATTCGGTCAGGTGTGAGGGGGCTATAAACCACAACCTTTGCGAAAAAAATCAGAAAGGGAGAAGGGGTAAAATGCAAATAAAATATATGTGTGTGTGTATATATATATATAATATTTGTAATAATGTAAGGAAGGGGAGTAAAAAGATGTATTAATCATTTCCCTCCTGGATGTTGAGGCCATGAGGTTGGATGGTGCGAACCAGCGAACCAGCAGGGAGAAGTACTGGATGAGACGACTTCGCACCATCCAACCTCATGGCCTCAACATCCAGGAGGGAAATGATTAATACATCTTTTTACACCCTTCCTTACATTATTACATATATTATATATATATATATATATATATATATATATAGTTGTAAAGAAATGTAGATGGGAGAACGTATAGAAAAAAATAATTTAAAGTAAGATAAAATTCACTCCGAGAATAAAGACATAGTAGATATCCGTAGGTTTGCTTCCACAAGCGCTTTCGTTTAATTCTTCAGGTGGAATGATTAACCTGTTAGTTACATGCGTTTATATATCGTACAAGTAGAAGTTACAAACATTTTACAAGTCTTTCAGATCTCCGTTGTTAAAGTTAGGAGATCTATTCAATGGACGGATAGTTTGCTGGTAGATGAAAGATAGAAGAATCAGTTGTGATAGCATGGAGGATATGGGATAATTGGCCTGGTGAGCTGGGGAAGAAGGATTATGGCATTGTTTGGCACAGTACACAATAGAGTAGAGCGATTACAATAGCTTACACCTGGTATAGACTTGTTTGGTTATTCTGAGATAAAAGAGTATGTAGACTTCCAAATTAAATAGTCTGACGCATTTCTTAAGTTAATATCAATACAAAAAGATCCTTGGTGTAAAATGCAGTCAATGAACACCATGGTAAGGATTCTACGATTGACTGTCGAATATATATACACATAATAGTACATGCAAAATTATATATATTTTTTTTACTATATATATATATATATATATATATATATATATATAAAGAAAGTGTTCTGCGTTGGTTTAGGTAAACTTTAAATAGAAAATACAAATATAAATCAAAAAACCGTAGAGATATATACACATATATTTTATTTGCATTTTACCTCCTCGTTTGGTTTAGACACATATACAGGGTTGGAAAAAAGTTTGGAATATTTTTTTGGCGATGAGTATGTCTGATTTTAAATGCTAGTCTAGTCTAGGATTAACTGTGTTGAATGAAGTCTACTGTTCCATCTTGTACCAAAGATTACGTAATATTGTTAAACATGTTACAATGGCTGACCAATGAACCACATGTTGTCAGATTTGCTCTATTTGTGTTTGAACATCTTGTTATACATTTCTGTACTTCACGTGGAATTTTGAAAAAGCTACGTGCAGTTTGCAGTCATTTTGAGGACTTCGGTATAGCAATTAAACTGTATCTGATTATTTAACATTTTCGTTAGACATTTGCAAAAACAGCAGATATACGCTTCCGAATTCCAAGTGGACCTCTGCACTGTGTGATAAGCCTGATTTTTAATGTTGTGCTTTTAAAGTTAAAAAGGGACACATATCTTTTATTTGAACCTCAAAGAAGAACTTAAAATGACGAGGGATATGTTTAAGACAAGAAATAATTCTTGGAATAAAAATATTCCAAACTTTTTTCCAACCCTGTATTACAGACTTTATATGCACATGTTTATATTCTTCAGTATATAGTATGCCTTACATCTTATAGTCTTGTATACAGCAGACAGCAAATATATACATTTTTTCACCACACTTTACTTTATATGCCATATATTTTGCACTTGGTGCCTGACAACTCGACTCCCTCTTTATTTTCTGCCCTACCACTCCACTGCACTGGACTTGAACAGTACTTATTCCTTTCTCTTGTCTTTGCATTGTTCCTTATCCTGTTTGATGTTGCCTCCCCACTTATCCTTTGCTTTCACAGGTTACCCACCCTTGAGCTTGGGGCTCATTACTGTCCTTGGATCTCCACGCCTTTGTATTTGTTTTAATCCCCCTCCACACCCACTTGACTCATGGTTTTTGACTCCCCACACTCCCCTTTTGTTCCCATTGTTTTGTGTCCACAGCTCCTCCCTTACAGTTCCTGTTACATGTAATCTGTTTTGTGTCTGTAGTCTATATATATACTTGTCTTGCTTTTTATGTTAGTCTTTTTGCCTCTGACGAAGATTCTGCTAGGATCGAAAATTCAAGCCCCTTTTGACTCCATTTTACTCCATTGGCTCGCTATTATTTGATAAGCAGTTTTCAGCAGCTTGTTTTCCACATATATATATATATTACATATACACAACAAACAATAATACATAATATATAAAGGGAACATATAATGTGATACAACTAGTACAACTAGAATAATTATGTACATATTCATAGGTGTAATTAGACCATATAGCGACGTCGAAAAAGTCAATAAACAAAGATAGATTACACCTATGAATATGTACATATATTCTAGTTGTACTAGTTGTATCACATTATATGTTCCCTTTATATATTATGTATTATTGTTTGTTGTGTATATGTAATATATATATATATATGCAATATATATACATATATATGCCTACCTGGTGACTTAGCAGGACATGCAACAATACGGTTTATTCCGTCATAATAGCGCCCCCTACATTAGCAGGACATTTCGAACGTTAAGCGGACATTTGAACAAAGAAAAAGAACAATAAATGTCCTTCTAATGTACCTGATAGAGTAATAAAAAATAAGTGTCCTGCGTCGGTTGATGAAAAAATACACAAAAGTCAATGATGAATAAGACAACCGTTAAGAGATGAAAGAATTCAAATTTTCGCCCATAGGGCTTCATCAGGAATGATGACTTTATTAAAAAATGCATCCAGCATCAGCAAAGCGCAATGCGCTAAAGGATAAGCGCATAGCGCATCAAAAGCAAAAGTGCAAAGGAGGGAGAAGAGAGAAAGAGAGAGAGCGAGAGAGAGAGAGAGAGAGAGGGAGGGAGATCGCGCACACTAGAGAGAAGAGAGAGAGAGAGAGTTTAATAGAGAGAAGAAATAGAGAGAAAGAGAGGAAAAGAGACAGAAAAGGGAGAATGAAAAACAGAAAAGGAAAATAAAAAGAAGAGAAGAGTCGAAGAAAAAGGGTGAAGGAAAACAGAAAAGGAAAGAAAAGAAAAGAAGGGACAAGAAAGAAAGAAAGAAAACGTAGAAAATCACACGGTAGGAAAAGAGTAAAAAGAGACATTCATCCCCCCAGGTTGGAGAGAGCCGAGATAGTGGATGACGCGTTCCTCTCTCTCTTTCCTGGCCGCATCTGACTTGAAGTCACTTGAACGCATATATATATATATATATATATATGCGTTCAAATATCTCAGTTATCCTTATTGCTGTATCTGTCGTACTCATGTAGATCCGAAGAAGGGCTAAGTGCCCGAAAGCCTATTAAAAGCGTGGTACCAACTGCTACGTCTGCAGGTGTACTTATTTTGTTGCCTCTATTAAATTAGCACCCGAGTACACTACCCCACCATGTTAAAGAGTGCGAGCCAATTGTTGGTCTTATATATATAATGTATAAGTGTAAGGAAATAACATATACAACAGCTTTGGCAACTCCCGTGGAAATAAATACAATTTGAAAGGAAATGAGAGAATAATGGTAGCGTAACTTAAAGGAGAACTAACCCCAGAATATTGGCCTGTATCACTTTAGAAATAAAATATCAGAAAATGATTTAAATCAAGACATTCTAGCACACGGTATCGTCTGCTAACACTTTACATGGGGGATGCCATTTTCTTGATGATATGGAGTTGTACATGAACCCTTGGAAATCGTTCCGGTCAGGAAGATATTTTAAATCCTAGAGCTGAATTGCTTCTCTTAATTACAAAAAATCCCAATATATGATGAAAAATACAGGTGTATATTTGAAATTTATAGATTTCTTTTTAAATTCTCTGGTTTTGCTAAATAGAAATCGATTTCTTGGGCTTGCCTGGCAGAGCAGAACATAATTTATACAACGCGCATTCTGACTATTGAAGTCCATTATCTCAAAGCAGGTGAATGCATAGTTTGTCACTATTGACGCTCGGGAAAGTTATCATCCATGAATTTGAATTAATTTGCGCCGTCACGTACCTCATAGTATCAAGAAAATAGTTTTCTATTGAGTAAAATAGTAATTTTTAAACAAATATAAAACATGTATTTTAAGAAGAAGGAGGTCACGATACGAAACATCTTGAGAAAAATAATGAACTGGAATTCGACGGTTTCGATCCTTATACGTGTTATTTTAACGAACGTGCTGGTCAAAAGTAAAATGTAACATCTTCTGGAACAGTCGCTGCCACTTGGAGTCATTAATATGGGATTCTTTATTGATCTTTTACATCGTCTGATTGCGGTTTCTCAGCGGATTTAGCTAACTCAGTCCCATACCTTGTTAATTGTGTTAGTACAGACTACATAGAAACTGTACACGTTTACTGTACGGACGAATGCCTTGTGACTGTAAGTGAAATTTTATGCTACTGGCGTACTGACTCGTTTATTATAATTATTAACAAGTGCTTGTGACTTTAAATTTCATCATTATATTAAAAAAAAAAAAATTAAAGTAACATTTTGTCAACGTGTTATTAGTCAACAAGAGAAATTTTTTGAATTATGGTGGACACACGCAATTTGTCCCGTACAAAATCTGCATTAATAGAACTTCTTCAAGATGAAGAAGTTTGTACACCTCTGAAAGATCTAATGAATAATTTCGTCACTGGGGTGATGGACCAGCTTTCTGACAATCTGACGGGTCAGCTTTGAGGGCCAGAGGAATCAACTCTCGGATCTTCAGAAGAAGATTGATGCTTCACAGCTGTCTCTCGAGGAGAAGTTCGGTGACCTCTCAAAACGTCTGGAACATCATGATGGTAGGATAGCTGATCTTTCTACCCAACTTGCGGTTAATCAGCAAGCCGTGGAGGAGAAATTTACTCGCCTGTCTGATGAAACTGAACATCATGATGGGGAATTGCTTGACCTGCAGTGTAAATTAACCACCTGTGAAAAGAAAATCACTGATCTCGAAAAAGGAAGGAATGATGATCGCAAGGCAATCAATCGTTTAAACAAGAAGGCCAATGACGCAGAACAATATTCACGCAGAAATTCATTGCGCATATTTGGTGTGGTGGAAACGCAAGGTGAAAATACTGATCAAATTGTAATGCGCATCGCAAAAGATAAGATGAAGGTGGATCTACCGCTCTCTGCAATCGACCGCAGTCATCGGGTGAATCGTCAAAAAACGCCACCTAAGGGAGTCGTTCCAAAACCTCGGCCTATTTTAGTGAAACTAGTTTCATACAAATATCGTCAGGCTCTGCTGAGAAATCGTAAGAAGCTCAAGGATGATGAAACTGGAATCGGTATCTATGAAGACTTGACAGACAACAATCGCCTTCTTCTTTGGCAAGCACAGACAGAAGCATGGAACACAGAAAATGACAAGATCACAAAAGCGTGGTCAATGGATGGAAGGATTCTGGTGTCTGTCAAAACCAATGGACGAGAAATAAAGAAACAAATCAACTCAAAGAGAGATTTAGATAATCTGTGATTCTGTGAATATTTTGGCAATTTAATATTCTACAGATAATTAACCATAAGATGAAGGTTAAGGGTGCATGTATATGTGGTGCTCGTGATGCAAAATTACTGTATATTACTTTTCATAGCATTATACATCTGCTTTTCTGAATTCAGGTATGTAATCACCAGGGTTCACCGCGACTGCATGCACACCTGGTAATTTCTTTGCAAAAACAATGTTTATTTATTATGCATTATATAAATCTATGATCTATGATCTTTATATCTCCAAGTGAGCATTTCCCTGATAGTCTACAAGTTTTGACTATTGAAACACTTTTTATTTTTTTGTTTGTTGTTTAATTTGGTTGTTTTAAATTGAATTTGCATTTTCTTCTCCTAATTCTTTTTACTGTGTATTATTGTACTTTTAAATGTCTGTTTCCAATGTTTTTAATCAAGTAATGCAAAATGATGAATACAATGCTAATTTAACTAGACTACATGATTATTTATCTCCAGCGAGTTCTGGAAATGAGTTTGATTCTTCCCAATCATATTATACCTTAGACGAATTCAATGATTTAATTCATAACACTTGGACTAATAACCAATTGACAAATATATTTTCTTGTTTGCATTTTAATTGCCGTAGTCTCCCTCAAAACTTTGATAAAATATCTGCTTTTTTATCTTCTTTGGACTTTCAGTCTACTGTAAATGGTGTAACCGAGACATGGTTCAAGGATAGTACTTGCCAAAATCTTTATAATATCCCAAATTATGATTTTTTTAGCAATGCACGAAAAATCAAAAGAGGAGGTGGTGTTGGACTGTATGTAAAAAATAATGTCGTTAATAAACGACGTCAAGATCTAGAGGTAAATGATTCACATGTGGAACTGGAAAGTGTTTTTACTGAAATTCAATCGTGTAATAAATCAATTGTAGTTGGTGCTATTTATAGGCCACCCTCCCAGTCTATTCCTGAATTTTTATCATTTTTAGAAAATATTTTTAGTCTTGTACATCTTGAAAAGAAAATTTTATATTTAATAGGTGATTTTAATTTGGATTTACTCAATATCGGAAAAGTGCAATATATTATATATTCATCACTTTATCCAACATTCAAATCAATAAAGGAATAACAGAATACATTAAAGCCCAGGACAAATCTGGAAAACAGAGTATGCAGGGCAAATAACATAAAATACAATAACATTATATACAGCACATATACAAAATTAAACATGATTACACAGGATATTGATCATGAAAGGAAAATGTATAAGGAGAAAAACAATGGCGGATCCAGAAACTGCTCCAGTGCGCGCCTACGAAAGGCTCTGGGGCCCTCCGCCCGCAGATAATAGACCAGCTATCATCCACAAACAGAAGGCCCCCGAACCCCCCGCAATTACGCACCGAAGCAGTCTCTATGTAGGGTTAGGGTAAAAATAGAGATTAGGATTATGGTTATGGTTATGGTTATAGTAGGATTCCATATCATGAATTTACCATTAAAAAAAAAAAATGACATAATTCCAGTGATTTAAAAAAAAAAAAAAATGTTCTGAGAAAATTGAGTCGTAATTTTTTTTTTTTAATTGCTATTTGACCAGAACGCCAATCCCGCCCCAGCACTCCACATAAAGCCTACCCCAAACACCCGACCCTCCAGTCGACCAGAGTAAAATTAACTGCTATTACATATCGAGATTCATTTTAGTAATTACATTAATGGGTTATGACATTACATTAATAGGTTGTGACATTCCCACACGGGTTCTTCTTTCGCTGCATAAATAACGAATGAGGAAGTGATAGCAAGTGACGCCAGTTTGTCACGAAAGGTCTGAAAGGACACCGGTTTCCCGCACACTGAAAGCAACCTTTTTAGCCTTTGCGAATTGTCGCTATTAATGTAGCCCCGGGAACCTACTTCTATCGGTAGGAATTCCACTGAGAAACCATTGGCTTCTATGTCCGAAATCAAAGATGCATATTTATTTGACTTTCGTTCGTTTGCCTTAGCAAGATTTGTTTCGAACGGAACTGTGAGTTCGATAATTGCAAGTTTCTTATCCCCTTTCCAGAAAATGCATATGTCCGGGATTAAGTCAGTTTGGGTGCATTCAAGAGGAACAGTAGACCGGACTGACCTGACGTCACCTGCAAGATCACTTTGAATGACGGGATCTAATGCAGATTCCTTGTTACCATGGATACCTGATCGGGCGACCTCAACGATATGATGTAAGATATTGTTGTGGCGCCATGTAAAGCGGCCTTGTTCCAAGGCAACTGGACAATGGTTAAGCACGTGGTGAAGTGTCTCACGATTACCACATTTCGTGCACCTATCACTTGACCTCTTACCCCATGTAACCAAATTTGCACGTGTATTCAGGGAATCCGTTAGAGCATTAAGCATGAACTTAGTTACTCTTTCAGGTAGATTGTATGCCACACTCTTCCACTGGGCATTACCGGTTTCTAGGCTAATTAATTCAAGGGTTTTGCCTTGCAAAGCCAAGTTTCTCACATGATTACGCCAATATTCTGACACTCGTTGTTTACACAAGGTTTTCACTGCTTGTCTTTGTTTAGAAGCTGTTAGATTTTGCATGTGAATGTCATTCCAATCTCTTTCAGACTGAACAGTAGCAGACACTTTCCTTGTCCACTTTTTTTCCCTTTGCACTTTTGAATCCAAACATTCATTGACCTTAGAATCGCTGTTTTCCCGAATCTGGACATGTGCGAGAGTGTGGCATTCAGTGTACAAATCAGAAATGGATGGGATATCCAGCCCCTCAGGCATGTGAAGCATTGCTAGAGTGGCTGGGTGGGCCAGGCCAGACCACTTTTTTGCATACCTATTTGTGAGAGCATCAAGCTGCTTAAGATGTGTTTGACGAAGATCATTCACCGTGACATGGAATCTGATTGATGGTAGAAAATAACGTGCATAGATTTCCAATTTGTATACAGGACGTACTGAAGAAGAATCTATGTTACGTAAACCTGACGATATGATTTCGTTGAGGTATTCATACACTGACCTAGAATTATCATTATCAGTGACTAGTGACCCAAGGAACTTAAAGCGATTGTCCGTATTACTCAGCGACAAAACATTCTGGCCCTCAATTAGAAATGAGGTAGTTTTGTTTATTACTCCACTAGAAATTGACAGTGACCTACACTTCGATGGTTTAAGTCTGAGACCAAGACTAGAAACATGGGAAGTTACAGTATTCATGATTCGCTGGTGAGATCTACTGTTAGAAGTCAACAGGCAGAAATCATCGGCGAAAAATGTAGTCACATATTTGCTTTCGTTCAATGTATAACCAAATTTGTCATTTACTTTCAGATACTCAAGTAGGGGGTTAATGCACATGGTGAAAATAAGGGGGGATAATGGGTCCCCCTGAAATATCCCTTTCCGAAATCGGAATGATTCACTACTCCACAATTTTGTTACTACTGTACCAGAAATGAGAGAGTACAAGTTGTTAATGTAAACTCTCAATCCGGAAGGGAGAAAGTATCTCCTGAGAACATACTCTATCAATGTATGTGGCACTGAGCCAAAGGCATCCTGTAAATCAAACCACGTAAAATGGGCAGTTTTCTTGTTAGCTTTAGCATGTTTGATTACTTCATGAACGATCATATTATGATCAACACACCCTGAAACCCCTTTCATGAAACCTTTCTGGGTTGTAGTGTCAACAAACTCATTTTGAGTTAAATATCTCTCGAGACGATTTACAATGATTTGGTGAAATATCTTGCCAAACACACTAGAAAGGGCTATCATTCTAAAGTTCTCAGGATTATCCAAAGAGTCCTTCTTGTGCAGGAGGATAACTTTTGCTCTAGTCCAAGATGGGGGTGGGTTAGGATCAGAGCTCAACAGAAGCTTGCTGTATAGAGTTGCGAGAAAATGATGTATACTTGGAAGTTTCTTCAATATTCGATAGGAAATTCCGTCTGGTCCTGGAGCCGAGTTTGAACTTTTGTGACTTAAGACCTGCTTAATGTCCTTCGGTCTGATCGGTCCCATGTCAAATTGATATTGGATCCTATCGGCTGTGGGGCCTGTCCACCAGTCGAGCTTATCCGTATCTATCGGTAGAGGTTCGGCTGCATACTTAGCTAAGAAGTAGTCGTTGGCTGATTGACATGAGAAAGTAGGATCGGACGCCGAAGAGTACAGGGTATCATTGACAGCATTTTTACTGAAAGACCAAAAGTTTTTCCTGAATTTACTTTCCTCATATTTTGTTGATCGACGCTTTTCGTTAGCCTTTTGTTCTTTCCTCAAGAAGTTATAAGTATGTAGAGCGTCATAAAATTTAGCACGATCATCGGGGTTTGAATTTGAAGTGAATGCGGCTCTCCGTAAAGAATTTTTCATTTTTTTCATTTCCAACATTGATTTAGCTTTTCTCCTAGTGAATGGTTTACACTTACTTGATGAGTTCCTATCATTCGTAGCTGAAAAGTGGGGCGAAGCGTCAAAATACTCCTGTAGAATCTCGGAAAAGCGGTCACCGGCATGTGAGACGGGTATTGAACCACTGGCCAAGTCATGATGTATTGTTTGTGTCGCGGCTTTTATGTCATCATTGATGCGGTTCCATTCTTCGTGCGAAAGTTGCGGACACGCGTACCTCCGAAAGTCTGTTGTCTGCCGCTGGGCCTGTTCAGCCATGAAGCCGAGTATGCAGATCAGCAATATAAAAATGGCGTCGATGAAGGAAAGTGACACATTCATTACAGACGAATATCACAAGAAACTCACAACGAAACAAGGTTAAAACTGTACAAATGCAGACAGTAAAATCCAGTAAAACCCGGAATATGCAAAGCAGTAATATCCGTAGGCGGAAAACAGTAAAAAATAATGCACTATTGGCAGAGGGTTTTAAGTCCTTCCTTCTCCGTCTACGGACACTAGATTCTCTGCCAAAGTGTATTTAGATCTATTACTATCTTTTTCCATGTCACCATTGATTTATTATCCTACTCGCATTACAAACAATTCTGTTTCTCTAATTGATAATATCATTACAAATTCTTCTAGTCAAATGTCATCAGGTATTCTTATAAATGACATTAGCGATCACTTTCCTGTTTATTCTATATGTGATTTGAAATGTAGCTGTTTAAGTAATAAATGTGTTGAAAAACGTGTTGTATCTGATGCAAATATTACTAAGTTTATTGAAAGTTTAAGTACAGTCGATTGGTCTTTATCACTGAATGAACCAAACAGTTGTTATAAATTATTTTTGGAACAAGTTTTTGAATTATATGAACGTGCATTTCCACTAAAGAGAATTTTGATAAAAGAAAAGAGGAAAGATAAGCCATGGATTACACAAGAAATTCGTGATCTGATAAAGAAAAAAATCTCGTTTATACAAACTTTATTTGAAGAATTCAACTGAATATAGGAAAACGGCACATAAACGAATACGTAATCTTGTAACCAACAAGATAAAATTTCGTAAAGCTGAGTATTATAAAGACCAGTTTGATTGTGCAAGAGGTAATATGAATAAGACATGGAGTGTAATAAATACAGCTTTGGGAAAGGAACGTAAAAATGTCAATATACAAAAAATTCTTGTTGATGGAAATGAAGTCACAGACAAAAAATTATTTCCTGAGATTATGAATAATTATTTCGTGAGTATTGGTTTAAATATAAATAATACTTTTGATAGTGATGATGGTTCAGATGTTACTGCCTATATTAAAAGTAATGTGAAATCAATTTTTGTTAACCCAATTACCACTGGTGAAATTCTTGAAATTGTAAGAAAATTCAAAAACAAGTCAAATGTAGGTTGTGATGGTATTGACCTGAGAGTAATTTAAAAAAGTATTTATTTGTTGTGCCAACCATTATGTGCAATATTTAATGCTTGCCTAGATACAGGAGTGTTTCCTGATCAACTAAAAACTGCCAGGGTTATTCCCATTTTTAAAGGAGGTTGTCCTGAAATACTTACAAATTACCGTCCAATTTCCATTTTACCTGTTTTTTCTAAGATTTTTGAAAAGTGTATATATGATCGATTATTGAAATTTATTAATATGTGCAATACACTTAGTCCAAATCAACATGGGTTTCGCTCCGGGCACTCCTGTTCTTCAGCATTGTTAGATTTTGTTCAAAGTGTTACAAGAGTCATTGATAATAAAGGTGTGTCGATAGGATTATTTTTAGATTTACAGAAAGCGTTTGACACAATAGACCATAGTATATTAATGCAAAAATTATTCAAATACGGAATCAGGGGGAAAATGTGGAACATTTTACAAAATTATTTAATTCATAGGCAACAGTTTGTATGTATCAATGATGAGAAATCTAACTATAAGGAGCTAAGATGTGGAGTGCCTCAAGGATTTATTCTTGGGCCCCTTTTGTTTTCATTATATATAAATGATTTGTGCAATGTTTCTACTAAATTAAAATATATTTTATTTGCAGATGATACCAATATTTTTATGTCACATGATAATTTAGATATTTTACAAGTACAATTTAATGATGAATTGAGAAAAGTTACTTCTTGGCTATATTTGAATAAAATGTCTATAAATATTTCTAAGACACAATATATGATATTTACAAATAAGAAATTTAATACAGCTGACTTGCAGATAGAATTAGCTGGGTCTGTTATTTCCAAAACATCAAGTGTAAAATTTCTTGGAATCATGATAGATGATAAACTACAATGGTCAAATCATATTGATTTAACATGCAATAAAATATCTAAAAATATTGGTATAATGTACAAATTGCATACTTTTCAAAAAAATGTATTAAAAATGATTTATTATGCGCTAATTGCACCCTTTTTAAATTATGGCATACTTGCATATGGAAGTGCTTCAAATTCACTCTTGGATAGACTTTTTAAACTACAAAAACGTGCAATAAGAATTATTAATCACTCGCCATTTCTTGCTCATACAGAACCTATTTTTAAAGAATATAAAATTTTAAAGTTTTGTGATATATATCAATATGAAACTGCATTATTCATGTTTACTTGTCATAAATGCCTTTTACCACAATCTCTTTCCCAATATTTTGAACTAAATTGTGAATTACACTCATATGCAACAAGAAATAACACTAACTTTCATTTACCAAAAGTAAGAACCAATTTAGTTTTAAAATCAATATTTTATCGTGGACCTATATGTTGGAACTCGTTGTCAGAGGAATTGAAAAACTCTTGCTCCTTAAACATATTCAAAAGAAAATTGAAAAATTATATGATTTGCTTGTATTCATCTTAACATTTTTTAACTTTTTGTGTGTATTTTGTAGTATGGGTTTTTAGGTATTTCTTCCTTTCCCTAAAATATCAATTTTTTTTACTTGTACACTTTTATAATAGTTTAAATTGGGTCGGCCTATTATAAGGATAATCCTTTTTGGCTGACACCCTCTCAGTATATGTATTTTAAATATTGTACTGATATATATCATTTCTTATATCATTATGTAAATTATCCTGCTTGTTGTATTGTTTTTTTTTATGCTGAGTAAAATAAAAGAATTGAAATGAATTGATATTCACATTTTCCTTTTTAGAATATATGTATATATCTGTTAAATATTTTAAATCTCAATTGGGATTTCGTATCAGGAATAAAGACAATTTTGCATTCGGATTAAAAATATCTTTATGTACACTTCAAGAAAATGGCAGCCCAAAGGTATCGCTAGCAGACGATAAATTTTGCTGAGAATATCGTGATTTATACCATCTCGTATATTTTAATGCAAAACTACGTAGGACAACAAGAAGGAATAGATTACATCTTTGACTATAAGCACATTTATATTTTGAGGTTAATTCCCCTTTAAATCAAAGTTCCCTAGAGCTGTCCCCTCTTTTAAAATTTTTTTGCAAAAGGGTGAAAATATGTCTCTGCCGGGAATCGAACCCGGCTGAGGCATGCGGCTTGTCATTGTTGAAAACTCACCTGCCTCAGACAAAGTAATTAATTAATGAGGTTGAAGATTTTGTCAATATGTCGATCAATTCTCGCTACCTCAAATGTGCAATTTTCGACGTAGAGGGCAATATTATGCATGGAAATGGTCCGCATCTTCGTTAACTTCACTTCCGGTCCGTATTGAAATACTACGGCTTATGAATAAAATGAATGCTAAAATGCTTAATTTTTGGATCGCATAATATAAACCACTCAAATTTTGAAAATGCAACCAATTGTCCCAATAAATCAAGATGGTATCTTTTCAAACATGTCGGTTAAACTCAAACTCGAGGATTTTTGTAATACCTGTGTACCTTTTCAATGCAAAAAGACAAACACTTGTCGACCCAATCGGGATATTGTCAGCACTGCGCATGCGTGGTTTGCATGACAAACGCCATCTGTTGGCGAAATTGCGTATTTGGGATAGCGAGAATTGAATCTGGTGTCGCCGAAGCCACTTGCCCTTCTCCGTGGGCTAGTGGTTAAGGTATTGGCATTCTAAGCGAGTGACCCGGGTTCAATTTCCGGCGGAAACATTTTTTCAACCTTTGCAAAAATTTCAAAAAGGAAGGACAGCTCTGGGAACTTTGATATAAGCTACGCAACCATTATTCTCTCGTTTACTTTCAGATACTGAAAGTAAATGAGAGAATAATGGTTGCGTAGCTTATGTGTGTGTGGGCGTGTTTAGCCGTATGTCCGAGGACATTTTCGGACAGAGAAAAAAAAATGAGAACAATGGTCCTCGGAAGCCGGATAATAGTCCTCGAACGTCGAAGAATGAATTTGTGCCTTATTCCGTCGACTGTCCGAGGACGGAGGAACAATAGAGGAACAATACTTGCCCTCGGAAGTAAAGCAATACAAGACTGTGTGAGGGTGTGCGTGTGTGTGTGTGTGTGCGTGTGTGTATGTGTAGACTTATTTGGATGGTATAACTTGAACATTGGCTAATACGGCATTTTTGGTATGACATGTAATTTCCTCCTTGCAACAACAAGTGACGACACATGCAGTGTATATGCACCCGCTGTCGGCAGGGCTGGGCCAATAGCGATGATAGCAGAAATTCAACATTGGTCCTAACTGGTCAAAGTCAAGGTTTTAGACATGCTCTGTTACCGCTCTCCTCTGCGAATTCAATATGAGATGGATGGATTATTTTTCAACCTGTAGATATCTGCATAAGTATGTTTATAACATTAAACCAGCATTTTTAAACAACTTTACTTCAAAGATATTTTTTCAGTCTAGAAAAAATGAGTACTGTATTTTACAAACAGTAAACGTAAGGAATGTAATTTCTTTGAGTGTAACCAAAATGAAAGAATAATTTTCAGAATGTTATTTGTTTTCTCCATTTTTTTTGGTAACCTGGTATGATAAAATTTTTATCTTTAAAAAACAAGATAATTGAACAAAAAATGATAACTACCAAAAATTGAGAGAGAAGTCAATTGTATTATTTTATATGATTAAAGTCTGTTTTAAAAAAATTACAAAAAAAAAATCTTGGTGATAATAGTCAAATTGACTGATTGTCATATAACACTAATCAACAACAGCAATTCAAACGCATGATGTATAAATTTCATGACTTGAACATCAGGTCTTTTTTTTCAATAGTGATATATAATTTCAATAACGAAATTACGGGGTAGTACACGTATAATTTCTATGATTTCTATACCATACTTCTATTACCTCATTTATATGTCTTCGCGTTGACTTTTTCTTTACTCATCTATCAACCATCACTCTACAAACCTCTCTTTCTCTATTCCTCCTTTCCCTTTATATATCCATCACATTCTCTCTCTCTCTCCCTCTCTTTCTTTTTTTTCCTTTCAAAAAAACATTTATATCACCTGCTTTCATTCTATACACCACGATGAAAGACCACTATTTGCAACATCAATATTGGTGACAGGCAGGATATTAGCCTTTATTTCACTATAAACCCTTTTCGACAAGTGAAAAATATTTCGTCTCAAACATACTCCCAAAGAAGTTCCTGTTTGGCGTTGGTAAAAGTGTTTTAAGGTTTGTGAAACGGGGGTGCTACTCCTATCATGACTACGAGGCAATGTCGTTGTCGTTGTCTATGTCGTTGTCTATCCAAGCGGTCTTGAGGGGCGTGTGGTCTTAGTGAAGACACCATCATTTACATGCTATCACCGTTTGCAACGCCTGCAGTAATAAGGAGAAAATCATAATTTCATAAAGAAAATAATTCGTTATTATAAATAACTATTTAGAACACACCCAGACACACAAGATGCGGAGGGCAGTCAATAGAAGAATTCTCTGGAATTATTATTTTTCTCATATTAAACATGGTGATAAATCTAATGTTGATGTATGTAATTCTGAAGTAAACTGGATTAAATACAACATAAAATGCGTATGTAAATACAAATAACATGACATGTCTTATATAAAATGGGGTGTTAGTAAACGCACCGCTTATTTGTTGAATTTGGATCACGTGACGTTCAATAATAAATATTATTATCTATATAAGGCATTTTAGCGGCGCATTAAAAACTCATATTTTTGTCCGCTTGATTTGCGCGTGCAATATGAGAGCATATTGCACGGAACGCTGAATTCCCCATAGGCTACAGTACTAAACTTGCCGTGCAATACTATGCCGTATTTTGTCTGGTCTGTTTGCGTGCGCGCAAAGAATGCAACGCATACACACATACGCACATTACGTCATAAAGAGGTTAAGTTAAACTTAAGTTAAAGAGGTTAAGTTAAACAACGAGGTATGATGAGGGCCTCTATTAACTGAATGTGGTTGGTTAAATGATTTTTATTAAGTTCTAAATCATTTTCCTGTAAGGTATATATAATAATAATTATATTGGATGGCTTTATTTCATGGAATACCAGAAAATATTCCACTCGTTAGCGCCAATATTGCACTCATCATTGATTCGTGCAATATTGGCCCTAACTCGTGGAATATTCTCTGGTATCCCATTTAGAGCCATCCAATATAATATAAATGTTTCATTGGAGTGTATTTTTGTTTTTTGCACGGTGCAGAGCGCACATCCATCCTCCCACTGTTTGCATTGACAATAGCTCTGCACATCTGACACAAAAGGCAACCCCAATGTAATTTAAAAGGATGACCCAGGGCCAGGGAATAGCAAGGCATGAGATACACTTTCACTTGAAGAAATATTATATGAATATCGTCTTTCAATGATAATAACAATAATGATAGTAAAAATAATAATAATACTACTTTCTAAAAAAAAAAATCAAAAAAAAAAAAAAATCGAGTGATCACTTACGTCACTCCCCGGGGAGTGAAAATAGAGTGAAAATAGAGTGAAACTCCACTCTTTTCTGTGTGAGAGCACTCGATAGTCACTCGATATTCACTCCTAAACAAGCGATCACTGACGTGACTCCCGGGGGAGTGAAAACATAGTGAAACTTTCACTCTTTTTTTTTAAAGAGAGTAATAATAATAATACGTTCTTCTATAGCGCATTTCAGGACCGGGGGCCCTCTCAATGCGCTTTACAATGTACAATGTTTACCGTCACGAAAACATTCATCGAAAGGGTAAGTTTTCAGCGCTCTCCTAAAAATTTCGACATCCGTCATGGAGCGTAGCGACAAGGGGAGAGCGTTCAAAAGTTTTGGAACCCCGGATACTAATATATAACATGCATTCACATCTAAATTCAGAATTTCCTTCTTGACAATCATACGTGTATTTCAACCTTGGGCCACGGCTGCAGTGAAATACGTCATTCGGGGAAATTCTCATTTGTCGGTTTGAATATTAAACTGTATATAATAATAACATATGAATAAATCATATCAAATCAAGTCTAATGTCTAAGATATACCGTTTACATTTCCCCCCAATTTGAGTCAGTGATTGCAGTGTGAAAAAAGGAGTGCCGGATTCCAGTTGCTGAGCGCCCACCCCCCCCCCCCCCCCTTGCCAGTAGATCACAAACTCAAAGTTGATTCTTTAAAAGAAACTTACCATTGCAGAAGACGACTCTCCTGCTCCTTCTTCCGCACCAGCAAGCCTGGCCAGAAGGTCCAGGACAGTCTGAAGATTGAAAGAATGGCCAAAATTTTCTCAATTATCATTCGGTTTCGAGTCTCTTTTGGGGTGTGTCTTGGGTATATCATATTCTTTTCCGAGTTCGGCCATGGGCTAGCTCGCTACAATTCATAGAGAACATTTCCAGTTCTTGTGATCTCTTTTGAAAATTATTTTATTTCAATCAAAATTATGAGTGTTTCAAATGTTTTGATTGAGAAAACAACAAGAACTAGGCAAAAACAACTTTTAACTCTTACTGTACCAAGGGGTTTAGCTCTCTTCAAAATTTTACCAATATATGATCAACGCTTACTTTTCAAATGTCTGCACTTCATTAACCATCTATCATTTTACAAAATATTGTGAACAAAAGTTGTAGGAAATTTATTACAATTTCTTATGATACCAGACATTGCATTATCCAACTTAATGAGTAAGAAATATTAGAAATTAAATTTGAGGTGTTTTTGTCCATTATATTTTGGTTTCCCATTGGTTTACTATTATTTAATGTTGAAATAAGGTGATATCTTTTTGAAAATTTGCATTTTTCTCTGAAAATGTCTATGGTAGCATATAATTATGATCATATATTTATCTGTCACACATACGTGCCATCGGCACAGAAAGAGTTAAAAAACGTACAGCATATCAGTGGGAGAACCTAGCAATGAATTAAACCTAAAATAAAAACTTACCCGTGATCGCAAAGGCTTTCAAAAATCAACCTTCGACAATTGCAACATGCTGAATTGTGCGAAAATATAACTGATGTATAAAGTATTTCGGATTCCGAACATGATTTTTTTCATGGGCTATATAATCGGGTATTGATATTGCCTTTGAATTAATTTCATGGAAGTCTTTGCCTTCGTGTTCTTATCAAAATAATTCCCAAGCTTTGCATTTTTAAAGCAATATCATACTTGGTTTTCTGCTAAAAGGTGAAGGAAAGACTAAAAGAGGGCTTTGCCCGTGGGTTTTTTATGTCCAAAAGAAGTAGCAATCCCTCCCTATACTTGAGAAAGGGTTTTAGAGTTTGATACTCACACTTGTACTTCTTCAGGCTTTTCCCCCTCTTCTCAGCCATTAAGTAATCCTGCATTTCGGGGTCCCTCTTCAGGAACGCGATATCGGTTTCCAAGTCCTCCTCATCCTCGAACTCAAAGGCGAGGGCGGCGACGATGAGGGCGGCAGCGAGGACGAAGAAGAAAGCTTTGGCCATTTTGGAGTCGTATGTTTTCTGCCATTTGAAAAAGAAATGTCGAAATTCTTGAAATATTTTTTAACAAACTCAAACTTACTTGGCCATAAAACATCAAAACAGACCTCAACGAGAATCGTATTAATCATCAAAACTATTTACAGCAAAAAATATACAATTACATACCTGATAGTGAAGGATGGTTTTCTGTATTAGGTTGGTCTGGAAGATCTGATGATTTCTCTATCAAAACACCATCTATTTATAAGAAAACGTCCACCATTTGTTTCTAACAATTTTCATTTACTGGACTGATTAATTCACCTACACAACAGATGGATCTGTCCATTATCGAAATAACTTTGCGTGCTTCAAGAGAAATTTTTCAGAGATGAAATGAACAATTATTCATGCTTCGTCGGTTAATCTGTTGATGATTCATTAATCATATCCTTGACTTTCTTAAGACATTAAACCAAAGGTCTAGTCATCATTTATCTTGCCGTACTTTACGTTTGTGGTATCTGTGCGACTTTGTAAAATGGCCATGCTGTGTTAATTTAATTTTTAATATGTTATGTGTCAGTATAAATTTTCAAAAGCCATCATATGTCAGACATGTCAGAGACGGAATCAGGATTTTCCGGGGTTTCAGAAACCACAAAGGTTCACTGAAGGATATCCCAGCCAGTCAGATTTGCTCAAGGAGTGGGGAAGAGGGAGCATTGTCCCCTTAAACTTTTAAAAATTATCGGGACGTGGCCTCTTGCCCCCCCCCCCCCCCCCCCCCCTCGATCGGGTACTGGGTATATGTCATGAGGTTGTCATTTTGCTTTTTGCATTCCTGTTATTATTCCTCTTCATTTATTTTTTCCCTCTTTATTTTCTTCTTACCCCTTTCGTTTATATATCACAATCCTCTTCTATTTTTTCTTCTTTCTTCTCTCCCCCCCCCCTTCAAAATCGTACTTAACCAATATGGAGTTGATGCACAAACATTAAACAGAATATACACAGATATACTTGGATATTTTCATTAGGCCTACTTAGCTTGTAAATATAATGTAAATTACTTCTTCTCAAAATTGCTATCAAGGCCTATATGTCATAATTTCTAAGGTTCATGTTCAAAGTTCTGTGTAATTTTTTTTTTCACGTCGACACTTCAACAATGATGATTGTTCAGAAAATAAACCCACCCGAATCTTGACTAAGCTAGAAAGGAATAAGTGCCAGATTCACCATTCCCAAACTTTGCTTCCTACAGTTTTTTCAATTTTTATAATGCATGTCTCCAGAAAATGTTGTGAAAATGCAGGTTAGTAGTTAAAATTTGCCGTAGTGTCATACGGAGAATGTTTTGCTTCCCTTTTCAAATCAAGATCGCTCTTGCACAACAGGCCCGTAAGTAGGGGGTGCAAGAACCTCCCCCCCCCCCCCCTCGAGCGACTAGAGGTCCGCTTGACAAACAAAAAACACCTTTGTGTTTTCAAAATTGAACCTAAAATGGAACTAAAACTTGATTTTCATATAATAGAGGAAATGTTCTTAAAATTACATTAATGTGTTTAGATTCCAACTTACTTCTTTGGCCGAATACACTTGTTAAAATATCATTCTGGTCTAAAACCGCTAAAAACTGCTCCCAGAACTAACAGGACTTCTGGGTCAACATGTCCTTCAAATAACACGTTTCTGAATCTCCGAAGAAACCTATGGTATTTCTTAAAAGAAAATTACAGTATAAATACTGCTCTTCCTGCGGGCCCTGGAATTATTATTGCCCCAGCATTGCCAGATACCCATTTACACCTGGGTTGAGAGGGACAAATGTGAGCAAAAAAACTTGTCCAAGGATGTAGGCACCGAGCGAGGATCGAACCCGTGACCTCTCGTGTGAGAGTCAAGAGCCTTCACCAATATACTACAGTGCTCCCACTCCCAATACCGAACATTTATGGGCGCTAAAAAAACAGTACCATGGTGCAAACAACCAAACAGATTTTGAAGGAAAGCGGAAAAATTGACAGGCTCCAAAAAAAAATATGAGCAGATGACATTAGATTATACCACATTCACACCGCCAAACCGACCCCACACCGACTCCAAACCGATCGACTTGGCCATTGGTGGCAATGTCATTTTTTTGTTCGGTCTGTTGTCTGTCTGGCGTCGGTCTTGTTGGTATGACTTTGGCATTACTTGGTGAAGAAGTACGTTTTAAGTGATCCTTTGAAGGTGGCAAGACGGTTTATTTCTTTTATGCAAAGTGTGATGTTGTACTGCGTTTTTGATTTGGGAATTAGTTCATAATTATGTTAATCAGCGGTTACAATTGAGAACTTTGAAGACGTACAAACAGATAGAGGTAACCAGTGGATTTCTTAATTAAGGGTGAAGTATGATTTCGAGAGTTTGTGATCCAAGATTAATTTTGACACTGCTCTACCGCTGAGCCATCGCGCCTCCTTTATTAAGTCAATTTTGTTATGAAAAGTGGAGCCTATGGTTTGACAGTTTCCAGATACAAGGAATCTTTTTTTTTAGTTCGTTGTTTCGTTCGCTAAACTCACCTTTGCAGAAAACGACCCGACTGAACATCTTCCTACTACACCAGCACGCCTGGTTGAATTGTAGGCAGGCTGTTGAGAAGAGATAAATATTCATACCCTTTAGTAGCGAAAAAGAGAAGGTTTTGTTCTGGTGAAGGTGAAAAATAATTTGTGAGCTTTCTCAATTTTCAAAAATTCCTTTCTGCAGTTCTGTCGAAGGATATCATAGTAGCAATATCGCATTAAATATTATTGCTCTTGAAATGCCAACATATTCCAAATAAAGCACTAGCTAGAAATAAATTTAGTTTAAAACTATGGACCAAAGATGCCATATGCGTGTGTAATCCCATATAGAGGGTTCTACCCATATATATATTTGGTGCTTTTCACTGTGCATGATTATCCGCAAGATTTGGTCAATTTGTTTCCAAAAAAATTAGAAGGTTTATGGCTTGATGCTCACCTCTGTATTTCTTCATATTCCTTCCCCTTCCTCTCTTCTCGGCCTCAAGGTACTCCAAATGTGAACATAAAACGAGCAATATGTATGGTCTTCCGAAGATACATCAAAGTTCAGAAATTGAAAAAGAAGTAATAAAAAGTAAATTAGAATACATTCAGTGTCCCGCTCCTAATAAATTAAAAATGCGCCCAATCATAGCTGGACCAGTATGTCCAACACACCGTTTAAGCAATTTTATTGATATATTGTTAAAACCTCTAACTAATAAAGTGAAAAGTTTCATTAGGGATGATTTAGATTTTTTAAAGTAGAACACTGATGATTTTAAATATTGGCTTAATACTTATTATTGCATAGATGGCATAAATTAAACAGGGTTATCCAAATTTAAAGCTTGGAAACATTTGAATTAATGATTATTATCAATTATAAAACGGTAAAATACAGCCCCCGATATAGCAGCTGAAAAGCTCCTTGAACGCTGCTGAGATGTGTGACGACACAAGAGGGGCGAGTCCTGTCTAAGCAGACGATGTCCCATAACATTATACACATTTTTCAGTGCCTGTTTTGTCATCTCCTCTTCACTTATTTCTCTTACTTGACTAGCGTCAGTCTTAATGTTAGTCTGTTGCCTCACTCTTAACTTCGTGTATGGTATTATTTTGATGAAAAATGCAGCGTTAAAAAAATAAAGGAATGAGTCACTTGTAAACAAAATAAGACGCCATTGTATTTTCAGCTGCTTGCACCGCGGCATGTTCGGCGTTTCAAGAGGGAACGAATACCATCCAGCTATTATTCGCAGGGCTTTTCAATTTGAAAATGGGGTTTATTTCATTGATCATTGACCCTTCTCCTGTGTATTTACAATCAAACGGTTTTAGTTATCAGAATCAGTTTTCACTTTCCCTTTTAGAATGGTGTGAAATAAGGTCATGTTTAAATATACAAAACTCTTTATAATTTGATAAATAATTGCATTGCAATTACGTTCATTCATTATAGGACGTCGTCTGCTTAAGCAGGATTGGTCCCTAGTGTGACGACATCAAAACATCGCTATATTTCTGGCGAATCCTCGGATATTCCAGATGCTGAGAAGAGCTTTTATTTATGTTGTTTTTATAATCATCAGATACGCAGTTGACATAAAACGTGTACGATTGCCATCTGTAAGCTTCCCAGTTTCTAGTGATACATTAATTGCCATATTTGTGATTTTCTTTGGATAGCTACTTTAAACAACACGTCCCCTCGACTATTCGGAACCGTACAACCAATCAGCGCACGCAGCCCGTCCGTGCCTGCAAATCGGAAACGCACGCTAACAGACCAAAGACAGCCAAATGCGATTCAGCGATCGGTCTCCATTTGCTGAACAATCCAGCTTGCGCACAAAGCTATGCCGACGTTCAATTCTCAATTATGTCCCAGAAGCGCAGCGCATTTACGCTTTCAATCGCACCAACCCCTTTTGTGTAGACAAAAGGTGTTCGTCCAAGCTTTGCGATTGTTCTGAAATTACGGCGTCCGGGTTGCGTCCGGGTTCATCGAGTATAATATGGTTGATTTCGAGTAATTTGCTACATACCTGCGTGGTAACCTGATGAGTGCAGGTCGAAGCTTCGTTATCATGTCTCTTTTTCGTGCCATATTGAAATATATAAATATATATATATATATATATTATCAAAAGTTCAGAAAGTGGAGGACATATATGGATTATATAAAGTAAATGAAAAGTTCACTCAGAGACAAATAAGACACAGCAGTAAAAAGGTTTCCACAAGCGCTTTCGTTTATTCGTTTACATGAAGTTTGAATCTTTGGCAATTTATATACAAGAATATTATGCACATATAAATAGAGTACAATGACGTGTACTACTACAAGTCCAGTTATGTATGTAGTCTATCTTTCAATAGAAGGGATACTACAATTGGAGAAAGAAAGAGGGGGTTCGAATAGAACAAGGATGAATGGAGGAGGAAAGACGCGGGTAGAGGTGTTTTACTAATCCCTTTGAATCTTTGCTGGTGGTCAAGTTTGGAGTCTCTTAGAGCATTATAGGCTAAGAAGGTTTGTTTGATGTAATATGAGGGCATGGACATAGCTTTAAAGTTTAGGTTTATATGGCGTTTAATGCCGGTTTAAATCTATTGATGAAATAATCTTCTTTCAGACATCGTTTCATTTTATCTTCGTCATTCATTTTATAAAAGGGTGTGATAAGAAAATAGGGTTCTATAGAGTGAGCACATTTTTCTAGATGTTCACTTAATTTAAGTTGTCTGTATTCTTTTTGTCTAATTTGTTGTCGATGGACTCTTACTCTGTTACGGAGAATATCTCCGGTTTCTCCTATGTATTGTTTTTTGCAGCCTTGGCATGTTATGCAGTATATTAAATTTTTAGTTTGGCATGTGAAGGGAAATTTAATACGGAACTTTTTTTTATTTGGCCCCAGATTAATTTGGTTGGTTTCATTTATATAAGAGTAAGTTTTGCATCGTTTATCCCCGCATTTCTTGACACCTCCTTTAAGTTGTTTCTTTTGGGAAAAAGCCGCTTTTGTCAGAATTTGTTTTAAGTTCGGGCTCTGCCGTTTGCTTGATATAAGTTTCGTTTCTTTGAAAGCGGTTTTTAGAATTTTGTCATTTTGTATAATGGGAAAAGAAATATGGATAATTTGGAACATGTTAGGGTTATTGGGGTTGTATGTATGAACAAATGTTATAATGTTATTTTCCTCTTTCTTTTTGCAAGAAAATAATCTTTCTCTGCTTAGGGCCAGAGCTTTAGAAATGCCGGTTTCAATTATTTGTTTTGGGTATTGTCGGGCCAGTAACATATGTTTTAATTCATCTAATCTTTTCTTTTTTGTGATTTTGTCAGATACAATGGTACATACAGGGTTGGAAAAAAGTTTGGAATATTTTTTTGGCGATGAGTATGTCTGATTTTAAATGCTAGTTTCTACTATATTGTGATGAATAATTCATCCAAATCGGATTAACTATGTTGAATGAAGTCTACTGTTCCATCTTGTACCAAAGATTACGTAATATTGTTAAACATGTTACAATGGCTGACGAATGAACCACATGTTGTCAGATTCGCTCTATTTGTGTTTGAACATCTTGTTATACATTTCTGTACTTCACGTGGAATTTTGAAAAAGCTACGTGCAGTTTGCAGTCATTTTGAGGACTTCGGTATAGCAATTAAACTGTATCTGATTATTTAACTTTTTCGTTAGACATTTGCAAAAACAGCAAATATACGCTTCCGAATTCCAAGTGGACCTCTGCACTGTGTGATAAGCCTGATTTTTAATGTTGTGCTTTTAAAGTTAAAAAGGGACACATATCTTTTATTTGAACCTCAAAGAAGAACTTAAAATGACGATGGATATGTTTAAGACAAGAAATAATTCTTGGAATAAAAATATTCCAAACTTTTTTCCAACCCTGTATTCTCCTAGCAAGATTGTAGGGTACGTTGTTTTTACATGGGTTCGGATGGCATGACTTGAAATGTAAATATTGGTGGGTGTCTGTAATTTTATAAAAATATATCTGTTTTTAATATGTTCTCTTCCTTTATGATTGTTATGTCTAAGAAATTAATTGAATTAGGAGTGATTTTCCATTTAAACGTGATTGCTGGGTGTAGATTCAATAAGTTATTGTGTAATGGGCCAGTCACAAATCAGTTGCGATGCGTCGGCGATGGGTAAAACCCGGGAAATTTTAACAAAATCTTGAGACAGATCTCACGATTTTGCACCCGTCGGAGGCGCTCTCCGGACGCCTGCGGCTTGTCGCAGATTTTTTAGGCATCGCCACACCCGTCGCGGTCCCCAACTTTGAACTTAAAATTTTAAGATTGCTCGCAAGATTTTTCACCCATTTTGGGCATCCCAGACATAATCTCCGATGACCTACGATGCCCTCCGATTAATCGGAGGCGTCCTCCGAATAATCTGAGACTAGTCGCAAGATTCTGTGTGGGATTGGAAATTCAGGTTGAGATTCAATGTCTGCGAGTAGTCTCCGGCGCCCTCCGACTGAATCGGAGGCGCCCTGCGACGATTCGTACGCTTTCTGTGATCGTCTCCGACGAATCGTACGGTGGAATCGTAGTAAATCGCCGTGTATATAAGCCCTCCTTTTCCCCCACAAAAAAAAATTAAAAGAAAAGACGCTCGCAGATATCGTCTCCGATCCCCTCCGATGCAATCGGAGGCGATCGGAGGCTAATCCCACGATTTTTCGACAAAACCGGGTCAAAATCCTTGAAAAAATCTCAGACAATGTGACTGCTCCACTTTTATTAGGATTATTGCTAGGATTGTTCAAGGATTCTTTATTTTCTACGACGACCCCCGGCCAAAACTAATCCCCGACAGATCGCCGACATTGTGACTGGGCCATAAATCATTTATATCTCCAAATTCACTCTTCCAAATGATAAAACAATCATATAGATATCTTAACCAATTATTCTCAAAGAAGGTTCTGACAGTAAGATCAAATTGTTTCTCAATTTCTATATAAAGCTTCTCTTCCAGGTATCCCATGAATAGGGTAGCATAAGTGGGAGCCATTTTCGTTCCCATTGCAGTACCACATTTTTGCAAGAAATAATTATCATTGAAGTGGAATGTGTTGTTATGGAGAATAAAATTTACAGCTTCCAGTAAAAAAAGTCCAATGGAAAACGTGAGTCAATTAATTCTGGGTATTTATCAATCCAATATTTGATGCTTTTAACTCCATCTTCATGGGGAATATTAGTGTACAGACTATTGACATCATATGTTACAAAGACTGATTCAAATAACAACAGTTCATTAGGCAAGTGAGTTAAAAAGTCAAGATCATCTCTGACAAAACTTTTGACTTTGGATGTTAAAGGTTTCAATATAATGTCAATGAAGTTACTGAGACGGTGTGTAGGACACATTGGTCCTGCAATGATTGGGCGCATTTTTAGATTCTCAGGAGCTGGACATTGAATATATTCTGATTTTCCTTGTTGAACTTCTTTTCTTATTTCCGGGCTTTAGTGTATTTTGGGAAGACCGTAGATGTTACTGGTTTTATGTTCAAAATTTGTCAGAAAATCATTTTCTTTTTTATTTTATCATCATTGTTGAATGTAAGTTTTTGGTACGTAGTTTCATCCTTTAGAAGATCTTGAATTTTTAAAGCGTAAAAGTCTACATCCATTATGACAAATGCGCCTCCCTTGTCGGCTTGTTTAAAGATAACGTCAGTGTTGGTTCTTAGTTTTTGTAAACTTTGCCTTTGCTTGGAATTAATATTACTCTTTGGTTTGATTGTTTGAGATCTTATATTTTCAGCTGTTTTCTTCAGAAAATCAACATAGGTATCCAAAGTGGCATTTCTGTTTCGTTGTGGAGTAAAGGTACTTTTATTACGAAGAATGCCTTTATCATCTTCTTTGATTACATTTTCGGAAAAGTATTCACGTAGTTTGAGTTTTCGACAAAATAAGTGAATATCTTCTTTTAAACCAACACTGTCTTGTTTCGGGGTACGTGTAAATTTAGGGCCCTTTCTAAGTAAATTGATTTCATCCTTATTTGAATCTACTTTAGAAATGTTAATTACCTTAGGTTGTATTGTGCTACACTCTTAGAAAAAAAGGTTTGTTTGAGCACCTTTAAAAGGTGCTTATATTTGCCACACCAGTGCCACCTTTTAGGGTGTCCCTAAGCACCTTTGAAAAGGTTTTCATCGACACCTTTAAAGGTGCTCATCACGAGCACTGGCAAAGAGCTAGCCTACTCTTGAGCAATACTTTATCGTCCTTCGAAAAAAATACAATATATCCATAGTAACTGAAATCAATAAATTATAACAACATGCAATAGAACACATTTATACAATTTGTATCAAACCAAACTATTTTGAAAATGACGAATGTAGATAGATATTATCGTGGACATGTTTAAATAATATCTACACATTATGATAAAGACTAATACGCATAACAAAAGTTGGAGAAATCTAAGCTCAATGGCTAAAGGGGCTTTCACACAGGGATTTGCGTAGAGTTGCGTAGATTTGCGTAGGGAGTACGCCAAAATTCGCTGCGTACTCATGAAAAAACAAATGATGTATCGGCGTAGTCCCTGCGTAGGGTAGCGTAGGGTTGCGTAACTTGTCCACGTACACTTACGTAGGTCAGGCGTTACGTCTGCGTAGTGTTGCTTACGGTTGCGTACGGATTCTGTGCGCAAGCGAAGATGAAAAAAAAAGCATTAGGCCTATAGCATTTCCCGCCTTATTTCCCGCCTTATAAACTTCTCAAGCAACTCTTGCCTGCTGTCCGGAACACTGTACTGCTATGAAGTAGAGTCAAAAGATAATGAGTTGTTTAGGTCCATTCCAAAAAGCTGTTATCCTTCGGCATTTGGAAGCCCTAGAAACACTAATGGCAGAGCACGAACGATTTAATGTCAAATAGGACGAATCTGTTCAAACTAGCAATCAAGTGATGAAAAACAGTAGGATCCAGCATGAGTACGCCAAATTTAAGTAACTATAAGCAACTATACTAAACAACTATATTCCCGTGTGAAAGCCCCTTTAAGGGGCTTTCACACCGGGATTTGCGTAGAGTTGAGTAGAGTTACGTAGTGTTGCGTAGAGACTACGCAACACTACGCTGTCATACGCTGTGCCTACGCAGGTCTACGCAAGTCTACGCCGAGGAACGCAAAATAGGTACGCAAAAAATTAAACATGTTTAATTTTTTGGCGTACTGTCTGCGTAGAGCCAGAGAACGCAGTTTATACGCAAGCCTACGCAACACTACGCCACTGTACGCCATTCCTACGCAACACTACGCCAAAATGCCCCGGGTTCTCAAAACACATTTTGAGACTTGCGCATGAAATGGCGTAGTGTTGCGTACTGTGGCGTATAGACCGACGTAGACTTGCGTAGTCCTCGCGTACATTTGCGTATAGTTGCTTATAGTTACTTAAATTTGGCGTACTCATGCTGGATCCTACTTTTTGTCATCACTTGACTGCTAGTTTGAACAGATTCGTCCCATTTGACATTAAATCGTTCGTGCTCTGCCATTAGTGTTTCTAGGGCTTCCAAATGCCGAAGGATAACAGCTTTTTGGAATGGACTTAAACAACTAACAGTCAGACCCAACTCCGTAATACCGAGCACAGGTATATACTCCGAAAACGGCGTATAGAACAAGATGAATACAGAGCCCTCATCGTTCAGTATGAGACAGTGTGTACAAAAGGCATGTGGAAAATCTTGCAAAGTCAACCTGCCAACGATATACATATTCTTAAAAATAATGCTGCGTGTCAATTATCTTCAAAATCCTTGAATGATTTGTCATATGAAGTGAATTTCATATGACAAAAATTTGAAATAAATATATCCGCAGCATTATTTTTGAAAAATATATTATCAACAGCAGGTCAACACTGCACGATTTCCCCCATGCCTTTTGTACACACTGCCTCGCACTGAACGATGAGGGCTCTATATTCATCTCGTTCTATACGCCGTTTTCGGAGTATATACCTGTGCTCGGTATTACGGAGTTGGGTCTGACTGACTAATTATCTTTTGATTCTACTTCACAGCAGTACAGTGTTCCGGACAGCAGGCAACAGTTGGTTGAGAAGTTCATAAGGCGGGAAAATAAGGCGGAAAATGCTATAGGCCTAATGCTTTTTTTTTTTTTTTGGAATAAAAAAAAAAGGTTTCCACAAGCGCTTTCGTTCATTTCTTCAGGTGGAATAACATGAAGTTTGAATCTTTGGCAAAGAAAGAGGGGTTCGAATAGAACAAGGATGAATGGAGGAGGAAAGATTCAAAGGGATTAGTAAAACACCTCTACCCGCATCTTTCCTCCTCCATTCATCCTTGTTCTATTCGAATTGTAGTATTCCCATTGTAGTATCCCTTCTATTGAAAGATAGAGTACATACATAACTGGACTTGTAGTAGTACACGTCATTGTACTCTATTTATGCGTGCATAATATTCTTGTATATAAATTGCAAAAAAAGATTCAAACTTGTTATTCCACCTGAAGAAATAAACGAAAGCGCTTGTGGAAATGTTTTTACTGCTGTGTCTTATTTGTCTCTGAGTGAACTTTTCATTTAATTTATATATATATATATATATCATATTTATGATTTAAATTACGCAACCATTATTCTCTCATTTTTATTTCTCACATATGTGTGTGTGAGGGCGTTTGTTTACCATTATGTCCGAGGACATTTTCGGACAGAGAACAAAAAAAAAATCATGACAACAATGGTCCTCGGAAGGCGGACAATAGTCCTCGAACGTCGAACAATGAATTTATGCCTTATTCCGTCGACTGTCCGAGGACGAGTAACAATAGAGGAACAATAGTTGTCCTCGGAAGTAAAGCCATGTAAACGTGTGTGTGTGTGTGTGTGTGTATATATTTCCTAACAATATTGTTAATAAACGAAAGCGCTTGTGGAAACGTTTTTACTGCTGTGTCTTATTTGTCTCTGAGTGAACTTTTCATGTACTTTATATATATATATATATATATATATATATATATATATATATATCATATTTATGATTTAAGTTACGCAACCATGATTCTCTCATTTTTATTTCTCACATATGTGTGTGTGTGTGTGTATATATATATATATTTCCTTACAATATTGTTAATAATTATTCTAATGTATACATGTATCTCAAAGCATTCGCTTGGATCCAGCTGAGGCACGCGGCTGGTCTTTGTTCAAACTCACCTGCCTATGGCCGAAAATTCGATTTTTTTTTTCATCGTATACGGACTTTTCATTCCTATTTTGTCTATAACTTTGCAAGTCCGAAGCAGAACTATATATTTATATATATATATATATATATATATATATATATATATATATATATATAATGGTAGCGTAGCTTAAAGGAAAACTAACCCCAGAATATAAATGTATTTAAGTTCAAAGGTGTTATATAATCTTAAGCATTGGCCTGTATCACTTTAGAAATGAAATATCTGAAATGGATTTAAATCAAGACATTCTAGCACACGGTATCGTCTGCTAACACTTTACAATGGGGATGCCATTTTCTTGATGATAGGGAGTTTTACATGAACCATTGGAAACCGTTCCGGTCAGGAAGATATATTATATCCTAGAGCTAAATTGCTTCTCTTAATTACAAAAAATCCCAATATATGATGGAAAATACAGGTGTATACATGTATTCTAAAATTTGAAATTTCTTTTTAAATTCTCTGGTTTTGCTAAATAGAAATCGATTTCTTGGGCTTGCCTGGCAGAGCAGACCATAATTTATACAACGCGCATTCTGACTATTGGAGTCCATTGTCTCAAAGCAGGTGAATGCATAGTTTGTCACTATTGACGCTCGGGAAAGTTATCATCCATAAATTTGAATTAATTTGCTCCGTCACGTACATCATAGTATCAAGATAATAGATTTCTATTGAGTAAAATAGTAATTTAAAAAAAAATACAAAACACATATTCGTTTCTAGAATATATGTATATATCTGTTAAATATTTTAAATCTCAAATGGGATTTTGCATTCGGATTAAAAATATCTTTATGTACACATCAAGAAAATGGCAGCCCCCAGGTATCGCTAGCAGACGATAAATTTTGCTGAGAAAATCTTGATTTATACCCATCTCGTATATTTTAATGCAAAACTACGTAGGACAACAAGAAGGAATAAATTACATCTTTGAATATAAGCACATTATATTTTGAAGTTAATTCCCCTTTAAATCAAAGTTCCCCAGAGCTGTCCTCCCTTTTAAAATGTTTTGCAAAGGGTGAAAATATGTCTCCGCCGGGAATCGAACCCGGCTGAGGCATGCGGCTTGTCATTGTTGAAAACTCCCTGCCCCAGACAAAGGAATTAACACTTGCCCGTCTCCGTGGGCTAGTGGTTAAGGCATTGGTGTTCTAAGCCAGTGACCCGGGTTGATTTCCAGGCGGAAACATTTTTTCAACCTTTGCAAAAAATTTCAAAACGGGAGGACAGCTCTGGGGAACTATGATTTAAGCTACGCAACCATTATTCTCTCATTTCCTTTCAGTATATATATATATATATATATATATATATATATATATATATATATTCAATGAAAGGTAAAATGGTGTGAACGTGTTGAGAAGTATAAAATAAATAGGTAACACGGAGAGAAAATACACAGAGCGAGCAGAGATGATTTTTCCACAAGCGCTTTCGTTTATTCTTCAGGTGGAATATAAGATTTTGTTTCTCTGCTTAGATATATATATATATACAAGGTATATAATGACATTAGAGATACCAGAATACATGTATTATACAAAATGGACATGGCGTAAGTACATTCAATCAAAGGGAGTGCGCTTTTGTTTAAAAAAAAAAAAGCGCCCTATTCATATACTCCAATTGTGAGACTCTTTTGTAGTAAGACCAATCAAGCAAACAATAGATGATGACGCTGGCAAGTTATTAAGTAGCTACTTTTTAGCGTTGCATCCTGGTCTTTATCATCGTTTAATCCAAAGGGGGTTATTATTCCAACAACCCTCGTTGCGAGGCTAAATAGGTTTTCAAGAAGAGGTGTATATACCAGCAAGTTTTGTACTATTTTATAACCAAACACAAATCAAGAACACTGCTCCACTGGTGTTTCATTTCACATGGCATAGGCATATATACAAAATTAAAATGCACACTTTAAATATTATTTAACGACGGCTTAAATTTACTAATAAAGTATTCTTCTTTAACTAATCGCTTAATTTTATCACTATCCATTACCTTATAAAACGGGGTAATTAAAAAACATGGTTCAATTCCATGTGCACACATGCTTATGTGTTCACTCAATTGTATCTGTCTATATTCTTTACAGCGTATTTGTTGTCTATGTACTCTAACCCTATTGCGGAGAGTGTCCCCTGTTTCGCCAATACATTGTTTCTTACATCCCTGGCAAGTAATACAATAAATAAGATTCTTTGTATTACATGTGAAAGGATATCTTATAACAAACTTTGAGTTACTGTGTTCAAAAGATACTGTGTCTGTAATATTTAAGTACAAGCAAGTTTTACAACGTTTGTCTCCACATTGATTTACTCCACCACTCTTATTTTTCCTTGTAGAAAACGATGCTTTGGTTAAGATTTGCTTCAAATTAGGGCTTTGCCGTTTACTTGATAGAAGTTTCACATTTACGAAGGTATCTTTTAGTATCTTGTCATTCTTTAACAGTTTTAAATGAAGGCTCATTATTGAAAACTGACATTTTTTATAAGGTAACAGACACTCACCAGTACTTACACTTTAAATCTTGCCACCCCAAACAATGTAAAAATAATGTTCCATACAATCTAGCTAGACGTATTTGTACTATCGTTTCTGAGAAGGAAACTCAAGAAATACGATGAAATGAATTAAAGTATATGTTACTTGCTAGAAAATACCTGGATCATCGAGATCAGACAGGGCTCAGGAAAGCAGTCCGAGTTAACACCGCATATTGTATAAGGCAACTCTGACCGAGTTGTTTAATTATTCAATTCTTTGGGCGATATTAACTGGCACATTGCTACAAAACTATGGGATTTTCATCCCCACAAATCCAACAGGACTTTTCAGATTGTCAGAAAATATGCTGCAAAGTACATTGGGAATTTTTATGGTGTCTTTAAAAAACACATGCAGAAAATTATGGTGTCTATGAAAAAACCTGTTTCACTGAAACATCCTCCCCACCCCAATAAGGATACTCATTAAGCATTAACCTTAAGACATGTTAACATTGTTCAAAGTCTAATCTTCATACCCCTCAGCTGGGTATATGACCACAATTTTGTTTATGGGCCTTCTGAGTTCAGTGTTTTCACTTTCACATTTCTAATTTTCCCATCGGCCCCAGGATATACATGGATGATTTTGCCTAGTGTCCATTTTCCTCTAATTGCATTGTGATCTGATACCATTACAATATCGTCCATGCGAACATTGCGTTTTTCTGTGTTCCATTTCCTACGTGGTACTAGCAGTGGAAACACGTCTCGGGTCCAACATTTCCAAAACGCATTTACAATTTGTTGTACGAATTGTACACGATGTCTTGGATTTTGAGTCTCTCGAAATGGTCCCTGTGGCACTGTGCTCGATGACCTTCCGAGCAGCATGTCGTTCGGACATAGGTAGGCGCCGTCGTCTGGGTCATTCGGGTTTCTACCTATTGGGCGTTGGTTGACCAAGTTCGCGACCTCTTTCAAACAGGTGTAAAGTTCAAAAGGAGACAGAACCTGGCTTCCCACAGCTCTCCTCAGGGCGATCTTACAGCTTTTGATGAGCGATTCAGCGCAGCCATTCTGATGGGGTGCAGAAGGGGTTGTGAACTTCCACTCGGTCCCCCTCTCGGCACAGAAGTCTTTCAATTCACTATCATCATAGCCCTGGATCATCTCGCGTAGTTCTCTTTCTGCTCGAACGAACTGAGTTCCGTTGTCACTTAGCAGTTGAGCAGGCTGCCCTCGTATGGATGTAAATCTGCGCAGGACCTGTAGAAACTCCATTGTTGAGCAGTCAACCGCCAGCTCCAGGTGGACAGCTCGGGTATTTAGGCAGGTAAATATTACCCCATAATGCTTGGCAGTCTTATTCCTTCCCACCTTTACTTGCATCGGACCGAAATAGTCTACAGATGTGTAATAAAATGCCGGGGTCAGTGGTGCCATTCGTTCCTCCGGCAGGTTAGCCATTAGCTGACGCTCAGTACTGTGGTCACTCATGCGGCATACAACACATCTGTATTTTACCTTTTTGGCCAACTTGTTTCCCTGCAAAATCCAAAACCTCCTCCTGATTTTGGCAGTAGTAGTGGCTACCCCATGATGGCCTAGTTCATGCGTGTAGCGTGTGATCAGCAACGAAATATGATGTCCGGATGGGAGTAGCACTGGATGTTTGGACTCGTAGGACGTTTGCAGATTTTTTGCTCTGCCACCAACTCTGATCACCCCATCATGGTCTAGGAATGGAGATAGCACCTTAAATTCTCCCTTTTCATTTCTGGGTATTAGACCTATCTGTGCTTTCTTGATCCAGTACATCTCGGCTTTCATTAGGTCAGCTGGGTTGAGACTGCTATCATCTGGTGGTGGTCCTTTCTGGATTTTAGCCTTCAGAATTTGAATGAACCTGAAGACATAGGCAGTTACTCGTAGCAGTCTTTTCCAGCTTGAGATCTTTTCACAGTCTATCACCTCTGCGTTAGTCAGATTCAGCACGGCTTTTACTTTCCGTGTTTCCTTGTCTACTGCATTACGATCAGGTTGTACTTGGTCATCTGGCCACTGTTCTTCCGGTAGGCTTAGAAACTCTGGTCCCGTTTTCCACCTGTCTTTCAGTTGATCGACAGGTATGCCCCTTGATATGTCATCTGCCGGGTTAAGTGAGCCTGGAACATGCCTCCACTGACTTGGATCAGAATTACTTTGGACCTCTCCGACCCGTGCTGATACAAATGGTTTGTATGACTTGGCTTGGCTTCTGATCCACGATAAGGCAATCGTGCTGTCTGTTAGGAAGACCGTTTTTTCCACGGTCATTCTTAGCTCTTTTACCACTGAAGCATTCAGTCTGGTGGCCATCACTGCTGCTTGTAACTCCAGTCTTGGCACCGTCAGTCTTTTCAGTGGGGCTACCCTGGACTTGGCTGTTACAAATCTGGTCTTGAACTGTCCGTTGTTGAGCTGCCATCTGATGTACATACATGCCCCGAATGCACTCTCTGAAGCATCTGAAAATACACATAATGTAGACTTCTCTATGGCTAGGGGCAGAGTCAGACATCTCTCCACTTCTACATTCTGCAGCTCTGTCATGTCCTCAAACAGTGATACCCATCTCTTTTCCTCGACAGGTGATAGCTCCTCATCCCATTCTACTCCAATCTGCCACAGTCTTTGCATACCAATCTTTGCCTTTATCAGAAATGCAGATGCAAAGCCAAGAGGGTCGAAAAATTTGGGCGATTTTACTCAGTACTTTCCTCTTTGTCAGTCTGGGCGAGGTCTTACCAGAAGTCTCTGTAGTAGTTGGAGCTTTAACTTTGTATGTGAACACATCTCTGTCTTGGTCCCATACGACTCCAAGTACCTTTTCCTCTGTCACAGCCTCCAGTAACTGTTTACCATTACTTTCTTTGTGGTTGTCATCTTTCAGTTTCTCATTTGAAGACCAGCCCTTCACTCGGAAGCCCCCTTCGGCAAGCACTTCATCCATTTCTCTGGTTAGCTGCAGGGCTGCTTCTTTTGTCTGTACAGAAGAACAAATGTCGTCCATGTAGACATCCTTCTGAATGACTCTGGCTGCCTCAGGATACTGTTCTTTACCATCTTCAGCAGTCCTCTGTAACGCAATCTGGGCCATTGCGGCTGACGGCTTATCTCCAAATGTCAGTACAAGTTTGACAAACACATTTGGTGGTCCATCTAGCTGCATGTCTCGCCACAGGTACCGATGTACATGCTGGTCTTGTAGGGGGATCAGAACACGATGGTACATTTTTGAAATGTCCCCACATATTGCCACCTCATTCTCACGGAACCGGAGCAGGACCCCAAATAGACTGTTAAGCAGGTCTGGACCCTTGTGCCAGTAATCATTCAGAGTGTGTCCGTGGTAACTGGCAGAGGAATTGAACACTATTCTTACTGGAGTGCTCTTCTTTTCAGGTCTGATTACAGCATGGTGAGACACATAATGTACTGGACCTTCATAGGTGTTCATTTCCTCCTCAGTCAGCTTCCTTGAAAAGCCTAAGTCTACCATCTCAGCCATCTGTTTGTTATAGGCTTCAGCATGTTGTGGATCTCTGGCAAGTCGTCTTTCTGTAGACTGTAGAACCTTTTCTGCTTGGGCTCTGTTATCTGGTAGCTGGTTAGGGTTCCTTTTCCATGGGTAAGGAATCTTCCACTGCTTTCTCACATGAATTGTAGATGATGTTGTATTCATCTCTGTCTCTCTTGGTCATGTCAATGGGTGTACACTGGCAGTCATTATACTGAACTCCCATCGTTTCAGTCTCCCAAAAGTCTGTCAGATTCACAGGACTAGCCAGTTTTACATGCATTACAGATCCATGTAAATTCTTCTCTGAGGAGTCAGCTCCGAAGATCACCCAGCCCAATGGAGACTTTCTTGCTGTGAATGTGCCTCTTTCTCTGGTTTCACCTCCGTGAAATTTTGAATGATCAATTCCAACCAACAAATCAATAGGCCCAGTATCTCTGTGTATGTCAGTCCTCTTGAAGTGAAAATGAGAGGCGATTTCATCAATCTTGACATCAGTCACACCATCATTGATGTTGGGTATTCCTACCGCCGTTACGGTGTGTGTCTTTGCCTTCTTATCTAGTCCTCTAACAAGCACTTTGTACACTTGAGTCTGCAGCTGCTCCTCTACATTACCGACCTTGGTTATGGTAATTGTCGTCCGTTTGCCTTTCAGATGCAGTTCATCAGCGACGGCCTGTCTGATTAAGCTGATCTGCGCACCAGAATCTAGTAGGACATTACCAGTTTTTTCTTCATCAGCACCCATGATATGTGCGGTGATGACTGGAAGTATTGCCGGCCTGCTGGCTACACAAGCGATACCAACATCATTCCTTTCTGGACTGTTGTGAAGCAGGGGGTGATGGTAATACTTGCATTGCTCTCCACGATCAAGTTCAGAACATCTCCTCCTTCTTCGGCATGTCTTAGATGTATGGTCTCTTCCAGCTTTCTTTAAACAGCTAAAGCAAGCATGATTGTCCTTGATTACTTTCAGGCGCTCTGGTTGGGTCATGCTGATAATCCTTCTGCATTGATCGATCCAATGAGTGGACGATTTGCATTACCAACATCTATGGAACTGAGGTAGCTTGGGTTGTGTTGGTTCTTCCTTCTGATCTACATGGTGTACTTGACTTCTGAGTTTGCTGGTTCCACTTCTAACCGGAGCTGATGACCGCATTCTTGATTTCATCTCTGTAGTCATCCAGTCCAAGAGTGTATTAAGGCTTGCATCAATCTTGTTGTGCTCCAAGTATCTAAACCACACCTTCCGGTCATCATTATTTAGCTTTCTCTCAATCAAGGCTAACATTTGGCTGTTATCCATATCGTGTTGACAGCCAAACTCTTTTAGGGTGTTGTGACTCCTTCTGATCAAGTGCACCAGCTCACAAAATCTTGTGTCGTCATCATTTTTAAGCGACTTGAAACAGTTGATGTCGTTGATGATGGCGTCGGCAATGAAACGACGGTCACCATACATAGTGTCCAGGAATTCCCATGCTGCATCATAATCAGTTCCAATTCCTTGGATCATATCGGCTGGTTTTCCTTCCAGGCAGGACCGGAGTATGGTGATTGAGTCTCTCTTGGTGTACTTGTTCTGCACCATATGTAAGAAGTCTGCCTTAAAGATATGATAAGTGCGGACATCTCCGTAGAACTTGGGCATCTTGATTCTTTCTATCTTGCAGGAGGAGGCAAATGCAGTGGCAGTATCATGCACATCCGAGTCATCTCGAAGTAGACTGGCTCCTTGGATAGGATTGTGTCCCGCATCTGGACTTGTCAGATTATCATCATCTGTCATCTGTACAGAAGATTTCTGTACAGCATTGTAGTAGGCATTGAAGTTAATCATGTCAGCTGTGAATGTCTTTTGAACATCCGCCATCCAAATTTCCTCCCGTTCATAAGCAGTGTCATCTTCGACAGTCTCTGAGTAAGCTTCATGCTTATTCTCAACATCACTGAATGCATATTCATATTTCTGGAAAGCGTCCTTAACTTCTGCGTGTGAACAATGCTTTTCCATGCACATTGCCAGTGCGTTTCCATAGCGAGTGAATTTCGCCTTAGCTGTTCTCCTTTGCAGTTTCAGTTCCTTAGATGTATCTTGTGCCATGTCTTTGCTCAAATCCCAGGTTAGCAGGCGACGAGTCGGGTACAGGTTGCTGCTTCAGTCTGCTCGTCTTTTCACAGAATTGAATTGATGGATCATCGAGATCAGACAAGGCTCAGGAAAGCAGTCCCAGTTAACACCGCATATTGTATAAGGCAACTCTGACCGAGTTGTTTAATTATTCAATTCTTTGGGCGATATTAACTGGCACATTGCCACAAAACTATGGGATTTTCATCCCCACAAATCCAACAGGACTTTTCAGATTGTCAGAAAATCAGCCACAAAGTACATTGGGAATTTTTATGGTGTCTTTAAAAAACACATGCAGAAAATTATGGTGTCTATGAAAAAAACCTGTTTCACTGAAACAATACCCTAGGGATATTATTGAGAATGGCATTTCAAAAGCACAGAAATTAACAAAAGAAGAGTTGATGTCACCAAAAGAAAAACAGGAGGAGAATGTTATACCTTTTATTCATACACATAATCCCAATAATAATATGAACATATTTAAAATAATTAATGATTCATTTTCAATATTAAAGAATGACAAGATACTAAAAGATACCTTCGTAAATGTGAAACTTCTATCAAGTAAACGGCAAAGCCCTAATTTGAAGCAAATCTTAACCAAAGCATCGTTTTCTACAAGGAAAAATAAGAGTGGTGGAGTAAATCAATGTGGAGACAAACGTTGTAAAACTTGCTTGTACTTAAATATTACAGACACAGTATCTTTTGAACACAGTAACTCAAAGTTTGTTATAAGATATCCTTTCACATGTAATACAAAGAATCTTATTTATTGTATTACTTGCCAGGGATGTAAGAAACAATATATTGGCGAAACAGGGGACACTCTCCGCAATAGGGTTAGAGTACATAGACAACAAATACGCTGTAAAGAATATAGACAGATACAATTGAGTGAACACATAAGCATGTGTGCACATGGAATTGAACCATGTTTTTTAATTACCCCGTTTTATAAGGTAATGGATAGTGATAAAATTAAGCGATTAGTTAAAGAAGAATACTTTATTAGTAAATTTAAGCCGTCGTTAAATAATATTTAAAGTGTGCATTTTAATTTTGTATATATGCTTATGCCATGTGAAATGAAACACCAGTGGAGCAGTGTTCTCGATTTGTTTTTGGTTATAAAATAGTACAAAACTTGCTGGTATATACACCTCTTCTTGAAAACCTATTTAGCCTCGCAATGAGGGTTGTTGGAATAATAACCCCCTTTGGATTAAACGATGATAAAGACCAGGATGCAACGCTAAAAAGTAGCTACTTAATAACTTGCCAGCGTCATCATCTATTGTTTGCTTGATTGGTCTTACTACAAAAGAGTCTCACAATTGGAGTATATGAATAGGGCGCTTTTTTTTTTTTTTTTTAAACAAAAGCGCACTCCCTTTGATTGAATGTACTTACGCCATGTCCATTTTGTATAATACATGTATTCTGGTATCTCTAATGTCATTATATACCTTGTATATATATATATCTAAGCAGAGAAACAAAATCTTATATTCCACCTGAAGAATAAACGAAAGCGCTTGTGGAAAAATCATCTCTGCTCGCTCTGTGTATTTTCTCTCCGTGTTACCTATTTATTATATATATAAATATATAAAATTTCAAAAAGGGAGGACAGCTCTGGGGAACTTTGATTGAGCTACGCACCGTTATTCTCGCAATTTCTTTCACATTTGTATTTCTTTCCACGAGATTTGCCAAAGCTGTTGTATATGTTATTTCCTTACAATAATGTTATTAAGAATAATTTATTCCAATGTATACATGTATTCAAAGCATTTGCTTGGATCCAGCTGAGGCACTAGCGGCTTGTCTTGTTCATAAACTCATCTGCCCCCGACAAGAGGAATTAATTAATAAGGTTGAGGATTTGTCAATCTGTCGGTCAATTGAATCTGGTGTCGCCGAAACCACTAACCCGTCTCCGTGGTCTAGTGGTTAAGGCATTGGCGTTCTAAGCCAACGACCCGGGTTCGATTCCCGGCGGAGACATTTTTTCAGCCTTTGCAAAAATTTCAAAAAGGGAGGACAGCTCTGGGGAACTTTGATTGAGCTACGCACCGTTATTCTCGCAATTTCTTTCACATTTCTTGCACATATATGTATATATATATATATCGCAAACAATAAAAACAATAAATGAAGACACTCTGTTATCATATATTTTTGATATATATGTGTGTAGGGGTGTGTGTCTGTGTGTAGACTTATTTGGATGATATAACTTGAACAATGGCTAATACGGCATTTTTTCCCTCCTTGCAACAACAAGTGACGACACATGCAGCGTATATGCACCCCCTGTCGGCAGGGCTGGGCCAATAGCGATGATAGCAGAAATTCAACATTGGTCCTAACTGGTCAAAGTCAAGGTTTTAGACATGCTTTGTTACCGCTCTCCTCTCCGAATTCAATATGAGATGGATGGCCTATTTTTCAACCCGTAGATATCTGCATAAGTATGTTTATAACATTAAACCCGCATTTTTAAACAACTTTACTTCAAAGACATTTTTTCAGTCTAGAAAAAAATGAGTACTGTATTTTACAAACAGTAAACGTAAGGAATGTAATTTCTTTGAGTGTAACTAAAATGAAAGAATAATTTTCAGAATGTTATTTGTTTTCTCCATTTTTTTTGGTAACCTGGCATGATAAAATTTTTATCTTTAAAAAACAAGATAATTGAAAAAAAAATGATAACTACCAAAAAATGAGAGAGAAGTCAATTGTATTATTTTATATGATTAAAGTCTGTTTTAAAAAAATTACAAAAAAAGAAATTGACTGATTGTCATATAACACTAATCAACAACAACAATTTAAACGCATGATGTATAAATTTCATGACTTGAACATCAGGTCTTTTTTCAATAGTGATATATAATTTCAATAACGAAATTACGGGGTAGTACACGTATAATTTCGATGATTTCTATACCATACTTCTATTACCTCATTTATATGTCTTCGCGTTGACTTTTTCTTTACTCATCTATCAACCATCACTCTACAAACCTCTCTTTCTCTATTCCTCCTTTCCCTTTATATCTCCATCCCATTCTCTCTCTCTCTCTCTCTCCCGCTCTTTCTTTTGTTTTCCTTAAAAAAACATTTATATCACCTGCTTTCATTCTATATACACCACGATGAAAGACCACTATTTGCAACATCAATATTGTTGACAGGCAGGATATTAGCCTTTATTTCACTATAAACCCTTTTCGACAAGTGAAAAATAGAGTCTTTCGTCTCAAACATACGCCCAAAGAAGTTCCTGTTGGGCGTTGGTAAAAGTGTTATAAGGTTTGTGAAACGGGGGTGCTACTCCTATCATGACTACGAGGCAATGAGATTCTGTCGTTGTCTATCCAAGCGGTCTTGAGGGGCGTGTGGTCTTAGTGAAGACACCGTCATTTACATGCTATCACCGTTTGCAACGCCTGCAGTAATAAGGAGAAAATCATAATTTCATAAAGAAAATAATTCGTTATTATAAATAACTATTTAGAACACACCCACACACACAAGATGTGGAGGGCAGTCAATAGAAGAATTCTCTGGAATTATTATTTTTCTCATATTAAACATGGTGATAAATCTAATGTTGATGTATGTAATTCTGAAGTAAACTGGATTAAATACAACATAAAATGCGTATGTAAATACAAATAACATAACATGTCTTATATAAAATGGGGTGTTCGTAAACGCACCGCTTATTTGTTGAATTTGGATCACGTGATGTTCAATAATAAATATTATTACCTATATGAGGCATTTTAGCGGCGCATTAAAAACGCATATTTTTGTCCGCTTGATTTGCGCGTGCAATATGAGAGCATATTGCACGGAACGCTGAATTCCCCATAGGCTACAGTACTAAACTTGCCGTGCAATATTATGCCGTATTTTGTCTGGTCTGTTTGCGTGCACGCAAAGAATGCAACGCATACACACATACGCACATGACGTCATAAAAAGGTTAAGTTAAACTTAAGTTAAAGAGGTTAAGTTAAACAATGAAGTATGATGAGGGCCTCCATTAACTGAATGTGGTTGGTTAAATGATTTTTATTAAGTTCTAAATCATTTTCCTGTAAGATATAGATAATAATAATTATATTGGATGGCTTTATTTCATGAAATAATAATAATAATAATAATAATATTAGGATTTATATAGCGCCTTTTCCAAAGGATACAAGGCGCAATACAAAGTATCACATTATTACCCCGGCTTTAGCCGAGCTGCCATGATAGGCGCTAAGGCATTCAAGGAATTTCTTCCTACCGGGTACCCATTTACTTCACCTGGGTGGAGAGTGGCAATGTAGATGAATGTCTTGCCAAAGGACATTAGCGCCGTGTCGGGATTCGAACCGCGAACCATGTGAGCCACAGTCCGGTGACGTATCCACTAGACCACAACACCACGACACCTCTACATACCAGAAAATATTCCACTCGTTAGGGCCAATATTGCACTCATCTTTGATTCGTGCAATATTGGCCCTAACTCGTGGAATATTCTCTGGTATCCCATTCAGAGCCATCCAATATAATATAAATATTTAATTGAAGTGCATTTTTGTTTTTTGCACGGTGCAGAGCGTACATCCATCCTCCCACTGTTTACATTGACAATAGCTCTGCACATTTGACACAAAAGGCAACCCCAATATAATTTAAAAGGATGACCCAGGGCCAGGGAATAGCAAGGCATGAGATACACTTTCACTTGAAGAAATATTATATGAATATCGTCTTTCAATGATAACAACAATAATGATAGTAATAATAATAATAATAATACTTTCTGAAAAAAAAAAAGAAAATCGAGTGATCACTTACGTCACTCCCCGGGGAGTGAAAATAGAGTGAAACTCCACTCTTTTCTGCGTGAGAGCACTCGATAGTCACCCGATATTCACTCCTTAACAAGTGGTCACTGACGCGACTCCCGGGGGAGTGAAAATATAGTGAAACTTTCACTCTTTTTTTAAAAAAAGAGTAATAATAATAATAATCCGTTCTTCTATAACGCATTTCAGGACCGGGGGCCTCTCAATGCGCTTTACAATGTACAATGTTTACCGTCACGAAAACATTCATCGAAACGGTAGGTTTTCAGCGTTCTCCTAAAAATTTCGACATCCGTCATGGAGCGTAGCGACAAGGGGAGAGCGTTCAAAAGTTTTGGAACCCCAGATGCTAATATATAACATGCATTCACATCTAAATTCAGAATTTTCCTCTTGACAATCATACGTGTATTTCAACCTTGGCCCACGGCCGCAGTGAAGTACGTCATTCGGGGAAATTCTCATTTGTCGGTTTGAATATTAAACTGCAGAAAATACTGTATCTATATAATAATAACATATGAATAAATCATATCAAATCAAGTCTAATGTCTAAGATATACCGTTTACATCCCCCCAATTTGAGTCAATGATTGCAGTGTGAAAAAAGGAGTTTTGCCGGATTGCAGTTGCTGAGCGCCCACTCCCCCCCCCCCCCCCCCCCTCTTTGCCATTAGATCACAAACTCAAAGTTGATTCTTTAAAAGAAACTTACCATTGCAGAAGACGACTTGCTTGCTCCTTCTTCCGCACCAGCAAGCCTGGCCAGAAGGTCCAGGGCAGTCTGGAGATTGAAAGAAAAGAAGCCACAGTAATACCCTAGTCGAGACCGTTATGGTACCGACAACAGATCGAATAAGAAAAACATTCATTTTCCCGAATGGCCAGAATTTTCTCAATTATCGGTTGGTTTCGAGTCTCTTTTGCGGTGTGCCTTGGGTATATCATATTCTTTTCCGAGTTCGGCCTCGGGCTAGCTCGCTACAATTCATAGAGAACATTTCCAATTCTTACATACAGTGATCTCTTTTGAAAATTATTTTATTTCAATAAAAACTATGAGTGTTTCAAATGTTTTGATTGAGAAAACAACAAGAAATAGGCAAAAACAACTTTTAAAAAACGTACAGCATATAAGTGGGAGAACGTAACAATGAATTAAATCTAAAATAAAAACTTTCCCGTGATCGCAAAGACTTTCAAAAATCAACCTTCGACAATTGCAATAGCCCTGTTCATCACCTATTGAACATGCTGAAATGTGCGAAAATATAACTGACGTATAACGTAATCCGAACATGGTTTTTTTTCATGGGATATATAATCGGGTATTGAAATTGCCTTTGAATTAATTTCTTTAAGTCTTTGCCTTCGTGTTCTGATCAAATTCCCAAGCTTTGCATTTTTAAAGCAATATCATACTCGGTTTACTGTTATATCCGTAAAAGGTGAAGGAAAGACTAAAGGAGGGCTTTGCCGGGGTTTTTTTAACGTCCAAAAGAAGGGTAATTAATTTTGTTTTCAGGGCAAGTAGCAATCCCTCCTGGGCGTTGTGGCGTGCGCCTGTAATCCAGCTACCAGTGGAAGTTATAAACTGATTCAGCGGACCCAGGTTCGAGACTGAGTCACGTCTTTCGGATGGTGACGTTAAAGGTCGGTCCCAGACGTAAATTATCATATCTGATTGATACACGTCTGTAAAAACCCAATTACACACACACACACCTCCCTATACTTGAGAATGGCTTTTTGAGTTTGTTACTCACACTTGTACTTCTTCAGGCTTTTCCCCCTCTTCTCAGCCATTAAGTAATCCTGCGTTTCGGTGTCCCTCTTCAGGAACTCGATATCGGCTTCGAAGTCATCCTCATCCTCGAACTCAAAGGCGAGGGCGGCGACGATGAGGGCGGCAGCGAGGACGAAGAAGAAAGTTTTGGCCATTTTGGGGTTGTATGTTTACTGCCATTTGAAAAAGAAATGTCCAAATTCTTGAAAATATCTTTTAACAAACTCACACTTACTTGGCCATAAAACATCAAAACAGACCTCAACGAGAATCGTATTAATCATCAAAACTATTTACAGCAAAAAATATACAATTACATACCTGATAGTGAAGGATGGTTTTCTGTATTAGGCTGGTCTGGAAGATCTGATGATTTCTCTATCAAGACACCATCTATTTATAAGAAAACGTCCACCATTTGTTTCTAACAATTATCATTTCCTGGACTGATTAATTCACCTACACAACAGATGGATCTGTCCATTAACGAAATAACTTTGCGTGCTTCAAGAGAAATTTTTCAGAGATGAAATGAACAATTATTCATGCTTCGTCGGCTAATCTGTTGATGATTCATTAATCATATCCTTGACTTCTTAAGACATTAAACCAAAGGTCTAGTCATCATTTATCTTGCCGTAATTTACGTTTGTGGTATCTGTGCGACTTTGTAAAATGGCCATGCTGTGTTAATTTAATTTTTAATATGTTATATGTCAGTATAAATTTTCAAAAGCCATCATTATGTCAGACATGTCAGAGACGGAATCAATATTTTCGGGGAAATGAAGTGTTTCCGAAACCACAAAGGTTTACTGAAGGATATCCCAGCCAGTCAGATTTGCTCAAGGAGTGGGGAAGAGGGAGCATTGTCCCCTTAAACTTTTAAAAATTATCGGGGCGTGGCCTCTTGCCCCCCCCCCCCTCTTCGATCGGGTACTGGGTATATGTCATGAGGTTGTCATTTTGCTTTTTGCATTCCTGTTATTATTCCTCTTCATTTATTTTCCCCTCCTTATTTTATTCTTACCCCTTTCGTTTATGTATTAAATTTTCAGAATCATACAGTATAAATGCTCGAAAAGGAAGATAGAGACTATGTGTGATTAAAGATTTCATAGAGGAGAAATTTTGAAGAAATTACGGTTGGGATTCGATGATTTTACATCATATGTGAATTGGTTCGAGCAGAAGGGGGTGAGCAATTTTATTAATTAATTGTAGTCCAATGGCGCATGGCTCATATAAAACGCGTAATTTAATACGCCGGAAATCGATATACACGTAAATCACATTCTTATGTTTTTTTATGTAGGTGGTGCTCCTATTGGTTGACCTACTTATATAAATCTGTCTTGGTTGGTAAAACAAATGTTACAACAAAAGTTACAAGAAAAGCTACAAATTTCAGAATACCACCCAGGTCAGCTTATTTTTAAATAGGCGATATAACCTGAGTATTGAAATTACGGCATGGTAGGCCTACATGTAACACGATAAGAACTACTTTCGAAAAATAAACTCAAAACCGATTTCAAAGACCTATTGTACTGCCCATAGAAATCAGGTTCGGATTATGTAATACACCATTGTAATGTTCGCATATTTCTAAAAGTGATATAGACAGGGCTATTGTCTTGAGTTTATTTTTCGAAAGTAGTTTTTTATCGTGTTATGTATAATTCTTATGTTTTCTATACCATACTTCTATTACCTCATGTACATGCCTTTGCGTTGACCTTGTCTTCACTCCTCTCCCCTTCCATCACTGTACCCACCGCTCCTTCTCTGTTCACCCTTTCCCTTTCTATCTCCATCACATTCTCTCTCTCTATCTTCCTCTCTTTCTTGTTTTACCCTAAAATAAACCTACCATCTGCTTTCCTTCTGTAAAAAAAACACGATAAAAGACCATCATTTGCAACAGCAATATTGTTGATAGGATATTAGTCTTTATTTCACGATAAATATGTAGTTTACATGTGTTTGGGGCTAACTGTATTGGTACATTATAACTCGTTTTTCCGAAGGTTCAATTTTCGAAGGTTCATAATTCCGAAGGTTCGTATTTCCGGAACATGAATTTTCCATTGTTTTTTTACTTGTCAGATATTTTTTGAGTCAAATAGGGGCCCAAAAATGCTGAGGATCTTTTTTTTTTACTTGTCAGTTTTTTTTGTCAAATAGGGCCCCAAAAATGCTGAGGACCTTTTTTTTTTACTTGTCAGAAATTTTTTGAGTCAAATAGGGGCCCAAAACTGCTGAGGACCTTTTTTTTTTACTTGTCAGAGATTTTTTGAGTTAAAAATGGGCCCTAAAATGCTGAGGACCATTTTTTTTTACTTGTCAGAAATTTTTTGAGTCAAATAGGGGCCTTAAAATGCTGAGGACCTTTTTTTTTTTTTACTTGTCAGAAATTTTTTTAGTCAAATAGGGGCCCTAAAATGCTGAGGACCTTTTTTTGTTTTACTTGTCAGAGTTTTTTTAGTCAAATAGGGCCCCAAAATGCTGAGGAACTTTTTTTTTTCTTGTCAAAGATTTTTTGAGTCAAATAGAGCCCCAAAAATGCTGAGGACCTTTTTTTTTAATTGTCAGGGATTTTTTTAGTTAAAAAGGGGCCCAAAAATGCTGAGGACATTTTTTTTTTTACTTGTCAGAGTTTTTTTAGTCAGAAAGGGACCCAAACATTCTGAGGACCTTTTTTTTTTACTTGTCAGTGATTATTTGAGTTCAAAAGGGGCCCCAAAATGCTGTGGACCTTTTTTTTTTTTTGGGGGGGGGGGCTTTTCAGAAAATTTTGTGAATACTGAGCCCCTCCCTCAAGAAATCCTTGATCCGCCACTGGTACTCGATCAGGGAACATTTCACACAACATCGCTGTAACATACTTCTCAATCCCTCAGACATTAGCAAATAAAGTCACTGAAATATGAGTTTAAGCTCTTTGTTATGGAAACTGTTTTTTCTTCGCAAAACACATATTCTATTTGGGTTTTTTTCAAAAAGGCTTTATGAACCTTTTAAAGATTTATGTTCGGTTTTTCTCCATACGGAATAGAAAGTCAACTTCAATTCAACCCGCTTTAGTCAATATGACTAGACCAAACTTACCACTCTAGTTACAGCCCAAGCGAGAGAGAGATAGAGAGAGAGAGAAGCAAATAATTATAATTTTATGTCACAACCATATTATGTTTACCCTTACTCATAGTGAAATTCGTTGGAAACTAACCCCCCTAAAAAATAGATATATCAACAGTATTTTCTTTAAAAAGATAAAAATGTCTAGAAAAAGAAAATGTAATGTTTTTTACAATCATCTTGGAAACTTGTATCTTTTGTTCAATTTATTCACAATTACAGACGGCCAAAATTTACTATATCCTCTATATATGTATATACGCCACTTACATGCATTGCAGTAGCCTAAATTCCATTCTATAAGGTCCAGGGCGACGATGAGGACAGCAGCGAGGACAAGGAAGAGAGCATTGGCCATTTTGTATTGGATGATTTCTGTCAGTTTGGGAGGAAAAAATTAGCATGTTGAAGTCATGGAAGAAGCGCAAAATACCTTCATCGAAACTTTCGTTTAATTTCACCCAAATATTTGATGCTCAAAGAGGATCTTATTGGCTGAGAGCAAATTTGTCTGTAAGAATCACTGACAAACCCATATCACCTTTTATTGCATCCGTAAACCTGTAATGGGACCTGGGGAGTGTTTCATCAAGCCTTTTTGTCAGTGATTTTTACCGACAACTGTTATAAGCTACTGAAATCTTGGCATCTGATTGTCTGAGAGAAATTTGTCAGTAAAAATCACTCACAAAATTTGCTTGATGAAACGCCCCCCTGTATTACTCTTTGAATAAAATCAGCTAGTGAGTTCTGCGTCTAAAAGAAATAATGTTACCCATTTCCTTGCACATTGGGTCAACGCATTTCTTAGATTTAGAAGGATTTGTACGGAAGCGTTAAAGTGCCATTCTACATGACGACATGACGTGATATTTCATCTGGTCAAGTCGACTTAATATCCATATCATGTCGACATGTAAAGATATTTAACTTACCGTGTCAACTTAATATCCATATCATGTCGACATGTAAAGATTTAACTTGCCATATCGACTTATCAACGTTTATAAGTCGACATGGCGAAATTAATTATTTTGCCTAGTCGACTTCCCAAAAAGTACGACATGAACCTTTTGTGAAGTCAACTTCACAAGATAATTTTGTTTGCGAAGTCGACATGGTAAGTTAAATATCTTTACTTGTCGACATGATATGGATATTAATTCGACTTGACAAGATGAAATATCTCGTCATGTCGTCAAGTAGAATGGCACTTTAACGCTTCCGTAGATTTGTCTTTCCAAGCATTATACAATACACGTAATTGAAAGAATTGGCAGCGTAAAGGCAAAGCCCCCCCCCCCCCCTCGAATGGCGGGAAATTGGAAATAGATAAAAAGAGGGAGAAAGAAGAAGAGGTGTCAATTTAAAAAGAACATCTTGATATTTGTTTTAAAATTTGTCAGACACAAGAGTGACATTTTCGACACACTACCTCATCTTCTTTGAAAATTGTAAATTCTCTTTCATCTTAGTCTTCTTGTCTTCTTCTTTATCTTCACCTTTTCTTCTTTTTCTTATCTATTTTCTTTCTTTTTTTTTTGCTTTTTATGTTTTTATTTTATCCTTTATCCTGTTTATCTAAGTTCTTCTTCATTTCATTTCTCCTTTCCCTCTTCTTCTTCTTCTTCTTCTTCTATTTCATCTATTCTTCTTCCCTTTTGTACTCTTATTTGGTTATTATTATTATTATTCCTACTTCTTTATAACCATTTTTAAATAATCTTCTTCAATAATTTTTTAATAATCTTCTTAACATTCTTTTTTGTCATGTTATTTGTGTCTTAACTACCATATCATGTAAATATATTTATATTGAAAATCACACTCCATGTTCGAGGCAACTTGCCTTTCACAAAGATAAGTTTAATAAGAAAATAAGGCAGATAATCAGTCGCTGCATGTCATAATTTTTTTTTCTTAAAAAAGTAAGCCTTTTTAATGCTCAACACAGTCCTTGATAATCAGCTCACAGCTGTATTCACATTCCAATAATACTTGTAATTCATTCCCCTTTTATCCACATTTTGCACTTTCTCTCTCTCTCTTCCTCTTTCTATATATTTCTCTCTATATATTCATCTTATCGGTTGCATTCCTCTCTCCCTCTATCTTTCTCTCTTACTCTCCCTCCTTGTCTCTATCTCTCTGTGTCTCTCTCTCCCTCTCTCTCTTTCTTTCTTTCTCTCTCTCTCTCTCTGTATCCTACATCCTTATCTTTCAAGAAAAAACACAAATATAGGTCAGGAATATACATGAGGAAACAATTAAATATATTTTGTCATCAAAATGGCAAAGGGAGATGGACATGTAAAATGTAAGAGACAACATTCGAAAAACTAAACAAATAGCTATCAACAAAGGCATATATAGGGTTAAAATATATTTTACTGTGCTAAATGAGGTTTTCCCATAAATAATGTGCGATTGTCCAAATCAGCTTAAAATACTCGTCTTAAGCATCCCATGAGATGGATTTCTCTCTCTCACTATTTATCATTCTATTCATACAATCCTATTTATCTGGCATATCGGATTTACCCCATACAAGGCCGCTTTTAGTATACCAAATTTGGATCACGTCAATAACTATACGAATAATTTGATCAGAAAAAATATGAAGGAAAACATATATTCCTTGTCAATTACATTTACATTCCGTAATACTCGATAACGTATGGGACTAATGACTAATGAATGAATGTGATTATGAAGTGAATCATCAATATGAAATCTTAAAGTGTTTGTGTCTATAGTACTTGCAGTGAGTCGAAGTTGAACTTGCCAATATCGGTTCGAAATAGACAAAAATTACTTCAAATGTTTGACAATAAATAGAACAGAAAATGCACTTTGAATCCTCATATTTTATTTTCAACTAGGATATCATCATCCATATCCAAAACTAAAACATAATGTTGATGACACAATCAATTACTTATTATTTTTGTCAAATATCGCAATATTATAGAATTGGTTTTTTGGTATTACAAGGAGTTTTGCCGCATGTGCTATTTCGGTCCCAGACATTATGAGTTGCATAGACAAATATAAATGGAAATACATTTCTCTTTTTTTTTCATTTAACCTCATAATTGTATAAATGGATAGATCGACTACGAAATGAATATGCCTATTAAGTTTATCAAGTATTTGACAACTTTTAATTTCATTTTGATTATACAGTTTATATTCTTAATATTTCATAAATGAACTAATTAATACCCTCAATATTTTTTTATTTGTTTGTACAGCAAAATGTTTACACAAACAAAATTGTAATTTACTTGTTTGTACATGTACACTTTATAAGTCAACATGCTTATACATGTACATGTACCCCCCCCCCCACCCACAAAATGATAAAATACAATATATCATCAATATAATTTTATATGATTAAGTTTGATCATTTGAAAAAATCTAAATATCAGTCCTATAAATAAACCAAGACACACAGGAAAGAAAAAAAGTTTGGACATAGTCTTAATTCAAGAGAGAAAGAAACAAACTTAAGACAAATATTGACTCCAACCATTAATGGTTTGTGCTTAGTCGGTTTCAGTGTTGGTTTGACCGTTGTAAAGGTCTTCCCCGTTTGCGGCCCCTGCATGGAAAATAAAGGGAAATACTTAAAGTTAACATAGTACTGATATTTAACAAAAAAACAGATTAGAAGGCCATCTTATTCCCATGTTGGTCCCTCTACCCCTCTGCACTTTTGTAAAAAAAAAAGTCTTTTGACGCCAGGGCCCTGTTTCATAAAACTTGTTATCAATAATAAATCACAAGAACTTTTATAAACTACTTGAATCATAACATTTGATTGACTGAGATCAAAATAAATCTTTTTAATTGTTATTGATAACAAGTTTTATGAAACAGGGCCCAGTGCCCTGTCTTATAAAGAGCCAAATCAGTCGCAAGTCCTCCAAACAATCGCATAATTAACAATCCGCTATTTCTTAAGTACAGAGTTGCGATTGATTTCAATCTCAACATAATAATCGCAACTCTTTATAAGACATGGTCAAGGTAAGCGAAAAATCACATTTGTGCATTTTTATTACCTCATTATACATTTTTTAAGCTTTAAATCACATTTGTGAATTTTACTGCTTATTCGTATTTTCTTTGTTAAGCAGTTATAATTTCCCAATAAATGGTTAATGGTCATGTTATATCATTTTTATATAAATCAAGATGAAACCCTCAAATAGTAAAAATCATAAATTAAAACGAATAATCAAGAATACACTGGGAATTCGTGAAACAGCGGAATACATCAGGGCCCCGTTTCATAAAACTTGTCATCAATAACAAGTTACAATATTTGTTATAAGCTACTGAAATCCTTGAATCTGACTGCCTGAGAGCAAATTTGTAATAGAAATGGGGCAGTTGTTATGGACAACAGGTTTTATGAAACAGGGCCCAGAAGTACAATTGACTATGCAGTATTTATTTCATCCTCGAGTGGCAAATGATCACGAGGCGTCATAATTTGCCTGAAGTAAGACGGAGTCAGTGAATGCTGCCGCCTTTGTCTACAATGCGAGACCTCAGTCATACCAAAGAGACCAACATCAGCACCCCGTTTCATTAGCTTTGTTATCAGTAACAACTGCGCCATTTCTATGACAAATTTGCTCTCAGCCATTCAGATGCAAATATTCAGTTACTTATAACTGTTATTGTATCTTGTTACTGATAACAAGTTTTATGAAACGGGGCCTAGACCAAGAACAGACCGACCCAAACAAATTACATTACACGAATCAGTCGGTTTGGGGTTGGTGTGGAGTAGGCACGGCGGTGTGCCTCAAGTATGATATCGGACAAAGGGTGATTGCGAAAATGAAGAGTGGAAATATTTCGTTGCGTTACTGCCGCAGCACTAATTGGCGCAGGTATTAACGCAGTCGAAATTTGTGTGTGTGATTGCTGTACATGGGGCGTCATGTCGACTGCGTTAGGACCTGCGCTAGTCAAGCATGTGAGGGCAGTTAACCCATACGCTGGTAAATCAAATCAGTGTTTGTGTTCACTTTTTGTCCGATATTCAGTTCATCAAAGACCGCACTAGTCGCTGACGCAGTCAGCTTATAATAGGGAGTTTTCGAATGTGTCAACGTGGACGCCGTTCTAGATCCCCCAGCGACAATGGATTGCTTTGTGTTAACTGCATACAAAGTAGGTGAAGCATGAAGCTACAATGGATGAAGCGAGGTTCACGTTTTAGAGAAGACGGCAATACCATGTTTGACGCGTTCACGATCTGACTAGTGGACGACGGAGAAGCCAGTGAACGGGTGAGCAGTTCTTGCACAAAGCGCGGTATGCATTTAACACAAAGCAGTCCATTGTAACTGGAAGGATCTAGACGGCGTTCACGTTGACACAATCGAAAACTCCCTATTACGGTCTTTTGGGCGTCATCGAAAAGCGACATTGTTTAAAAAGTGATTGCAAAATGAAGAGTTCAAACAATCTTTTTAAGGAATGGCGTATGGGTTAATTGACTTCATGGTACCGACACAATCTAAATGACGCCTAGTGTCTGCGGGGCTCAACAGGCATTAGATTTGTCTTACCGCTGCAGAAAACGATGCGACGAGTTTTCCTGGTACACCAACAGTCTTGGGCAAACTGCGGGCAGTCTGTAAACAGGTCAAGGTCAAGATAAAAAGGGGATTAATACTTCATATTTCACCGCACGTGCAAACGTCTTAAGAGCATTTTACTCTGAAGTGTTTGTTATACATGATCGCAAATATTCTCGAGTAATTTCAATACCCTATTGTATTTGCCTATAGAAATCATGTTCGGATTGTGATATAATATGTCATAGTATTGTTTCTGATTTTCAAAAGTTGACGAACAAGGCTACTGAACATGCTGAATTGCCTTAGATCGTGTTTTTGTTTTTAATTTTGGCAAATATGTAAGTAATTGTTTACATCAATAACGTACATGTAGGCTATATGTCTAATGCCTTTGATTTATTCTAAACTTAATGCAATGCAGCCTATTGGTTGCCATGTTAAGGATATATAAAACAAACCACTCTTTTCCATTCAAATAAAATCATACCCGATATGTTCTTTATTCGAATATATTTATGTAAAATAAATCCTTACAACCGTACAACGTCATTTCCGTGAAATAGTTCATCTTGCGTTTCACAACATAAAACAAAATATTAATTACTTCAACATGTTCAATGCACTTAATTCGCTTCACCTCTCCTGGTGCATCACTATTGTATTTTAAGGGGCAAGGGGGAAAGAGGCCATGGGAAATTTGCGGCCGCTTGACAAATTTCCAACCAGGAAAACCCCCCCCATGATTTGTTATTCATTTAACTCTTACTGTGCCAAGGGGTTTAGCTCTTCAAAATTTTACCAAAATATGATCAATACTTACTTTTCAAATGTCTGCACTTCATTAACAGTCTATCATTTCACAAAAGTGTACAAAATGATACCAAACAATATTACCAGTCCAAATTTATGCATATTAAATATTTAAACTTACATTTGAGTTTCTTTTTTGTCCATTATTTTTTTTGGTTTCTCATTTGTTTACTATTGTTTAATAATGAAATAAAGTAATATCTGTTTAAAAATCTGCAATTTTCTTTGAAAAATTCTCTGGTAGCATATAATCATAATCATATTTAGAATGCTTGATTTATGCTCAAATTTTTGATATACATTGACCACCATATACCTTTCCTGTGGTCGAGCAATAAGGTGAATGAAAATGACAAGTCTATCCGTCACTTATACGTGACATCGGCACTGAAAGAGTTCTGTAAGGATATTATTACAAGGTAAATAATCATAAAATCCAGTGCTTTTTAGGAGTATCATAGATTGATGTCATTTTCTCAGAAATGTTCTGGTGGTTGAGGCGAAACCTCGTACAATGGTTATTTGAAGTATAGTTTGTGAAGCTAAACTCAGAAAATGAATCTTAACAGATTAATCTTAACAGATTAAAGAACGCCGTCCTTACAATACGAAACGAAATTAAATCGGAAATATCCTCAAACATGCAAATTAACAGATAATGCATTCATTCTGCCCCAAAATCACTGTCAATAGATTAAAACATAATATGTTTTCAATAAATAGCTGCAAATTAATTCCATACCACTATTGTTATTGCTATTGCTATTGACACTATAACGTGTACAAATAGTATCACATCGGAATACAATTATAACAAATACGAAGAAACCGGATGAAGGAGAATCTGTTACTTTGCCCGATCCCAACACAAATTATGGCCAGAAAAGTTATTCTCAAATACATGGGTCATCATTTGCTTGGTGTGGGGGAAATGAAAGGCTTTGTGAGACAATTTTTGTATGTCGTAATATTCTTTGATTGGACAGTTCCCAGATTAGGCTATCGTCATACGGAGGTAACATCTCCTGAAACTAAACTTTAATGGATGAAGAATGGTTTGGAACTAAACTCATTTTCAGCGGCTAGTTGTTTGTCTAATATTTTTTTCCCCGGAGGAGTTAAAACTCGTAACATGTGTCAGTGATGGCCTATGAATATAAGCTAACTTATATGAGTATATCCACCTCCCTGGTACATCCATGCAAATTTTTATAGAAAAAACGGATGTAGTATCTATTGGAACCGAACTCCCAATATATGTTCAGGTCAGCAAAGCTTAATCGAATGAATTATGATTGAATCATCACGACTATTCAAAATCACTTACATTTGTATTTTCTCATATTGGAACCGCGCTTCTCGGCCTTAAACAGGTCCTGGATCTGCTTGTCGCGCATGATAAAGTCCATGTCGTTCTTCGTTTCCTCGTCGAGGTTATCGAAGTCAGCGAACACGGAGACAACCAGGACGGATGCCATCAGCAGGGCAAGTGCTTTGGATACCATTTTGTTTTTTTGCCCACAGGTGTTTGTCTATATTGAAAATGATAATAATGTTGGTGAGATCGTATTACTGTCCTAAAAGATAAAGTTGAGTTCTGGCCATGAATGCGATTACAATGTGAAAGAAACTCTACTGGAAGCAATTAAGGTTGACAGTGTACATAGTAGATATATCGTGAGATTTTCGAAATGAAAATATCGAAACGACAAGAAATTGACTCAGTCTTGCTAAGTCTACACACATGCGATATTTCTATTGTGATCTTTTTTCTTTTTCAAACCAACATGAAAGGAATGAGTAAGCTCATATATCATTGTTTCACCTTTACCTACAGTCAACCTTCATTTGAATATGATTTTCGACAGAATAATCCATTCGTCATTGCATTACTCTATTACGTATTTATCGTCAGCAATGTAAGAAAAATGGACAAACATACTGTTATTTTCAGACATTTACAATTTTCCTATAATTTTTTTTGAAAATGATAGAATAAATGAAATTATTTTCTTAAAGAAAACATATTTCTAATATCTCAATCAATATCACAATGGGAGGCTCTAGCCAACCAGCTTAGCTTTTGCCTTTGTTCCGTCATATTCTCATTTACACTTTTAGTTAAGTCTTTAATAATTAAGTATCTACAAGCCAGCGAACTTGAATTAAAGTATTTGGGGTATTTAATGTTTACTTACAATATATTTGTAATATTTCTTCTTTTTTAAATAATGCGAAATGTGAAATATAAAAATAACCTGAACTAAATTCATAAAATGGCAACAAAACGCGTTCCGTGAATATGCAAGAGACAACAGAACAAAGTCAACGACATACTAAACAGAAAACATCAAACTTTGAAACATACCTCTCCAATTGTTTTAAAGTCAGGATCGCTCCTGGTGAGATAGATGGAATTCTCAAAGCTAGATGTAAGTGAACCCGTGTCTGTGACCGTTGTTTGGACTTGGTGAAATTTTACGTATCTTTTATACCATTTTTTATGCAGACGATCATTGATAAAGTCGAAGACGCTTCCTCTTTTTTCGGAAAAAAATAAAGCGCGGCAAGGTATGTGGGTCGGTCAATTATTGATCACATGTTTCAGTCTCTTTTTCAGTGCTATATTAATTGTGAGACATGAGCGTAATTGAATTTGTCTCATTTTCATATACGAGAGATGATCTCGCACAACTTTGATAAGGGAAGCAGTGCCTCCTCACTGCCGCTTTGACGATGGAATGTTGCTAATTCGGAGTGGTGGCCAACCCCTATATGCGCGGAGACATATAGTTGGTAAAGGAACTACAATTTCAAGTTACGATAAAGGGATATGGTATCAGAAAATGCTGTCGATGCAGCATACCTTAGTATTAATTTCTTCAAATTAGCATGATATGATTGCAAACTTATTGAACCAACTTATTGGTAGTAATGTCACTGATTGAGATTTTTAAAAATACAGCAAAATTAAGAAAAGAATATCTTCATTCATGATTTATTTGTAAGAACATGCAGACTTTACCTATATCATCAGGATCATCAATCGTTCGTATTTGTAAAGAGAGTTGGGGTAGTAAAGGTTTTTCGTTTGAGAAGAGAAATATCAGGGGTCTTTTGTAGGCCTAATACTTTTAGGTTTCGATCGATGACTGACAGTAGGAACGGACTCTCTGAAACTGCAAAATTAACGGAACGGAATCTAAGTAGACGCGCGATTCAATTTAATCAATGACAAGAACCGTCTGCGAGACATACCTCTTGCAGTGCCTCCATATCGATTAATGCTCTTCCGTATCCCGAAATGCCTTTGGAGATGTACTTTAAGATGGGTCTCATCCGGTGTACTTTTCATCCAATTATTGAATTCGATTCTGCGGGGCTAACGATAAAGTTATTAACTAACGAATCACTTGCCTTTCATGTTTTGTTGACAGTGTTTGGGGAGACATAATAAGGGTCACTTCATCTGCAGGGAATCCACTCTCAAAAAAAAAAAGTAATTCAACCACTACTTTTGAAAGGATTCCACTATAATTGAGAGGATTCAAATAAAATATGAATTGATGCCAAATATTACTCCTAAAACAAGTAGTTTCCCACTCATCTGTATTTCAACAGTACATATATTGGGTTAATTCTTTTTATTCATATTTTTTTAATCTAATTCTTATCTTGGTCTTATATCTATGATTACATAGTTTCGGTTTTAATGTGAGTGAACCGATATGAAAACATTTTTATATTGATATTCCATCCCACAAGAGAAATTAATAGATAACTGTTCATAAATAAAGGTTTATTTTAATTTTTTCTTTATAATTCTGAGAAGAAACATTATGAATACAAAGCTAAATTCAAATACTTTCAGGTGCAAATGAAGTCATAGGTTAAAAAATAAAAGCAATTTGGGCTACTGTGACCTAAATATGTGGACATAGAAAGTTATCAAGATTTATATCAAATGCATTCAACTCCAGAGACGTCTCCTATTGATCCGTTGTTTTGTAATTAACCATTGAAAACCTGACCGTTATATTAAAATAATTAAGTTTTCATGATCACTCTTAAAGTATAATAGCATATTAATCTTGTATTCGTTTCGATTCATGGAATATGACTCTTATTTCATTATGTCTGTTAGTATTGAATGTCGATTAAATGAATGAATTAATAGGAAAAAAACACTATAAGATACAATATTAATGGCATGATTAATCTAGGTATATATGCCTGTTATCAATAGAAATTTCGATCTTTCGGGTCAATAGTCATTAATTAACTTCTGTAAGCCACGTAATTGCGACTATTCGTTTTTATACATTATTAAAGAAACATATATACTGTATATATATGTGATTATATTCATCTCTACGTCTACTTCTCTCTCTCTCTCTCTCTCTCTGTCTGTCTGTCTGTCTGTCTATATCTCTCCTCTCTCTATATACGTAAAGAAATATAACATAAATTATGTCCAATTGGGCATTAGTGATTTTATTTTTAATGACTATTTTCTTTGTTGTTGTTGTTGTTTTTCATAATAACCTTGATTAAATGCTATCGATACCAATTCATTCTTCTTCTTCTTTTTTAATCGAACAAAGGAATTCAGAATATGGTTTAAATGACTCCAGTGTCTACTTTGTATACACTAATGGTGTTTTGCTCTGCATGAGATGTCATTTATTCAAATTTGTATATTCCTGTTGAAAGTGACAAGACAAATTTAATTGGGCATTGCTCAAGCATATACCTATAAGGCTAGTTTTCTACTGTGTAATATACACGTGTTATAGTTGTAAGCTACATGACCACTAGCACGGTTGCCTGGCTTGTGTTTCCATATTGATATTCATGTTGCCATTTCGAGGCCAAATGTTAGTTGGTTTGGTGGAAGCTTTACGGGTGGTTATCGACCAGTTGTTGGAGGTTGTGGAAACAAGATCCATCTCAAATTGATACAAAATTTTCATAATTATTTCGAGAATAATTGGCTCCAATAAGATGTATCTAGTACAGCGGAGGTCAGCATTAGAGTTATAATCCTAAATTTTTTAGATGGGATGGCTGCATAGCATGTACTCCTTCCTGAGGAATTTACCATCTGCAAGTTAGCCCACATTTTCAGCTCCTCCTCTTTCATGTTTATTATAATAATAATATTCCGTTCTTGTATAGCGCATATCACATTATGATATAACGTCTCTATGCGCTTCCAAAGGGCTTTGGATATTATTACCCTGGCTTTAGCTCCGGCAGCCGTAGCACTCAGTGCATTTAAGGAAAAAATCCTACCAGGTACCCACGTACTACACCTGGGTCGAGTGTGGCAAATGTAGATTAATGTCTTGCTCTCTCTCTCTCTCTCTCTCCCTCTCTCTATCTCTCGTTTTCTATCTTTTTGTCTGTCTGTCTGTCTGTCTACCACTCTCTCCTGTCCTCTCTTTGTGCTCTCTTTCTGATCTCCCTGACTCGTTCGCTCTTTCTCCAGCACTCTCTTCTCACCTTTTCTTTATTTTCCCTTTTTTCAGTTTATTTCTCTTTATGTTACATTTTCTCCTTGTCTCTCTATGCATCTCTCGTCTTCCCAACAGATGATCTCTTCATAATTATATTTGACTGTCAAGAAAAGTACTTTACACACAAAAAAATCAAAGCTGATGAACAACTCTTGCAGGTCTCTTCCTCTTTTATTGTATCGAAATAATTTCATTAGTCAGTACTCGGGAAAAATATCTTTTATCCTCCCTAAAATCCCAGATCCTCACTTTTTCTCTCTTTCGTCTTTCTATTTCATTATGCCTACTCGAAGGTACTAATTAGGTATGATAGGCGGGACTGTGAAGATGTTGAAAAAGGTTGAGAAGGTAATACGATATTCCAGCCCATGACGTCATCAGTTGTGGTTGTGTCTCGTGATTGGTCAACTTGATTCATCACGTGACGGAGTGGCGTAGTGCGCTTTACATGGAGTCGCCGGTACCAGCACCTTTATGTTGAATGAATGAACATACCATTAGTAAAAAACTAACAAACAAATGTACCTTTTAAACAATTCCTGTATCAAGAAAAAAACTGCATGCTAGGCTGTTTCAGCATGATGACAATTCAGTATGGTTATAAGTCAGTTATAGTAAAATCTGTTGTAATATACATATGACTGGATTCAATTACCAATAACAGCATGCAATTAAAGCATTGCAATATACAGTATTTAGAACATTATTGTACAAAACGTTATAAAACCTAATCCGAATCGTAACTTAAACAAGAAAAAGACTGACAAAGTGGAAACAGAAAATTGCACAAAAGCTAATCAGGTTAGGTCCCAGGTCTAACAACTGCATAGCATAATCATGATAAAGCAAATGATGATAATAAAAAAAAATGCTTAATCCCATTAGATCAGAAATGACTGACTCACCATTACAGAAGACAATCTTTGAGGTTCTTCTGGAGCACCAGCAGCTCTGACCATACATGGCACAGTCTACAGTATAGGGAAAGAATAACAAAAAGAAAATACTTATTATTAACAAATTTGAATTAGAATGGACTTCAGACTTTAGGTTCATTTTAAGATCATTATTTGTAACGCTTTAACCCTTTCAAGACAATTGACCAGTTTGTGATTTGGCTCAATAAATATTGATTTAGAGCTCTAAAAATATACCAGAAGCATGAATAGAAAGAGCAAACATTTCTGCACACACTGTGTCCATTTCTGTTGCACAACCATATTGCGTTTGATGGTAGAAAGCTTTAAAATCCTTAAATTGGAACGCATTGAGAGGTTCAAATCATTGTTTTTTTTTGTACAAATTGACATTATTTTTTTAACATAACGACACAGTTCCGAACCATGTATTGTTGTTTTCAAACACGTTACATTTTATTAGAATAAAAGAAAAATATTTTTGGCGCCAATTTGAATAACAAATTTTTTTTCAATTCAGCCCTTAAATAATTCCTGTCATGAAAGGGTTAACTGAACACGCTGCTGGCTTACATAATATGTGGGCTTTGTTCTTCCTTTTATTCTCATGTGCAAGAATATAGTTGCAATGTCCCACACAAAAGGATTGCTGTTGGACAGTTCTCGTGCTTCAAATATAACTAGAGATTGTTTTTACAACTTTTGGACCAAATTCTTTTCTCACTTGTGTGCGTTGTTCAGTTTTATGACCCACGCTGTACCGGTAGTCATGTGTCCAGTGCTTTTCATTGTTTTGGGACTTTAATCAAGATTTTATCAAATTTGTTATGTTGAATATTCCAAAACCTCATCCTTAAAATTATTCCTATTCACTACGTAATTAAACATCCAGAATGACTAGATGGCAGTTGGGTTTTTTTTTCAGAATGTAATAATATGATCAATAGAGTCAAAAGGGGCCTGAGCTTTCGATCCTAGCAGAATCTTCGTCAGAGGCAAAAAGACAAACATAAAAAGCAAGACTTGCTTTTTATGTTTGTCTTTTTGCCTCTGACGAAGATTCTGCTAGGATCGAAAGCTCAGGCCCCTTTTGACTCCATTTTACTCCATTGGCTCGCTATTATTGGATAAGCAGTTTTCAGCAGCTTGTTTTCGATATATATGATCAATAGTCAACATTTATTATGAATTTCCCTTTGGTTTTACACAGTGGAAAGATGCACCAAAGGAAAATAGATATCACCCAATAGAAAGCATGCACTGAACAATATTTTGTCCATGTTAATGTAGCAGGGCATGCCCAAAGTGTCATTGAATTATATCGTGGAAGCGTAAACATAAATTTGACATAAAAATATCATTTCGCTTGATAGTTTGTCCTTTCCAAGCTATAAAAGGGCTATCAGCTTGATATAACCATCATGGGGGCGTTTCATCAAGTGTCTTGGTGATTTTTACCGACAAATTTGCTCTCAACCAATCAGATGCAAAGATTTCAGTAGCTTATAACTGTTATGGCAACGTATCATTGGTTTTATGAAACAGGGCCCAGGTATACTATATTCTTTAATGTGGTCCTTAATTAACGGATTGGACAAAATAGCTTGGACTTGCCCTAAAATCTGTTTGATACTCACACTTGTATTTCCTCATATTCCTTCCTCTCTTCTCAGCCATGAGGTATTCTTGCAGCTCCGGGTCTCGCTTGAGAAACTCCATGTCGGCCTGGGTTTCGTCATCGAACTCGACCTCGGCGAGGGCAGCGACGATGACGACGGCAATGAGAACGACGAAAAGAACCTTGGACATGTTGGTGTTGGTGATGCTGACGCGAAGAAACTGAAAGCTAATCTGAATAATATTCTATTTTAGTCTAGAGATATCCTTTCTTTCTCCCTTTTTTCGACTTTTCTCCTTCTTTTTCTTTTTCTTCTTCTTCTTCTTCTTTTTCTTCTTCTTCTTCTTCTTTTTTTTTTCTTCTTCTTCTTCTTCTCTTTTTTTGTCTTCTTCTTTTTCTTCTTTTTACTTCTTCTTCTATTTTGGAGAGAGTCATTTCTGGTCAAGCAACCCCCTTTTTTTCTTCAAGTTGACGTTTACGGTTTTTAGGTTAAAGGGAAATTAACCTCAGCGTATGAATTAGCTTATTTTGAATGGTGTAGTATATGCCTCTTATTTGATACATGCAATTTCATGTAAAAACACAGGATATAGATATAAATCACTATTTTCCAGCCAAGTTATCGTCTGCTAGCAATAATAAGGGGGCTGCCATTACTTTATGTGTACACGAACATATTTTTCATCCCAAGTAAAATTTCCTTCATCGTTAACTTGTAATTGATTTTTAGAGGACAAATATATATTAGATAAAGTCACATATTCTGAAATGTAAGTTTAGTTTTATATATTTTTTAAAAGGTCTTAATTTGTTCATAAAAAATATACTTCATAAAAAATATACGTCAAGGACGGAGAATTGACGTCAAGGACGGAGACAATCGTAACAATACCAAAACAAAGCGAGGAATCTGCTTTACAGGATGGCTATTAGAACTCATGGGTCGTCAATTATCTAGGCCCATGGCCAATAACAGTCGTAATACAATCAGAACAAAGCGACGTATCTGTTGTAAAGGTAGGCTATTATCAATGCATATGGTACCTAATGATCCGTGTCATGCACAAAATGGCAGCCTCCATGGAAAGACGTAGCAGACAATAGGTGCATCTAGAATATCACGTGGGGTTAATTGTCCTTTAAATGCAAATGTGCAATGTGTATTTTATACATACTCAACATGCAATTCAATTGACAGTAAAGTAATATGTTCAAAAGCAATTACTATTCCAAACATTTCTAAATATATGTCAGAACATTTCAGATTTTGCACAGGAGTTTCTCGCTATTAATATTCGCTCAGTACAACTATACGACACTTGTACTCATAATAGAAGGCTACAAGACAAATGTAAAATGGATACTTTCAACAAATATACGTTGTCAAGAAAAGTTCATATGCCTTAAATTAAACGTAATGAATGCATAGAATCATCAATACAAAATAAAGAAATAAATTAATAAACAAACCATTATGAGCTATTTTATACTGTACATACTTTGCTTTTAAACTCTCTATGGGTAACCAAAGTATTTTTGCCAGGACACCGTTATCAGTGAAATGTGCATTTCAGTGAGCAAAATTCTGCCAGAAACCCATTTACTACACCTGGATAGAGAGGGGCAAATGTAGATTAGTGGCTTGCCAATAAACCATGCTGGAGGCTCGAACCCTAGACCTTCACATCTGCAGACAGGTTTATCAACTACTCGATTGTGATGCTAATACAATTATTATTCCTATCTATTTATACAATATAATCATATTTTAAACGATATTACTATAGTTACTAATGATAAAATATCAAATCGCAATGAATTGTTATACTTACCAATGTGGGGCTTGAAACGCGATCTGGTGAAACCCAAGAGAGGATGCTCCTATTTATAACGATATTCCATCCTTAAAAGAATCTTCATCTTCTGTCAAAGTTGACGAGTAAAACCTCTTAATTTTTTGAGGATTAATTAAAACCAGACCTTCGTCGTAATCCGAGAGATCGTTATTGTTTCTCGAAAGAGAGACAGAGCGAAAAGTTCACTTCTACATTTCTTTTTGTCCATGGCTGATAAGCGTTCAAGCTTGACTCGTATAAACCAGGCTAAAAATCTTGTTCCAATTTCGGGAGTTGACCGCTTAATTGAAATTCAAGACCAGATGAATCGCAACAATTTCTGAACAAAAAATAAGTTTTTAGCATATTATTCTTGAACCATTACAGTGACCATGACTGTTCTGGTAAAACCATCAACAAGTAATTTGTCTGTATCTGTGAAACTAAGCAATCGATCAAGTCCTTGTTGCTACTAAATTTATTAAAGTGATTAACCCTTCAAATTGCACACTTTTTGTAAATGGGTGAGGTAGTAAAAACAACAAACATAATTTAGGATAGCCACAAGGAGTATTTTACAAGGAGGTTGGTTTGGAGGTGTCGTGATATTGTGGTACACTCACATGACTTTCAATCCAGATGTTGTGGGTTCGAATCCCAGCCTGGTACTAATGTCCTTTGGCAAGGCATTAATATACTGTCATGACTCTGTTGGAGCGCCAGGAGCGTCACGGCGTGGCAGACAATCAAACTAATATTTTGTATAATATTTTGTGCATGAGAAAATCTGTCCAAGCACGCGTAATCAAAAGGCAATGAGGGAAAAAAAACTACTCACTCGCTTCGCTCACTCGCATATATCTGTGACTCAGTGTGCTTTGCTAATGACACTACAATGGATATGAAAATAAATCGAATTAAATGAAAAAGGTGCAAATTATGAACAAATGGGTGAAAGTAACATCGGACGGCCTCCCCGCCCACCCCCCCCCCCCCCCCCACACACACACACTTTCGACGGGCCTGAAAAGTGATTTCTTTTCTGGATCACCATTAGCTGGGATGTCCCCCCCCCCCCCCTTTCTGAACATATGCCACTGCTACTACTACTACTACTACTACTTCTTCTTCTATTACTACTACTACTACTTCTACTACTACTACTACGACTACTACTACTACTACTATTTCTATTACTATTACTACTACTACTACTACTACTACTACTACTACTACTTCTATTACTATTACTACTACTACTACTACTACTACTACTACTACTACTACAGTAACTACTACTACTACTGCTGTTGCTGCTGCTGCTACTACTCTACTACTACCACTACCACTAATAATACTACTACTATCACTACCCATTTTATAATTATTATTATCATCATTATTATCATTATTATTATTATTAGTATTAGTAGTAGTAGTAAAAGTAAATGTTATTGTTATCATTACTATTATTATTATTATTATCTCCATCATTATTATTATTATTATATTATTATTTCCGATCATAGGGGAAATCCTAACAATGCGGTTTATTCCGTCACAATAAAAATAGGGCGTTACGGGGAATTTTGACGGGCGTTACGGGGAATTTCAACAATAGGCCGAGATAAAAGGATTCCCCCTATGGCCGTGAATAGAGTTATATATATCTTTATCATTATCATTCTTATTATTGTTGTTGTTGTTACTATTATCATTATCATCATCATCATCATTATAATCATCACATTAATTCGTACAAGTTTAGACATGATTTTAGATACTGGGAATGAGGTCCTAACTTGAGGAATGTTTAACTTTATTTAATATTATATCCTATATCATAAAATTCTCATGCAAAGATTGGCCAGGAATGTCTCACGTGAAACAAAATACTTTCACCATAAAGAAAAAATGGATATCGCGTGACGTCAGACCTCCGTATATTTTTCGATATAAAAATATTATGACGTCACTTTTTTTTTCTTCTGGATATTTCGAAGCTATCGATATCGCGACATTATATCGCGATAATGTTTCTGCGTTAGCGCTGAGAGATGGCTGAGAGACATGCATGCTGAGAAAGCCGCTAGCGTCTTTTTTTTTTGTAACCAAGCCTAGGCAGATTTCGCATTTTTTTCATGAATATTCATGACGCAGGGTCGGGAAACGGTTCCGATTGGTCTTCATTAAAGCACGGTCGCCGGTGGGGGAAAAAAAGTCCCTGGCCTGCACGCACGTACGCATATTATGATCGTATGTGTTCAATGTGTACGTAGGCGCCTAGTCTACGTTTTTGCACTGAATCTATTATCGATCTAAGTTAGATCTTAATAATATAAGAGTTATAATTGCCTCCACGTTATCCCTCAAGATGCTGGCCTAATAATAGACGTGTGGTAGACCCAACTTCAAAATGGAACAGGAATGTGATGATGTGATATCATCAAATTTGCAGCTATGTCTAGCCAAGACTCTAACTACTAGTACTCTAGATTTACTCTAACTAGACCAATTTTGTTACAATTTTCAATTTCAGTTAAGTTTAGATTAGGCCTAAGTGAATGTTATTTTAAGGTCAATGAGCATGATGAGTTAGACCTAGATCTAATCAGTAAATGATTGATGATGGGGGTAGATCTACATCTAGATGATTTTAGATCTACCTACAATAACTAGTTACGCACTTTGTTTTCATCAGCTAAAAAAGGTCACCAAAATAATTTGTTTTCTTGGTACTATAACGTTAGTACTACTATTGGAACGTTAGTAGTAGTCTGTTTCTTTCAGTCCTGAAGACTCTTGCAGTTCTTCTAACTCAGGGCAATGTGCGTTACAGGAGCAGGGTGCAAGTGCTAATTACAGTGTGCATGCAAGGAAATTTAATTTCTAACGTGAACAGTAAGACTCTAACGTTGTTAGACCTAGCCTAGAGTCTGTGTCTTGATTCTGCATATTGTAAAGTTCATTTGTGGAGAACATTACGATGGGCAACTGTCGCATAGCCTAGGCCTAGACCTATTTTCAGAGTAATGCCAGTGGCAGTGTCCATTTTGGTCGGAAAAGGATGGTGTCCTCAAAAGAGCTAATTACTAAATTAGATCTACGCACATGCAATAAATTAATGCAAAACTTGATTTTGAAATTGACTGCTCAGCATAGGTGGGGTGAATATGTTGAGAATTAAACAATACATACATGAACGTAGGCTAGGCGCCTACACGTTGAACACACACGATCGAAATATAGCGCTGCACGTAATATGCGTACGTACGTGCAGGCCAGGGACTTTTTTCCCCCCACCGACCGTGCTTTCATGAAGACCAATCGGAACCGTTTCCCGACCCTGCGTCATGAATATTCATGAAAAATGCGAAATCTGCCTAGGCTTGGTTACAAAAAAAAAAAGACGCGAGCCGCTAGCTCATGTTCAATGTGTACGTACCGGTACGGTATGTGTGTATGGGCGTAGTGAAGTGCAGATGACCCTACAGTACATGCACGTTGATCTCCGCTAGTCGAGTCGACCACGTACCAGCCCAGCGTTGGATTTTGAGTGCCATGTAAATCTACAACACCTTACGAGAAGGGGTCTATTAGCCTCTCTTTTGACTTGGGGAAAAGTTCAGGTTTCAAGTTTACATTGTTTAAATGGTTTCATCGTTGGATTTGTGCCATGTAGATCTAGATCTACAGTAGACTATAGACAATAAAATACAAGCCATGCCAATGGCCAGGCATCTTTTGTGACTTTGGGCAAATATGGTGAGTTGTATACATTTCATATAGAGTCTAGACTAGGTCTAGGACTAGGTCTAGATTCTTTAGTTTTATTATTGTTTATCTATCTAAGCTTACTCTGGTAGGATATAAATCAAATATACCATGCACGCTTTTCGAGGCACCAGTTGAATTATGGATTCTTCGGTGACTGGCATAGGCCTAGTTACTATTTTCTTCGGGGCTGCGCCCCTCAGAAAATAGTGCTATACCAGTCACCTCAGAGAATCCATAATTTCAACTGGAGCCTCTCAGTGCAAGGTATATTTGATTACTATCCGTCTGTCTGTCTATCCCTCTCTCTCTCTCTTTCTCTCTCTCACACACACACACACACAAACACACACTTTTCTCTTTGTCTCTTTTCTTTCCATTCTCAACACTCTTCAACCCATTCCCTCTCTCTCCTTTTATATTATTTTTTTTCAAAAAATATACATAGGTGGTTTTGTGCCTCTCTGTCTGAACATCACTATTTTACATGTGTTAATAAAATCATTTCATCCTTCTAGCGAGGCCTTCATCCTTTCCCATCTCTGCCTCTCTCTCTCTGTCGCTCTCTCTCTCTCTTGCTATAACTTGCTTTCTTTTTATTTCTCTCTCTCTCATTTTTGTCTCTTTTGCTGAAACCTTGTGCCTTGTGCTTTCTTCACACATTTCATTATCCCATTCAATTCTTCATTTCGTTTTGCAAAACTCTGTACATAATTCTTTCTTTCTTCTCACAATAGCATTTGCTCATCTCAACCGTTCTAGAATACTAGTACAAAAAAAATAACAAAGTCAAAATGATATTTATTGCATCAAAATTAGTTTATTTCGTCTGACGACGCCGTAACCAATAATGATTCAAGTCTGCGGGATCTCTTTGTCATTTTTCCTTCAAAAATATAAGGATCTACGATGGATGGGGGATTCGTTCAGTGTTATCTAACTACAAATGACGCGAGGATTTTCTCGCCAATGATGATGTCATTGGGTGATACAGTCATAGCCAGTACGAGGTCAGGTGATCAGTCACGTGAACGTTTACATATTCTCTCCACCAGCGATTCCTGGGGTTTAAAAAACACCGAGAGATAATGATTGAAAAAAATTTCAACGATGGTAAGCTGTTTTCTTCAGTAAAGAGATGAATTCAATGCGATGAATAAGATTTCTTTAGGGCCTATAATTAAACATCATAATTACACCACTTTCACGATAAAGTAATATCTTCACTAGAATAGAAAGTCTGAATACCTCACAAAAACTAGAAAAACCCAATATTTGGGCAAGAGACGTCAGCTCCCCCTTCTTAAGAAAAGTGTACCCGTATGCCCATGATTAAGGCAAAGAGGGCGAAGATAGGAAGTTTACCAATTTCATTACTAGCTAGTATCACTTCAAACATGATCTTGATATCATGGTACAATGACAGCATATGGGTAATTCCATAAATAAGGGAGCCAATTCGTGACATTTTTGGTGTCCCTTTTACATATGAAACCCACATGTTTTTATGGCTCATAATGAAAATACCAATAGTGGAGTGAGATTGTAAAGTGATCTCCAAGCATAATGTTGCATTGTCATGCTTAGAATCACCTTACAATCGTACTGCACTATTTGAGTCTTTACTCAGAGCCACACAAACATGTGGGTTTCATATGTAAAAGGGACACCAAAAATGTCACAAATTGGCTCCCTTATTTATGGAATTACCCATATGCATAGTGCGCGATACGAGTTAGATTTCTGTCGGTAAATCTGGGTTGGCTACCCCCCCCCCCCCCCCCCCCCCCCCCTCCCTTCCCCATGCGGAAAAGAAGAACTCACCAGCGCAGAAGACGATCTTGCTAGTTCTCCAGCAGTCCTGCTCGAACATGTTGCATGCAGTCTATGGAGCAGAGAATGCAACAATGATAGGGTACATGAGTTGTTACTGCATTGGCGAATTTCTGGGGTCACAGCCTCCAAAATGTGACCCTTTTAATTTTTTTTATTAGAAAAGAATGTGTAAATGTGATGACCTTTTTATTTTTTTTTTATTTTTTGGTTTTGTTTGCTTGAATGTCAGAATGCATTTCATGATAATACTCGACCCCTCCTCCTTTTTTTCAAAACAAATCCTGGATACACGGAAAACATGTAAACGTATATCAAAACTTAAATCATAATATATTATATACCTCATACATAGATTCTTATTCACTGATTGGTCAAAACTGTATCACATGACACGGCGCATCTCGATCTATCAAATGATAAAACGCCAAAACCCTGTGATGGAACGCGTAACCCCTCTGCGACTTTTGCACACACGTAATATGTACACAAATGTACTCTTAAAACACAAATGTTTTAAGAGCGCTTTTGCGAGTTGCTAGCTACGTTAAGATTAAGCCCTGTGTAAAAGAATATATAATTTATATATATATATATATATATATATATATATGTAAACGACTAATGGGTACATTAGGAGGACAGTTTTTGTTCTTTTTCTTTGTTCAACTGTCGACCTAATGTAGGGGTCGCTATTATGACGGAATAAACTGCATTGTTAGGTGTCGACTTAATGTACCCGTTAGTCAAATATATATATATATAGTACAAATTTTAATAGGCTGGAAAGTGTTGCTTTAGTGACTTAGCTGGACAGTCTGTTTCGGCCGAAGCCCCATCAGCAACTTAATCAACTTATACAATGTTTTATTAAAGTACAGCTTGAGATAGACATATAATTGTGCAGTCAAGTGCAGTCTAGTGCAGTCAAGCAAGCAAACAAAAAACTGAAAGCTATATATATATATATATATAGCTTCCCCCCCCTCTCTCTCTCTCTCTCTCTCTTTCTCGTACCTTAAAGGCCAAGTCCACCCTAATATCAAGTTTACTGAAATAAATAGAATAAATTTAAACAAGGATAAGAGTGAAAATTGTATTGAAATCAGATGTAAAATAAGAAAGTTATAGCATTTTGAAGTAAACCGCGCAGTTTTTTCTTCACCAGACCTTCAAAATTCGCTCAGGTGGGGGGGGGGGGGGGGGGGGGGGGGGGGGGGGGGGGGGGTTTTCCTCCATAATTCCCTGACAAGCAAAAAAGAATGGCCAGGGGGGGGGGGGGGGGGTGCCCGTGTGCTGCCCCCCCCCCCTGGATCCGCCACTGATGTTGCCATTTCGAGGCCAAATTTTACTTGGTTTGGTGGAAGCTTTACGGGTGGTTATCGAACAGTTGTTGGAGATTGTGGAAACAAGATCCATGCATCTCAAATTGATACAAAATGTTCATAATTATTTCGAGAATAATTGGATCCAATAAGATGTATCTTGTACAGCGGAGGTCAGCATTAGAGTATAATCCTACATTTGTATATTTGATGGCTGCATAGCATGTATTCTTTTCTGACGAATTTACCATCTGCAAGTTAGCCCTCATGTTCAGCTCCTCCTCTTTCATGTTTATATAACAAAACTTAAGCTGCATACTAATGATGCCTTCGGGTTCAACGAAATATAGAAATATTAAATGTTCATTTAGCACAAGAAAAATGGGATGATGTATTAAATGAATCGGACATTAATATAGCATATGATAATTTTATGAAAACTTTGTTATTTTATTATAATAAAAATGTACCGTTAGTGAATTCAAAAAGGTATAATAAGGTTAAGAAACCATGGAGGTATTAAACGGTCCATAGCCACTCGTAATAAATTATATAGGGAAGCCCTTAAAAGTCGGTGTATGGAAAAACATAATAAATATAAAACTTATAGAAATATTCTTACATCTTCCATACGATTATCTAAAAAGTTGTATTATTCTAATAATATAAATACAAATAAAAGTAACACTAATTTATTATGGAAAACTGTAAAGGATCTTTTAGGACAGAAAACCAAACAAAATAATGATTGTTTTATAATTGATGAACAACAAATTACTGATCCAATCAGAATTTCAAATGCTTTTAATGAGTATTACATAAATGTTGGTCCTAATTTAGCAGCAAATGTAAATGCTGGTAAAGCAAATTACACGAAATTCTTGCCACCCCCTTGTGATAATTCTTTATATTTTATTCCAACCAATGAAAATGAAATTATAAATAGAATACAACTTAATTCTACAAATTCTAGTGGCCATGATGGTATAAGTGTTTGCTTATTAAAACAAATTATTTTTTATACTGTAACCCCCTTAACGTATATCTTTAACCAGTCATTGTTAACGGGCAAATGCCCGAACTCCCTCAAAATCGCTAAAGTAGTTCCCATTTATAAAAAAGATGACATTTCCTTAATTTCTAACTACAGGCCCATATCATTATTACCAAGTATTTCTAAAATTCTCGAAAAGATTATTTATAAACGACTTTATACATTTCTGCAAAAAAATGATTTATTAATTCCAAACCAATTTGGCTTTAGACATGGTCACTCTACTGATTATGCTATTTTACACATGTATGATAAAATAATTGAAGCCTTTTCAAACAATGAACATGTTATAGGAGTATTTATGGACCTGTCAAAAGCCTTCGACACAATAGATCACAAGATATTTATTCACAAATTACAAAATTACGGAGTCAGAGGTCAAGTTCTTTCATGGTTTAATAATTATTTGGAAGACCGGCAACAATATGTATCTTTCGAAAGTCATGAATCAAACAAACTAAATATTAAATGTGGGATACCTCAAGGATCGATATTAGGTCCTTTATTATTTATTATTTATATAAATGACATTATTAGATCTTCTCCACTTTTAAACTTTATTATATTTGCAGATGATACCAGCATTTGTTGCTCCCATAAGAACATTGATACTCTGATAACGCAGTTAAACAGTGAACTATCGAAGATTTCTCAGTGGTTTAAATACAATAAATTGTCATTAAATATAGAGAAAACGAACTTTATTTATTTTACAAATAGTAATGCGCATGGACATATAAATTGTAATGTTGAGATTGACGGTTTGCCGCTCATTGAGAAACAATCTACAAAATTTTTAGGGGTCACAATTGATTCTCATTTAACTTTTAATGATCATATACTTAATATACATACATCAATGTCTAGGAATATTGGAATTCTATATAAGTTAAAAGGTTTTCTTACAGAGAGGTCCATGGTTATACTGTATAATTCGTTGGTTTTATCACATGTGTTATATTGTAATATTGTATGGGGCAATTGTAGTAATATAAGAATTAATTCGTTGTTTTTGCTTCAGAAGCGAGCTATTCGCATTATTACAAACTCAAGTTATTTGGCACACACGGAACCTGTATTTCATCGTTTAAAAACTTTGAAAATACAAGATATTCATACTTTGCAGACAGGCATTTTTATGTATAAATATTCCTATAATCATCTTCCTTCTTTATTTCACAATATATTTCAGTTAAACTCTAACATTCATACATATCCGACCCGTCGATCTATAGATTATCATTTAGAAAATCCCAAAATAATAAAAGCTCAAAAATCAATAAGACATCACGGACCAGACGTTTGGAATACCTTACCAAATCAAATAAGACAATGTGTGTCTCTCTTTTCTTTTAAGGCATCCCTAAAAAAAATGTTGTATTCAAAATATCAACAGACTTGATATTTCTCAACTCTTGGTCACTCTGTTAAGTTGTGTCAGAAAGACTATTTTGCATTGTATCTTGTCATTCTTAATTCAATATTCCATAACATCAATAGATAATGGCTTATGTTCTCCCATAACACACCATTTTCATTACGCAAAATACAATATGCACACACACACACACACACACACACACACACTCCTGCGCAGTAATGCGCATATTTCTTTTCTCTTTTTTTTTTTTATTTAATTTTTTTATAGTAAGATCTTACCTCCATGTTATTTCTTTGAGGCTGTCATCCTCGTCAAGCTTTGCTTATGATGGCAGTCTCCTACATTTTTTCAATTTGCCGTATTGCATAATACTTACAAATTACTAGTATACATTACTTATATTTCTATTTTTATATAATACGTTAAACTCTATATGTATATTATGTAATTCATTTGCTTATATGTTTATATGTATGTATTATTTTGTATTACGCAGTATCTGTACATACTTTATCAATTGCCTTTGTTATATACATGGAAAAATGTAGAAATCAAATCAAATCAAATCAAATCAAATCAAATAATAATAATATTCCGTTCTTGTATAGCGCATATCACATTATGATATAACGTCTCTATGCGCTTCCAAATGACTTTGGATATTATTACCCTGGCTTTAGCTCGGGCAACCGTAGCGCTCAGTGCATTCAAGGAATAAATCCTACCAGGTACCCACTTACTACACCTGGGTCGAGTGTGGCAAATGTAGATTAATGTCTTGCCAAACGACGTTGGTACTGCCGAAGGGATTCGAACACCGTACCTTGTGGTTCATAGTCCGGAGACTTTATCCACTAGACCACAACATCTTACTTAAATGTATACTTTAATGATACTTAAAGCCAAACAAAATATACGGCCTCTCTCATCTTTTGTATATTACCCTCATTATTACTTTTTAAATTTCTCTCTCTCTCTCTCTCCCTCTCTCTATCTCTCGTTTTCTATCTTTTTGTCTGTCTGTCTGTCTACCACTCTCTCCTGTCCTCTCTTTCTGATCTCTCTGACTCTTTCGCCCTTTCTCCAGCACTCTCTTCTCACCTTTTCTTTAATTACCCTTTTTTCAGTTTATTTATCTTTATCTCTTCATAATTTTATTTGACTGTCAAGAAAAGTACTGTACACAAAAAAATCAAAAACAACTCTTGCAGGTCTCTTCCTCTTTTATTGTATCGAAATGATTTAGACAAAATAGACAATCCTCGGGAAAAAAATCTTTTATCCTCCCCTAAAATCCCAGATCCTCTTTTTTTCTCTCTCTCGTCTTTCTATTTCATTATGCCTACTCGAAGGTACTAATTAGGTATGATAGGCGGGACTGTGAAGATGTTGAAAAAGGTTGAGAAGGTAATACGATATTCCAGTCTATGACGTCATCAGTTGTGGTTGTGTCTCGTGATTGGTCAACTTGATTCATCACGTGACGGAGTGGCGTAGTGCGCTTTACATGGAGTCGCCGGTGCCAGCACCTTTATGTTGAATGAATGAACATAACATTAGTAAAAACTAACAAACTAAAGTACCTTGTAAACAATTCAAATTCAAATTCAAATTCTTGTTTATTCATTTCCAACAGACAATAGAAATCATGACTTAGTTTACATTCAGTATTATATATATGTATATGTATATAAAAAATAAAGTGAACAGATATAGATTAATATTCCTGTATCAAGAAAAATAACTGCATGCTAGGCTGTTTCAGCATGATGACAATTCAGTATGGGTTATAAGTCAGTTATATTGAAATCTGGTGTAATATACATAGGCCTATGACTGGATTCAATTACCAATAACAGCATACAATTAAGGCATTGCAATATATACAGTATTTACAACAATTTATTGTAAAAAAACGTTATAAAACCTAATCCGTATCGCGTAACTTAAACAAGAAAAAGACTGAAAAAGTGGAAACAGAAAATTGCACAAAAGCTAATCAGGCCAGGTCCCAGGTCTAACAACTGCATAGCATAAACATGATAAAGCAAATGATGATAATAAAACAAAATCTTAATCCCATTAGATCACAAATGACTGACTCACCATTGCAGAAGACAATCTTTGAGGTTCTTCTGGAGCACCAACAGCTCTGACCATACATGGCACAGTCTACGGTATAGGGAAAAAATAACCAAAAAAAAATATTTTTTAGAAATATTATTATCAAATTTGAATATTTCAGTTCGGAAGCTATTTCATCAATTAAAATGGACTTCAGACTTTAGGTTCATTTTAAGATCATTATTTGTAACGCTTTAACCCTTTCAAGACAAATGACCAGTTTGTGAATTGGCTCAACAAATGTTGATTCAGAGCTCTAAAAATATACCAGAAGCATGAGTAGAAAGAGCAAACATTTCTGCACACACTGTGTCCATTTCTGTTGCACGACCATATTGCGTTTGATGGCAGAAATTTTAAAAAGAGAATAAGCTTTAAAATCCTTAAATTGGCACGCATTGCGAGGCTCAAAATCATTGGGTTTTTTTGTACAAATTTCATTTGTTTTTAAACTTTGCTGTCATAAAAGGGGTAACTGAACACGCTGCTGGCCTACATAATATGTGGGCTTTGTTCTTCCTTTTATTCTCATGTGCAAGAATATAGTTGCAATGTCCCACACAAAAGGATTGCTGTTGGACAGTTCTCGTGCTTCAAATATAACTAGAGATTGTTTTTAAAACTTTTGGACCAAATTATTTTCTCACTTGGTACGTTGTTCAGTTTTTTTTAACCACGCTGTAGCGGTAGTCATGTGTCCAGTGCTTTTCATTGTTTGTGATTTTAATCAAATTTAGTAAAAATAGTTTTCATGTTGAATATTCCAAAAGCTCATCCTTAAAATCATTCCTATTCACTACGTAATTAAACATCCAGAATGACTAGATGGCAGTTGTTGTTCTGTTTTTTTTTTGTCAGAATGTAATCATATGATCAATAGTCAACATTTATTATGAATTTCCCTTTGGTTTTACACAGTGGAAAGATGCACCAAAGGAAAATAGATATCACCGTATAGAAAGCATGCACTGAACAATATTTTGTCCATGTTAATGTAGCAGGGCATGCCCAAGGTGTGTCCGATGCGTTACCAAGTATGGCAAGTGTCATTGAATTATATCGTTGAAGCGTAAACATAAATTTGACATAAAAATATCATTTCGCTTGATAGTTTGTCCTTTCCAAGCTATAAAAGGGCTATCAGCTTGATACAACCATCATGGGGCGTTTCATCAAGCGTCTTGGTGATTTTTACCGACAAATTTGCTCTCAACCAATCAGATGCAAAGATTTCAGTAGCTTATAACTGTTATTGCAACGTGTCATTGGTTTTATGAAACAGGGCCCAGGTATACTATATTCTTTAATGTGGTCCTTAATTAGCGGATTGGACAAAAATAGCCTGGACTTGCCCTAAAATCGGTTTGATACTCACATTTGTATTTCCTCATATTCCTTCCTCTCTTCTCAGCCATGAGGTATTCTTGCAGCTCCGGGTCTCGCTTGAGGAACTCGATGTCGGCCTGGGTTTCGTCGTCATCGAACTCGACCTCGGCGAGGGCAGCGACGATGACGATGGCAATGAGAACGACGAAAAGAACCTTGGACATGTTGGTGTTGGTGATGCTGACGCGGAGAAACTGAAAGCTAATCTGAAGATAATATTCTATTTAGTATAGTGATATCTGTTTAATTTTCTTTTTTTTTTTGTACTTCTTTTCTTCTTCTTCTTCTTCTTCCTTCTTCTTCTGCTTGTTTGTCTTCTTCTTTTTCTGCTTTTTACTTCTTCTTCTATTTTGGAGAGAGTTATTTCTGGTCAAGCAACCACCCCCCTTTCTTTTAATTTGACGTTTACGGTTTTAAGGTTATATGCAAATGTGCAATGAGTATTTTATACATATTCAACATGCAATTCAATTGACAGTAAAGTAATATGTTCAAAAGCAATTACTATTCCAAACATTTCTAAATATATGTCAGAACATTTAAGGTTTTGCACAGGAGTTGCTCGCTATTAATTTCCTGCTATTCATTCAGTACAGCTATACGATACGTGTACTCATAATAGAAGGCTACAAGACAAATGTAAAATGGATACTTTCAACAAATATACGTTGTCAAGAAAAGTTCTAATATGCTTCAAATTAAACGTAATGAATGCATAGAATCATCAATACAACATAAAGAAATTAATTAATAAACAAAACATTATGAGCTATTTTATATATTTTGCTTTTAAACTCTCTATGGGTAACCAAAGTGTTTTGCCAGGACACTATTGTCCGAATCACGCTTCAGTATAAAAACCGTTATCAGTGAAATGTGCATTTCAGTGAGCAAAATTCTGCCAGAAACCCATTCACTACCACTGGATTGAGAGGGGCAAATGTAGATTAGTGGCTTGCCAATAAACCATGCTGGAGGCTCGAACCCTAGACCTTCGCATCTGCAGACAGGTTTGTCAACTACTCGATTGTGATGCTAATACACTTATTATTCCTATGTATTTATACAATATAATCATATTTTAAACAATATTACTAGTTACTAATGATGACATATCAAATTGCAATGAATTGTTATACTTACCAATGTGGGGCTTGAAACGCGATCTGGTGAAACCCAAGAGAGGATGCTCCTATTTATAACAATATTCCATCCTTAAAAGAATCTTCATCTTCTGTCAAAGTTGACGAGTAAAACCTCTTAATTTTTTGAGGATTAATTAAAACCAGACCTTCGTCGTAATCCGAGAGATCGTTATTGTTTCTCGAAAGAGAGACAGAGCGAAAAGTTCACTTCTAATTATTTTTGTCCATGGCTGATAAGCGTTCAAGCTTGACTTGTATAAACCAGGGTAAAAATCTTGTTCCAATTTCGAGAGTTGACCGCTTAATTGAAATTCAAGACCAGATGAATCGCAACAATTTCTTAACAAAAATTAAGTTTTTAGCATATTATACTTGAACCATTACAGCGACCATGACTGTTCTGGTGAAACCATCAACGAGTAATTTGTCTGTATCTGTGAAACTAAGCAATCGATCTTGTTGCTACTAAATTTATTAAAGTGACTAACTCTTCAAATTGCACACTTTTTGTAAATGGGTGAGGTAGTAAAAACAACAAACATAATTTAGGATAGCCACAAGGAGTATTTTACAAGGAGGTTGGTTTGGAGGTGTCGTGATATTGTGGTACACTCACATGACTTTCAATCCAGATGTTGTGGGTTCGAATCCCAGCCTGGTACTAATGTCCTTTGGCAAGGCATTAATATACTGTCATGACTCTGTTGGAGCGCCAGGAGCGTCACGGCGTGGCAGACAATCAAACTAATATTTTATGCATGAGAAAATCTGTCCAAGCACGCGTAATCAAAAGGCAATGAGGGAAAAAAAACTACTCACTCGCTTCGCTCACTCGCATATATCTGTGACTCAGTGTGCTTTGCTAATGACACTACAATGGATATGAAAATAAATCGAATTAAATGAAAAAGGTGCAAATTATGAACAAATGGGTGAAAGTACCATCGGACGGCCTCCCCACCCGCCCCCCCCCAACACACACACTTTCGACGGGCCTGAAAAAAGAAAATTATATGAAAATATGAAAGTTTCAGTGTATGAAATATGAAGTCAGATGATGATGATGATGATAATGCCTGAGTGCAGGCTAGAAGTTTGGGACAGATACAGGTAACATGCAAAATAGAGGATAGATGTGCTTTGAAAAGCTTCTTTTGTGAAAGAAATGCTGAATTGCTGCATTCATGAAATAGGTGAAAGTCCAATAACAGAGATAACATTCTTTCTCTGTGCATTATGGATGAAGATAGGTTGAGTACCAGGAAAATACTTATTGATGTAATTTGCCTAGTATAGACTCTGGATATTGCAGGCGTATGTAAGAGGGGCTTTTTCCCAAGAATGCAAGTTCAAATTAAGACAAGGACATATCTTCAAGGGTAAAGAGAGAAGAATGATGTTAGAGATAGTATCTATTTGTGGTAAAGTATGATCTAGAACGTCCTGCCAATGAGAGCAAGACTAGTCGCCAATAACCACTGCTTGTGTTATCAAGGCAAGACCTGGATGAAGTCCTTAGCAACAATATCTTTGAGCTTTAAAGATTCCAAAATGTTCTCATGTTATCATGAGAGACAGGCAGATGGCTTTCATGAAGATAGATTGGCAAGACACGTCTGGTCGTTGCAGATTGAAAAATGGAAAGCTTGAACTGCACAATGACCTTTGCTGACTCTACTGCAAGCTTTGGATTACCAGTGTCCAGTTGGTAAGGGATGTTATGATATCAAAGACAGCCAAGAAATGTTGCATTCTGATACCCTGCATGGCTCAAAATGACTATTATGTGCACTCGCTTGGGATGAAATAAGAAAATTTTCTTCGTGAAAATAACAGATCCATATCAAGAGGTGGTATGATTGAAAGAAACGTGTCCCGTTAAAAAGAGGCCTACAATTCTGAGTACTGTGAAAATTACCACTTACAGAAAGAAGCATTTGGATTTCTGATGCAGAGGTTGTGTACAATGTAATAATTTGGAGTTAAGATGTCATTGTGGTAACTGAATTGTTTGGGGTTTTTTTTATTAATTAGCTTGTCGTTTTGCTGCACGTTATGTTCGTTTTGTTAGGAGTAATGTGAAACAGTGCTGATTTCAAGAAACAAAGCAAAGAATATAAAAGATTTCTATATTAAGCTTTACTTGAGCACTCTCATGCCTTCTGAGTGCCACTGATGAGATTATTTGCTTTGCATCAACAAATATGTTGATCTGTCATTCAAATGTCCTATCATATATATATATAATATATATTCATCACATCATTCTTTGGGGAAAAATGACTGAAGTTTTATGGGAGGTATTTTTTCTTGTACGAGTATTGTCTGATGGCTGAATATTCATGAAAGTACATACAATAGCTGCTAAAATTTAATTGTAAATGTGCTGCCTCAAGACTTTTTTTGTATGTTTCATTTCACTATCTTATATCATCTTATATCCAATGTTCAGACATATTTTCTATATTATCTACAATCTGTTTAGGAGGTGACATTAGCCTGGCACCTTTTTTGGAATTTGTGTGCAAGGTATGTAAGGTTGGCCTTATAAACTTGTATCGTCATAGGAATCACTGTAAGAAGTGAAAGAAGTTAGTTTTTATAGTAGACTCTTGCTCAAACAGTATGTATGTAGGCCTTTTGAAATTAAGAGAATATAATCCCTGACATGAAAACAATATAGGCCATCGTTTGCACAGAAGTGAGAAACAACAAAACCCAGTAAGATGCTTCTTTTGCTCTTGAGTATGCAAGCAATAATCATACTCATTTTCAATAACAAAAAATATGATAAGAAGAAGAGCATTAATAATAAGAAGAAGAAGAATACTGATGATAATGATAATGATGATAATACATGTGGTAGTAATAATAACAATTATATTAATAATATTAACATTGATAGTTATTTAAACAGCAGCAACAACAACATAATTTATAAAGATAGCTACATTATATTGCATACATTTCCATCCCAAGGGATGCTCAAGTTATAGATCTACAAAATAAAATCATAACCCCTGCTTTAGACAAGCTACTAAAAGATGCTGAAAGCATTCAGGGAATAACTTCCCATCAGGTACCCCTTTACTAACCCAACATCGAATCCATAAAATTAAACAATCCTTGATTCTATTAAGAATACTGTATGAGCACATCATTGAGCCAAAAGGAGTAATTTGCTGGACTGATGTCTGAAAGAGCTAGCCTTTTGCCAAAACGGTACATGCAGTAGTTTATTCGGCAGGACCCCAAAATACAATGTAATATTTTCACTATTTTCACCCGTCAATACCATTTGCAGGAACACCACAAGTTTATTTAATCGCATTTGAAGTTTTAACCCAATGCTGTTCTCTGTGTGTTGCGCTCATATGATTTATTTCCTCTATTTCAATGTATTAAGATTTCTGATTGGTAGGCGGCATTGTACATTTTAACTTAGCTCAGCCAGCTTTACTTTGTCAAAGCTGAGCTTAGCTCACCTCAGGGTGCCAAGTGACTGTTATAAATAAGATTTATATAGCATTGATGCATATTTTTATTATAAACTATTACTAGCTTCAAGTCAAAGAATTTAAAAGAAAAGAAAATTCTGCAGTTATGTCTCTCATGCCTCTTTCAGCATGTGCTAATTTTTCCTTGAAGAAATAGAGAGTTCTGTTTCTTGTTTAATCATATAAATTCATTAAAGCTCCTATATTCGAGAGTGGTGATGAAAAGGCATATATGCAAAGTATGTTACATACATGGAACTTTATTTTTCTTCAGAAATTTGTGATTTTGTTTTTAACAGTGATTTGTTTTTTGACAATGACAGTCGTTTTGATGTCATAGAATTATGAAACATAGCACCGTAAGCTCCTAAAATATGTCTTAATTTTAGAGTGAAAGGTATGATCTTCTGTTATGTTACAATGGTTTTTGTAAAGAGATAATGGTTTGTTTTTCCAGATTTGAGTATTTCCATGCAATTCTAGAATATTTTGTTTTCTTTTTTTTTCTTCTTAACTTCGGAAATAGATTTGCGCTTTCATTACCACAAAAGAATGATTTCTCGTTTAGCAATTTCAAATATAATTCTCTTTTTTTCACTTACGCTTTCTGCCGTTTCACAAGTAGCATATAAGAGAAAATGCACAAAACTGTCTCGAGCAATAAACCAAAAATGAAGTTGGTCAATAGCTGGCATGTTTGATGGCAAAAAAGTTTTTACCGCTGTAGAAGAAATTGCTGTGTATCAATCATGTTATTTTTTTAGCTTTGTTGTAATATTTCTTCTGGTGATCTACAAAATGCACAATATGAATTTATGAGAGTGCCAATCTTAATTTCATGTAATCATGCAATTTAAAGAATGGATATTGGAAATTACATTCATTGTTTCTCATATACATATAATTGTGTCATTGTCGCTCAAATGAAGGTTAAGATAGTAAGTTAGCACAACTCAAAGTTTTATTGTATGCAGTACTATTTAGTATTGGTGATTGTTGCATGCTAAGAATTTTATAATAATTCTTCAGTTCTGTTGAGTTTTGATTTCTAAAAAGTTGTGTGTGAAATGAATATTGGGAATGCAATTTGGTTACTAATCAACTGATTCAACCCAATGATAAGCACACAAGGGTGGCTGAGAGTCGAACATGACTTGACCACACACCTACAGTTCGACAGATCTAACATTTTGTTTTCCTTTGTTGTATAATTACTCAAGACCAAGGCAACAGTTAATAAATTCAGTATGGAAGAGAATAACTGGTGCAGCTTCTGTTGACCAAGCTATCTTTACACCAAACAAATGTATTGTGTCATTTGGGGCAACTGCATGTTTTTAAGCAAGCATATCATCCACTTCGTTGAGCTGTGGTTTATAAATAGTAAGGCAATTTGTTATACATTTAGTATTGTTATTGGGTGACATATATTATTTAAAGGGGGCTTATTTTGGAATTCAATGCTACTTCTTTTCCACAAGTGTTAATAGAGGATGGATTACATGCCATTGGTTCAGATAACTTCTGGTTTTTTTACCAGTAAATCTTTGTATTTTTTTTTTCTAATTTGATTGATAAGCTCAAAGAAACAGTTATGATGATAAAACTGATCTCTATTAAATCTTATTATAGACTCTTTTTCATCTGTCTTGTGTGTGATTCAAAGAAAATATACAGAAGTTCTATATAAATGATTACTACAAAATTCTTTGAATTGTTGAATTTTCTTTGAGGAAGTATGGCATTGCAACATTCAGTCATACTTTTGTTGTAAAACAAACAATAGTTATGTTTTGTTATTTATAGTGTCTGTACTGTATACATCTTCTTCTACAGAATAGTTGCCAAAATCATGTGTTTCATGGTCAGAGATTACATGATTCACAAGCTAAATATTTCAAAATAATTTGTTTGTTTTTGTAAATTTGTTCCAAGGTGTTTACCGTAGTATGGAAGGGATGCAGTTCACCCTTCTTCATAGTCAAATAAAATTTTGTCCCATCCTGACTCTATCGATAACATGATTATGATTGTTAGAAATTTCTTTTTCAATAATTAAAAATCAAAAAATCATTAGAAAGAACACAAGAAGTCGCTGAAAGGCACAATGAATTCTAGAATTGTAATGTTTGATGGTGCGCAAACCATTTATGTAGTGCATTAGCTGTGCTATTTTTATCACAGAATGATAAAAGGCCATTCTTGTTTCAGATATTGTTTTCCTCTTTTTGTGTGTGTGTGTGTGTGTGTGTTGTTTGTGTTCAAAGTTTGGGCGATTCCGGGCGCTTTAATAACTTCAGTAATTCAGAAAGTGTTGTAGTATACTTCCTTTCTAGCCGTCTTTGTATTGCGTTACATTTTAGCGAGTTAGAGAGTTAGTCATTCTTATCAATTCCAAAGATGCTGTATGAGCTCTTTTTATTCATCTGGTCATAAAGATTTCACAAGTTCTAATTATGTTTGCTCACAATGTGCTCAAAATATAAGGGACTAATAGTCACTAATATGTCACTGCTTTTTACTCAGCTTTTAAACAATTTCTAAACATATCGTGTCAAAGATTTCATTTGTTTGTAGTCTTGAAAACAGAGTTTAAAGTTTTGTTTGATTATGTGAGAATTCATTTCAACCTTAACCACGACAGAATATAAAAATTTAAAAAGTGACATAAACAAATACTAGTTTAAGTATCTGGTATCTTAACTCTGTTTGCATGCAAAGTAACATCTGAGCTTTCATGATAGTTCATGATTATTTGATAAATATGTAGTAGTAGAAGGGCATTTGTTTATAGCAATCAGATACATTATTTTACTGTATTTACCCTAATGCGTCTAAGCCCTTCCTGTCTGTGATGGGCGTGTTTATTTTTCTAGTAGACAAAGCTTTTGAATTTGTCTTCTAGCTTTCTCTTTGTTAACCTTTAATATTGGTATATACATGTAGAATTTATCATGTTGTCATTTATATTTTGGAACAAGTATGAAGACATGGTGAAGTTTATAAAGCTTTTAAGAGTCAATATTATCTAACTTATTATGAACTGAAATGTTGTTGTATTCCTAATACTTGTGTGCATGTATATATGATGTTACATCAGGTTTGTATACCAGTCTTGTACAGTGTAGAGAGAGAGAGAAAGAGACAGACTAGACAGAAAAACAATGTACAAAAAGACTACTAGACATTAAGTTAATAACAATAATAACTATAAATTATGGGATTACTGAATAGCATTTTCATGCTTTGTGTGTTGCCTATATAATAGATATTGAGAGAAATATGTGAATAACATAAATGGCCATTGATGGCAGAGATTTAGATGTATATAGAATTTGGGCAATATTTTGTCCCATATAAAACCATTGCAATACAAGTCCATAACCAATTTGAGCTGCTTCTCTTTCATTTTGTTTGTCTATTGTGGGTTGTTGTATGTATATGGTTGAGAGATAGAGAGATAGAGAAAGAGAGGGATAGAGAGAGATAGAGAAAGAGAGAGATAGAGATAGAAAGAGAGAGGGGGAGAGAGAGAGAGACAGAGAGAAAGAGAGAGAGACAGAGGGAGAGGGATGTAAGTGTTACTGTAAAATCAGAAACTTTTGTGCATTTACAAGAGGTAAAAAATTGTGAAAGTTTCATGCCACCAAATAATTGATGAACAACATGACAGACCTATTTTTTTTTAATACGCCAAAACTTTTTGCCACAAAAAAGGGCTATAAATGTGTATGTTTGTGTCTTGCGTTTGATTCAGTTTGTCTGATACTACTATTATGATACATTCCGAACAGCAGGTTCAAGATCAAGTTCATTTATTTTCCACAACAAAATACATAAAAGTTATGTCTGAGTTTACAATCTATCCATGGATTGCTCTTCCTCAAATATCCGAAGTCATTTGTTTTCAGTCTAACAAATGAACTGAATCATTTGTTGAGAGGCAGAAGGGCATACACTCTGTAAAAGGATATGCGCCCTTCTGGCTCTAAACAGACACTATGAATGTTGGCTTATCAGAACAACTCCAAAATACAAACAAATGTGATCGATTATGATATTGACGATGTAAACCAAAGTGAAACAGAACTGTATTGGATATAATGGAATAGGAATCTATTCATACAATTTTTTTATCAAGAAATAACATTTGACTGAGTAGACCTTGAAAGCTTTGTAGTTTTTTTCTGATGGAGTCCTGAGAAATATTACATTTATACACTAATTAATATTAATATTTAATCAAAAGAAATGAAATGATAGAAGTGGGGAAATAGTAAGCAAACCTCTGACAAACAAGAAACCGTGGTAACTTTCTGTACATTCTGAAAATGGGTATCTGCACAAGATCAAAGAGAAGAATATTTTTGCATTTTACAAACTTTGCATACTTCTCTGTATATGTCTGAGATCTCAGTGACGGTTCAATTGATTTTAGATAGGCCTTCTGGACTTTTCCACTATGTCATTTAAGGAGTCTGAGTTTACAATCTATCCATGGATGTTTTTATCCCTGTAACTGGATTACCCTTTCTCTAATATCCACAGTCGTTTGTTTTTAATCTAACAAATTAATTGAATATCACCGGCCCTAAAAATATAATTGACTGACGTAACTTGCAAGCCATGCGATACCAATCACGTCAAAATCGATTGTGATAGTGGAATGCGATCGAAACAGATATCGGGCCGGGATGTATAAGTTGAGGAGAATTTATAAGCGTGCTTACATTTGTCATTTTGTCAAGGTAAGAAGACTTCTTTGTTCTCGTTAATAAAAATTTATAAATTGAATTAGGTGACAAACCAATTTGGCTTATTTTTAATGTGAAATGTTGAACCACTAATCGTAATAAAATGCAGAAGTTACTTTAAAAACACATTCTAATGAGAGGCTATTATTCTTCTGCATAATGATAAGCGGAGCATGCGAAAGTATCCCGCCGGCCCCATCGGCCTGGTGTGCAGTGCGTTGTCGCGTTGCATAACTTTACATCTACTGAAGATGAGAGGGGATGGAAGATGAAAATGGAGTTGTATGATGTGGGGTTGTGTGTACGGACAAGCAACAACAACGACAAAATTAAGCTGCCGCGTTTGTCGTTATATTGAAATAAAAAACCTGCATCAAATAACACTAATTTCTGTGAATAACGTTAACTAACCTTAGTCTAGGCCTAGATTCTATTTGATTTGCCATTTTTTTTAAAGTTATTTAATACAACAAACCTGATGAAAGCTTTAATTAAAACATTAATTTTATGTTTGAAAAGTATCAGACCCTCTTGCATAAAAAGCAGTGTTTTAAATTAAATGCAGGTCCCAAGTTTTAGCGTTTCCCCCCCCCCCCCAACCCTGAACATATGCCACTACTACTACTACTACTACTACTACTACTTCTTCTTCTATTACTACTACTACTACTTCTACTACTACTACTACTACTACTACGACTACTACTACTACTACTACTACTACTACTACTACTACTTCTATTACTATTACTACTACTACTACTACTACTACTACTACTACTACTATTACTACTACTACTACTACTACTACTACTACTACTACTACAGTAACTACTACTACTACTGCTGCTGCTGCTACTACTACTACTACTACCACTACTACTACTACTACTACTACTACTACTACTACTACTACTACTACGACTACTACTACTACTACTACTACTACTACTACTACTTCTATTACTATTACTACTACTACTACTACTACTACTACTACTTCTATTACTATTACTACTACTACTACTACTACTACTACTACTACTACTACTACAGTAACTACTACTACTACTGCTGCTGCTGCTGCTACTACTACTACTACTACTACCACTACCACTACTTATACTACTACTATTACTACCCATTTTATAATTATTATTATCATCATTATTATCATTATTATCATTATTATTATTAGTAGTAGTAGTAGTAAAAGTAAATGTTATTGTTATCATTACTATTATTATTATAATTATCTCCATCATTATTATTATTATTATCATTATTATTATTATTATATTACTATTTCCGATCCTAGGGGAATCTTAACAATGCGGTTTATTCCGTCACAATGAAAATTGGGCGTTACGGGGAATTTTGACGGGCGTTACGGGGAATTTCAACAATAGGCCGAGATAAAAGGATTCCCCCTATGGCCGCGAATAGAGTTATATGTATCTTTATCATTATCATTCTTATTATTGTTGTTGTTGTTACTATTATCATTATCATCATCATCATCATAATTATAATCATCACATTAATTCGTACAAGTTTAGACATGATTTTAGATCCTGGGAATGAGGTCCTAACTTGAGGAATGTTTAACTTTATTTAATACTATCCGTCTGTCTGTCTATCCCTCTCTCTCTCTCTCACACACACACACACACACACACAAACACACACTTTTCTCTTTGTCTTTTTTCTTTCCTATTCTCAACACTCTTCAACCCATTCCCTCTCTCTCTCTCCTTTTATATTATTTTTTCATAAAATATACATAGGTGGTTTTGTGCCTCTCTGTCTGAACATCACTATTTTACATGTGTTAATAAAATCATTTCATCCTTCTAGCGAGGCCTTCATCCTTTCCCATCTCTGCCTCTCTCTCTCTCTCTCTCTCTTGCTGTAACGTGCTTTCATTTTATTTCTATCTCTCTCTCATTTTTGTGTCTTTTGCTGAAACCTTGTGCCTTGTGCTTTCTTCACACATTTCATTATCCCATTCAATTCTTCATTTCGTTTTGCAAAACTCTGTACATAATTCTTTCTTTCTTCTCACAATAGCATTTGCTCATCTCAACCGTTCTAGAATACTAGTACAAAAAAATAACAAAGTCAAAATGATATTTATTGCATCAAAATTAGTTTATTTCGTCTGACGACGCCGTAACCAATAATGATTCAAGTCTGCGGGATCTCTTTGTCATTTTTCCTTCAAAAATATAAGGATCTACGATGGATGGGGGATTCGTTCAGTGTTATCTAACTACAAATGACGCGAGGATTTTCTCGCCAATGATGATGTCATTGGGTGATACAGTCATAGCCAGTACGAGGTCAGGTGATCAGTCACGTGAACGTTTACATATTCTCTCCACCAGCGATTCCTGGGGTTTAAAAAACACCGAGAGATAATGATTGAAAAAAATTTCAACGATGGTAAGCTGTTTTTCTTCAGTAAAGAGATGAATTCAATGCGATGAATAAGATTTCTTTTGGGCCATTATTAAACATCATAATTACACCACTTTCACGACAAAGTAATATCTTCACTAGAATAGAAAGTCTGAATACCTCACAAAAACTAGAAAAACCCAATATTTGGGCAAGAGACGTCAGCTCCCCCTTCTTAAGAAAAGCGTACCCGTATGCCCATGATTAAGGCAAAGAGGACGAAGATAGGAAGTTTACCAATTTCATTACTAGCTAGTATCACTTCAAACATCATCTTGAAGTCATGGTACAATGACAGCATATGCATAGTGCGCGATACGAGTTAGATTTCTGTCGGTAAATCTGGGTTGGCTACCCCACCCCCCCCCTCCTTCCCCATGCGGAAAAGAAGAACTCACCAGCGCAGCGCAGTCTATGGAGCAGAGAATGCAACAATGATAGGGTACATGAGTTGTTACTGCATTGGCGAATTTCTGGGGTCACAGCCTCCAAAATGTGACCCTTTTAATTTTTTTTATTAGAAAAGAATGTGTAAATGTGATGACCTTTTTATTTATTTTTTTTTTTTTGGTTTTGTTTGCTTGAATGTCAGAATGCATTTCATGATAATACTCGACCCCTCCTCCTTTTTTCAAAACAAATCCTCGATACACGGAAAACATGTAAACGTATATCAAAACTTAAATCAGAATATATTATATACCTCATACATAGATTCTTATTCACTGATTGGTCAAAACTGTATCACATGACACGGCGCATCTCGATCTATCAAATGATAAAACGCCAAAACCCTGTGATGGAACGCGTAACCCCTCTGCGACTTTTGCACACACGTATGTACACAAAATTTAGTTCAAGTTTTAAGAGCGCTTTTGCGAGTTGCTAGCTAGGATACGACTACGTTAAAGGAGAATTACGCTCAAAAATAAAGACGATAGTGTTCAAAGGTGTTATTTATTCCTACTTGTTAGACTATATGGCTTCGCGTCAAAATATACGAGATCGATACGAATCAAGATTTTCTGAGCAAAATTTACCATCTGCTAGCAATATGTATCGTCTGCTAGCAGCACATGGGGGCTGCCATTTTGTTTATGTGTACAAGAAGATTTTCTTAATCCAAATGCTCAATTGCCTTTTTCAAAATTAAAACCCATTTGAGATTAAAAATATAGAATAGATATGTCAATTTATTTTTAAACTGAAGATTTCCTTATATATTTCTGTTGAAAATCGATATTCGCTTAATAGAAGTCTATTTTCTCGATACTGGACGTATGGGACGGAGCAAATTAATTCAAATTTTATGGATGCTTCTTCCCTGAGCATCTATAGCGGCAAACTATGCATTCACCTGCTTTCGGATAATGGACTTGAAAAGTCAGAATGCATGCTGCATATATTATGTTCTGCTCTGTTTGGCAAACCCAAGAAAATAGATTTTTGTTAAGCAAAACCAGACAATTTAAAAGTATCATTATAAAGATTTAATTTTTATAATACATGTAAACACTCACTTTATATTTTTCGTCACATATGGGATTTTAGGTAATGAAGAAAATCAATTTAGGATTTGGATTCAAAATATCTTCCTGACTGGAACATTTCTCAATGGTTCATGTACAACTCCAAATCAGCAAGAAAATGGCAGCCCCCATGTAAATGAGTAGGAGACGATACCGGGTGTTGGAATATCTTTATTTATACCCTTTTCTGATATCTTATTAGAAAATGATTTAGGCCAATAAGTAGGAATATATTACACCTTCCAATATAAGTAAACTTGTAATCAGGGGTTAATTCTCCTTTAAGATTAAGCCCTGTGTAATTTTTTATATATATACATATATATAGTACAAATTTTAATAGGCTGGAAAGTGTTGCTTTAGTGACTTAGCTGGACAGTCTGTTTCGGCCGAAGCCTCATCAGCAACTTAATCAATTTATACAATGTTTTATTAAAGTACAGCTTAAGATAGACATATATAATTCTAGTGCAGTCAAGCAAGCAAAAAAAAAAACTGAAAGCTATATATATATATATATATATATATATATATATATCCGTAGAAGTCCTTAAAACCTCGTAGAGTGCTCTACGTCGTGCAACGGAGCTGAGATATCAGGAAAAGGTGGATAAACCCTTATTTATCAGCTACTGCCAGTTTCATGCCGAAGCAATCATCAGGCTGATGACAAAGCAAAGGAACGATGAATCGATTAACTACGAAAAATTACGAAAAATTATTATTGGCCTCACCGAAGGCACGTTCAAATCCAGATACACAAACCACAAGCACTCACTAGCTCACAGGTCCAATGCCAACGCAACCCAACTGTCTAAGTACGTATGGCAACTCAAGGACACCAAGACGAACTTTGACATCGATTGGAGCGTTGTCCAACACGCCCGGCCCTACAGCAACTCAACTAAAAAGTGTCATCTATGCCTTGCTGAGAAACTGTGCATTGCGTGTGCGGACCCAGAAACATCACTCAACAAATGACTGACTCACCATTGCAGAAGACAATCTTTGAGGTTCTTCTGGAGCACCAACAGCTCTGACCATACATGGCACAGTCTACGGTATAGGGAAAAAATAACCCAAAAAAAATATTTTTTAGAAATATTATTATCAAATTTGAAGATTTCAGTTCGGAAGCTATTTCATCAATTAAAATGGACTTCAGACTTTAGGTTCATTTTAAGATCATTATTTGTAACGCTTTAACCCTTTCAAGACAAATGACCAGTTTGTGAATTGGCTCAACAAATGTTGATTCAGAGCTCTAAAAATATACCAGAAGCATGAGTAGAAAGAGCAAACATTTCTGCACACACTGTGTCCATTTCTATTGCACGACCATATTGCGTTTGATGGCAGAAATTTTAAAAAGGAGAATAAGCTTTAAAATCCTTAAATTGGCACGCATTGAGAGGCTCAAAATCATTGGGTTTTTTTTGTACAAATTTCATTTTTTTTTAAACTTTGCAACACAGTTCCGAACCACGTATTGTTGTTTTCAAACACATTACATTTTATTAGAATAAAAGAAAAATATTTTTGGTGCCAATTTGAAGAACAAAATCTTTTCAATTTAGCCCTTAAATAATTCCTGTCATGAAAGGGTTAACTGAACACGCTGCTGGCCTACATAATATGGGGGACTTTTTTATTCCTTTTATTCTCATGTGCAAGAATATAGTTGCAATGTCCAACACAAAAGGATTGCTGATGGACAGTTCTCGTGCTTCAAATATAACTAGAGATTGTTTTTAAAACTTTTGGACCAAATTATTTTCTCACTTGGTACGTTGTTCAGTTTTTTTTAACCACGCTGTAGCGGTAGTCATGTGTCCAGTGCTTTTCATTGTTTGTGATTTTAATCAAATTTAGTAAAAATAGTTTTCATGTTGAATATTCCAAAAGCTCATCCTTAAAATCATTCCTATTCACTACGTAATTAAACATCCAGAATGACTAGATGGCAGTTGTTGTTCTGTTTTTTTTTTGTCAGAATAAAAAATTATATGATCAATAGTCAACATTTATTATGAATTTCCCTTTGGTTTTACACAGTGGAAAGATGCACCAAAGGAAAATAGATATCACCGTATAGAAAGCATGCACTGAACAATATTTTGTCCATGTTAATGTAGCAGGGCATGCCCAAGGTGTGTCCGATGCGTTACCAAGTATGGCAAGTGTCATTGAATTATATCGTTGAAGCGTAAACATAAATTTGACATAAAAATATCATTTCGCTTGATAGTTTGTCCTTTCCAAGCTATAAAAGGGCTATCAGCTTGATACAACCATCATGGGGCGTTTCATCAAGCGTCTTGGTGATTTTTACCGACAAATTTGCTCTCAACCAATCAGATGCAAAGATTTCAGTAGCTTATAACTGTTATTGCAACGTGTCATTGGTTTTATGAAACAGGGCCCAGGTATACTATATTCTTTAATGTGGTCCTTAATTAGCGGATTGGACAAAAATAGCCTGGACTTGCCCTAAAATCGGTTTGATACTCACATTTGTATTTCCTCATATTCCTTCCTCTCTTCTCAGCCATGAGGTATTCTTGCAGCTCCGGGTCTCGCTTGAGGAACTCGATGTCGGCCTGGGTTTCGTCGTCATCGAACTCGACCTCGGCGAGGGCAGCGACGATGACGATGGCAATGAGAACGACGAAAAGAACCTTGGACATGTTGGTGTTGGTGATGCTGACGCGGAGAAACTGAAAGCTAATCTGAAGATAATATTCTATTTAGTATAGTGATATCTGTTTAATTTTCTTTTTTTTTTGTACTTCTCTTCTTCTTCTTCTTCTTCTTCCTTCTTCTTCTGCTTGTTTGTCTTCTTCTTTTTCTGCTTTTTACTTCTTCTTCTATTTTGGAGAGAGTTATTTCTGGTCAAGCAACCACCCCCCTTTCTTTTAATTTGACGTTTACGGTTTTTAGGTTATATGCAAATGTGCAATGAGTATTTTATACATATTCAACATGCAATTCAATTGACAGTAAAGTAATATGTTCAAAAGCAATTACTATTCCAAACATTTCTAATTATATGTCAGAACATTTAAGATTTTGGACAGGAGTTGCTCGCTATTAATTTCCTGCTATTCATTCAGTACAACTATACGATACGTGTACTCATAATAGAAGGCTACAAGACAAATGTAAAATGGATACTTTCAACAAATATACGTTGTCAAGAAAAGTTCTAATATGCTTCAAATTAAACGTAATGAATGCATAGAATCATCAATACAACATAAAGAAATTAATTAATAAACAAAACATTATGAGCTATTTTATATATTTTGCTTTTAAACTCTCTATGGGTAACCAAAGTGTTTTGCCAGGACACTATTGTCCGAATCACGCTTCAGTATAAAAACCGTTATCAGTGAAATGTGCATTTCAGTGAGCAAAATTCTGCCAGAAACCCATTTACTACACCTGGATTGAGAGGGGCAAATGTAGATTAGTGGCTTGCCAATAAACCATGCTGGAGGCTCGAACCCTAGACCTTCGCATCTGCAGACAGGTTTGTCAACTACTCGATTGTGATGCTAATACACTTATTATTCCTATGTTTTTATACAATATAATCATATTTTAAACAATATTACTAGTTACTAATGATGACATATCAAATTGCAATGAATTGTTATACTTACCAATGTGGGGCTTGAAACGCGATCTGGTGAAACCCAAGAGAGGATGCTCCTATTTATAACAATATTCCATCCTTAAAAGAATCTTCATCTTCTGTCAAAGTTGACGAGTAAAACCTCTTAATTTTTTGAGGATTAATTAAAACCAGACCTTCGTCGTAATCCGAGAGATCGTTATTGTTTCTCGAAAGAGAGACAGAGCGAAAAGTTCACTTCTAATTTTTTTTTGTCCATGGCTGATAAGCGTTCAAGCTTGACTTGTATAAACCAGGGTAAAAATCTTGTTCCAATTTCGAGAGTTGACCGCTTAATTGAAATTCAAGACCAGATGAATCGCAACAATTTCTTAACAAAATTTAAGTTTTTAGCATATTATACTTGAACCATTACAGCGACCATGACTGTTCTGGTGAAACCATCAACGAGTAATTTGTCTGTATCTGTGAAACTAAGCAATCGATCTTGTTGCTACTAAATTTATTAAAGTGATTAACCCTTCAAATTGCACACTTTTTGTAAATGGGTGAGGTAGTAAAAACAACAAACATAATTTAGGATAGCCACAAGGAGTATTTTACAAGGAGGTTGGTTTGGAGGTGTCGTGATATTGTGGTACACTCACATGACTTTCAATCCAGATGTTGTGGGTTCGAATCCCAGCCTGGTACTAATGTCCTTTGGCAAGGCATTAATATACTGTCATGACTCTGTTGGAGCGCCAGGAGCGTCACGGCGTGGCAGACAATCAAACTAATATTTTATGCATGAGAAAATCTGTCCAAGCACGCGTAATCAAAAGGCAATGAGGGAAAAAAACTACTCACTCGCTTCGCTCACTCGCATATATCTGTGACTCAGTGTGCTTTGCTAATGACACTACAATGGATATGAAAATAAATCGAATTAAATGAAAAAGGTGCAAATTATGAACAAATGGGTGAAAGTACCATCGGACGGCCTCCCCACCCGCCCCCCCCCCCCCAACACACACACTTTCGACGGGCCTGAAAAGTGATTTCTTTTCTGGATCACCATTAGCTGGGATTTCCCCCCCCCCCCCCAACCCTGAACATATGCCACTACTACTACTACTACTACTACTACTACTTCTTCTTCTATTACTACTACTACTACTACTACTACTACTACTACTACTACTACTACTACTACTACTACTACTACTACTACTACTACTACTTCTATTACTATTACTACTACTACTACTACTACTACTACTACTACTACTACTACTACTACTATTACTACTACTACTACTACTACTACTACTACTACTACTAGTAACTACTACTACTACTGCTGCTGCTGCTGCTACTACTACTACTACCACTACTACTACTACTACTACTTCTACTACTACTACTACTACTACTACGACTACTACGACGACTACTACTACTACTACTACTTCTATTACTATTACTACTACTACTACTACTACTACTACTACTACTACTTCTGTTACTATTACTACTACTACTACTACTACTACTACTACTACTACTACTACAGTAACTACTACTACTACTGCTGCTGCTGCTGCTACTACTACTACTACTACTACCACTACCACTACTAATACTACTACTATCACTACCCATTTTATAATTATTATTATCATCATTATTATCATTATTATCATTATTAGTAGTATTAGTAGTAGTAGTAAAAGTAAATGTTATTGTTATCATTACTATTATTATTATTATTATCTCCATCATTATTATTATTATTATCATTATTATTATTATTATATTACTATTTCCGATCCTAGGGGGAATCTTAACAATGCGGTTTATTCCGTCGCAATGAAAATTGGGCGTTACGGGGAATTTTGACGGGCGTTACGGGGAATTTCAACAATAGGCCGAGATAAAAGGATTCCCCCTATGGCCGCGAATAGAGTTATATGTATCTTTATCATTATCATTCTTATTATTGTTGTTGTTGTTACTATTATCATTATCGTCATCATCATCATAATTATAATCATCACATTAAAGGGAAATTAACCTCAGCGTATGAATTAGCTTATTTTGAATGGTGTAGTATATGCCTCTTATTTGATACATGCAATTTCATGTAAAAACACAGGATATAGATATAAATCACTATTTTCCAGCCAAGTTATCGTCTGCTAGCAATAATAAGGGGGCTGCCATTACTTTATGTGTACACGAACATATTTTTCATCCCAAGTAAAATTTCCTTCATCGTTAACTTGTAATTGATTTTTAGAGGACAAATATATATTAGATAAAGTCACATATTCTGAAATGTAAGTTTAGTTTTATATATTTTTTAAAAGGTCTTAATTTGTTCATAAAAAATATACTTCATAAAAAATATACGTCAAGGACGGAGAATTGACGTCAAGGACGGAGACAATCGTAACAATACCAAAACAAAGCGAGGAATCTGCTTTACAGGATGGCTATTAGAACTCATGGGTCGTCAATTATCTAGGCCCATGGCCAATAACAATCGTAATACAATCAGAACAAAGCGACGTATCTGTTGTAAAGGTAGGCTATTATCAATGCATATGGTACCTAATGATCCGTGTCATGCACAAAATGGCAGCCTCCATGGAAAGACGTAGCAGACAATAGGTGCATCTAGAATATCACGTGGGGTTACTTGTCCTTTAATTCGTACCAGTTTAGACATGATTTTAGATCCTGGGAATGAGGTCCTAACTTGAGGAATGTTTAACTTTATTTAATACTATCCGTCTGTCTGTCTATCCCTCTCTCTCTCTCTCACACACACACACACACACACAAACACACACTTTTCTCTTTGTCTTTTTTCTTTCCTATTCTCAACACTCTTCAACCCATTCCCTCTCTCTCTCTCCTTTTATATTATTTTTTCATAAAATATACATAGGTGGTTTTGTGCCTCTCTGTCTGAACATCACTATTTTACATGTGTTAATAAAATCATTTCATCCTTCTAGCGAGGCCTTCATCCTTTCCCATCTCTGCCTCTCTCTCTCTCTCTCTCTCTTGCTGTAACGTGCTTTCATTTTATTTCTCTCTCTCTCTCATTTTTGTCTCTTTTGCTGAAACCTTGTGCCTTGTGCTTTCTTCACACATTTCATTATCCCATTCAATTCTTCATTTCGTTTTGCAAAACTCTGTACATAATTCTTTCTTTCTTCTCACAATAGCATTTGCTCATCTCAACCGTTCTAGAATACTAGTACAAAAAAATAACAAAGTCAAAATGATATTTATTGCATCAAAATTAGTTTATTTCGTCTGACGACGCCGTAACCAATAATGATTCAAGTCTGCGGGATCTCTTTGTCATTTTTCCTTCAAAAATATAAGGATCTACGATGGATGGGGGATTCGTTCAGTGTTATCTAACTACAAATGACGCGAGGATTTTCTCGCCAATGATGATGTCATTGGGTGATACAGTCATAGCCAGTACGAGGTCAGGTGATCAGTCACGTGAACGTTTACATATTCTCTCCACCAGCGATTCCTGGGGTTTAAAAAACACCGAGAGATAATGATTGAAAAAAATTTCAACGATGGTAAGCTGTTTTTCTTCAGTAAAGAGATGAATTCAATGCGATGAATAAGATTTCTTTTGGGCCATTATTAAACATCATAATTACACCACTTTCACGACAAAGTAATATCTTCACTAGAATAGAAAGTCTGAATACCTCACAAAAACTAGAAAAACCCAATATTTGGGCAAGAGACGTCAGCTCCCCCTTCTTAAGAAAAGCGTACCCGTATGCCCATGATTAAGGCAAAGAGGACGAAGATAGGAAGTTTACCAATTTCATTACTAGCTAGTATCACTTCAAACATCATCTTGAAGTCATGGTACAATGACAGCATATGCATAGTGCGCGATACGAGTTAGATTTCTGTCGGTAAATCTGGGTTGGCTACCCCCCCCCCCCCCCCCCTCCTTCCCCATGCGGAAAAGAAGAACTCACCAGCGCAGCGCAGTCTATGGAGCAGAGAATGCAACAATGATAGGGTACATGAGTTGTTACTGCATTGGCGAATTTCTGGGGTCACAGAATGTGACCCTTTTAATTTTTTTTATTGGAAAAGAATGTGTAAATGTGATGACCTTTTTATTTTTTATTTTTTTTTTTGGTTTTGTTTGCTTGAATGTCAGAATGCATTTCATGATAATACTCGACCCCTCCTCCTTTTTTCAAAACAAATCCTGGATACACGGAAAACATGTAAACGTATATCAAAACTTAAATCAGAATATATTATATACCTCATACATAGATTCTTATTCACTGATTGGTCAAAACTGTATCACATGACACGGCGCATCTCGATCTATCAAATGATAAAACGCCAAAACCCTGTGATGGAACGCGTAACCCCTCTGCGACTTTTGCACACACGTATGTACACAAAATTTAGTTCAAGTTTTAAGAGCGCTTTTGCGAGTTGCTAGCTAGGATACGACTACGTTAAAGGAGAATTACGCTCAAACATAAAGACGATAGTGTTCAAAGGTGTTATTTATTCCTACTTGTTAGACTATATGGCTTCGCGTCAAAATATACGAGATCGATACGAATCAAGATTTTCTGAGCAAAATTTACCATCTGCTAGCAATATGTATCGTCTGCTAGCAGCACATGGGGGCTGCCATTTTGTTTATGTGTACAAGAAGATTTTCTTAATCCAAATGCTCAATTGCCTTTTTCAAAATTAAAAACCCATTTGAGATTAAAAATATAGAATAGATATGTCAATTTATTTTTAAACTGAAGATTTCCTTATATATTTCTGTTGAAAATCGATATTCGCTTAATAGAAGTCTATTTTCTCGATACTGGACGTATGGGACGGAGCAAATTAATTCAAATTTTATGGATGCTTCTTCCCTGAGCATCTATAGCGGCAAACTATGCATTCACCTGCTTTCGGATAATGGACTTGAAAAGTCAGAATGCATGCTGCATATATTATGTTCTGCTCTGTTTGGCAAACCCAAGAAAATAGATTTTTGTTAAGCAAAACCAGACAATTTAAAAGTATCATTATAAAGATTTAATTTTTATAATATATGTAAACACTCACTTTATATTTTTCGTCACATATGGGATTTTAGGTAATGAAGAAAATCAATTTAGGATTTGGATTCAAAATATCTTCCTGACTGGAACATTTCTCAATGGTTCATGTACAACTCCAAATCAGCAAGAAAATGGCAGCCCCCATGTAAATGAGTAGGAGACGATACCGGGTGTTGGAATATCTTTATTTATACCCTTTTCTGATATCTTATTAGAAAATGATTTAGGCCAATAAGTAGGAATATATTACACCTTCCAATATAAGTAAACTTGTAATCAGGGGTTAATTCTCCTTTAAGATTAAGCCCTGTGTAATTTTTTATATATATACATATATATAGTACAAATTTTAATAGGCTGGAAAGTGTTGCTTTAGTGACTTAGCTGGACAGTCTGTTTCGGCCGAAGCCTCATCAGCAACTTAATCAATTTATACAATGTTTTATTAAAGTACAGCTTAAGATAGACATATATAATTCTAGTGCAGTCAAGCAAGCAAAAAAAAAAAACTGAAAGCTATATATATATATATATATATATATATATATATCCGTAGAAGTCCTTAAAACCTCGTAGAGTGCTCTACGTCGTGCAACGGAGCTGAGATATCAGGAAAAGGTGGATAAACCCTTATTTATCAGCTACTGCCAGTTTCATGCCGAAGCAATCATCAGGCTGATGACAAAGCAAAGGAACGATGAATCGATTAACTACGAAAAATTACGAAAAATTATTATTGGCCTCACCGAAGGCACGTTCAAATCCAGATACACAAACCACAAGCACTCACTAGCTCACAGGTCCAATGCCAACGCAACCCAACTGTCTAAGTACGTATGGCAACTCAAGGACACCAAGACGAACTTTGACATCGATTGGAGCGTTGTCCAACACGCCCGGCCCTACAGCAACTCAACTAAAAAGTGTCACCTATGCCTTGCTGAGAAACTGTGCATTGCGTGTGCGGACCCAGAAACATCACTCAACAAGAGAACAGAGCTTGTGTCTACATGTAGACACAGAAATAAGTTCAAGTTAAAGCTCTTTCTCAACCGCCCGAAAAGATAAATATAAGTCTAGTGTTTTTCCACACACGCATTGCACTGTTTCCCTCACTTAATAACTTAATAATTTTTCGTAGTTAATCGATTCATCGTTCCTTTGCTTTTGTCAACTGAAGTTAGCTACTATTTCTTAAACTCTGCAATCGATTATAAACGTAAACGTAGATTTTCTTTAGTAACTGTTTATTTTGCGTCTTTCGGATTATTCATGATATTTTCTTCAACGAATGAAACTCATCAGCCTGATGATTGCTTCGGCATGAAACTGGCAGTAGCTGATAAATAAGGGTTTATCCACCTTTTCCTGATATATATATATATATATATTGTCAGGGAAATCAACGGTTGTCACACACAAGATACATCGTTTACTTTACGATAGGGGGATGAAAACGTTTTTGGGTTCTTTTCCAGATGCAACATCTTATTGAAGAAAAAAAATGTTCATCGAAACATTACAGTAAAATATTGACATTCATCATGTGTCGTAGGTCAAATTTCAAAGAAAAGAAAAATATCTCACTGTTCACCTTGAATAACTAATTGAGAAATATTGAGAAATATGGAGACTACGGCATGAACACTACTCAACTTTCTATCTATGAATCCCAAATATTTTCTGTGGTTGGTAAGTGAGTTCGAGATTATTTACACTTGTATTTCTTCATGTTCCTTCCCCTCTTCTCGGCCAGCAGGTATTCCTGCATCTTTTGGGTCAATAGTCATTAATTAATTTCTACTGTATGACTAGTAAACCACGCAATTTTTTTTCGCCACACCTTCAAAATTCGCTCAAGTGGGGGGGGGGGGGGGGGGGGGTTATGGGGGTCCAGTTTCCCTCCATAATTCCCTGACAAGCAACAAACAAAAATAATAATAATTTGGCCGGGGGGGGGGGGGGCACGTGCCCCCTGTGCCACCCCCCCCCCCTGGATCCGCCACTGATGTTGCCATTTCGAGGCCAAATGTTAGTTGGTTTGGTGGAAGCTTTACGGGTGGTTATCGACCAGTTGTTGGAGGTTGTGGAAACAAGATCCATGCATCTCAAATTGATACAAAATGTTCATAATTATTTCGAGAATAATTGGATCCAATAAGATGTATCTTGTACAGCGGAGGTCAGCATTAGAGCATAATCCTACATTTGTATATTTGATGGCTGCATAGCATGTACTCTTTTCTGACGAATTTACCATCTGCAAGTTAGCCCTCATTTTCAGCTACTCCTCTTTCATGTTTATAATAATAATATTCCGTTCTTGTATAGCGCATATCACATTATGATATAACGTCTCTATGCGCTTCCAAAGGACTTTGGATATTATTACCCTGGCTTTAGCTCCGGCAACCGTAGCGCTCAGTGCATTCAAGGAATAAATCCTACCAGGTACCCACTTACTACACCTGGGTCGAGTGTGGCAAATGTAGATTAATGTCTTGCCAAAGGACGTTGGTGCTGCGGAAGGGATTCGAACCCCGTACCTTGTGGTTCATAGACTTATCCACTAGACCACAAAATCTTACTTAAATGTATACTTTAATGATACTTAAAGCCAAATATACGGCCTCTCTCATCTTTTGTATATTACCCTCATTATTACTTTTTTTAATTTCTCTCTCTCTCTCCCTCTCTCTCTCTCTCTGTCCCTCTCTCTCTCCCTCTCTCTATCTCTCGTTTTCTATCTTTTTGTCTGTCTGTCTGTCTGTCTACCACTCTCTCCTGTCCTCTCTTTGTGCTCTCTTTCTGATCTCCCTGACTCGTTTGCTCTTTCTCCAGCACTCTCTTCTCACGATCACCTTTTCTTTAATTTCCCTTTTTTCAGTTTATTTCTCTTTATGCTACATTTTCTCCTTGTCTCTTTTTCTATGCATCTCTCGTCTTCCCAACAAATGATCTCTTCATAATTATATTTGACTGTCAAGAAAAGTACTTTACACACAAAAAAATCAAAGCTGATGAACAACTCTTGCAGGTCTCTTCCTCTTTTATTGTATCGAAATAATTTCATTAGTCAATACTCGGGAAAAATATCTTTTATCCTCCCTAAAATCCCAGATCCTCACTTTTTCTCTCTTTCGTCTTTCTATTTCATTATGCCTACTCGAAGGTACTAATTAGGTATGATAGGCGGGACTGTGAAGATGTTGAAAAAGGTTGAGAAGGTAATACGATATTCCAGTCCATGACGTCATCAGTTGTGGTTGTGTCTCGTGATTGGTCAACTTGATTCATCACGTGACGGAGTGGCGTAGTGCGCTTTACATGGAGTCGCCGGTACCAGCACCTTTATGTTGAATGAATGAACATACCATTAGTAAAAAACTAACAAACAAATGTACCTTTTAAACAATTCCTGTATCAAGAAAAAAACTGCATGCTAGGCTGTTTCAGCATGATGACAATTCAGTATGGTTATAAGTCAGTTATAGTAAAATCTGTTGTAATATACATATGACTGGATTCAATTACCAATAACAGCATGCAATTAAAGCATTGCAATATACAGTATTTAGAACATTATTGTACAAAACGTTATAAAACCTAATCCGAATCGTAACTTAAACAAGAAAAAGACTGACAAAGTGGAAACAGAAAATTGCACAAAAGCTAATCAGGTTAGGTCCCAGGTCTAACAACTGCATAGCATAATCATGATAAAGCAAATGATGATAATAAAAAAAAATGCTTAATCCCATTAGATCAGAAATGACTGACTCACCATTACAGAAGACAATCTTTGAGGTTCTTCTGGAGCACCAGCAGCTCTGACCATACATGGCACAGTCTACAGTATAGGGAAAGAATAACAAAAAGAAAATACTTATTATTAACAAATTTGAAGATGTCAGTTCCGAAGCTAATTCATCAATTAAAATGGACTTCAGACTTTAGGTTCATTTTAAGATCATTATTTGTAACGCTTTAACCCTTTCAAGACAATTGACCAGTTTGTGATTTGGCTCAATAAATATTGATTTAGAGCTCTAAAAATATACCAGAAGCATGAATAGAAAGAGCAAACATTTCTGCACACACTGTGTCCATTTCTGTTGCACAACCATATTGCGTTTGATGGTAGAAAGCTTTAAAATCCTTAAATTGGAACGCATTGAGAGGTTCAAATCATTGTTTTTTTTGTACAAATTGACATTATTTTTTTAACATAACGACACAGTTCCGAACCATGTATTGTTGTTTTCAAACACGTTACATTTTATTAGAATAAAAGAAAAATATTTTTGGCGCCAATTTGAATAACAATTTTTTTTTCAATTCAGCCCTTAAATAATTCCTGTCATGAAAGGGTTAACTGAACACGCTGCTGGCTTACATAATATGTGGGCTTTGTTCTTCCTTTTATTCTCATGTGCAAGAATATAGTTGCAATGTCCCACACAAAAGGATTGCTGTTGGACAGTTCTCGTGCTTCAAATATAACTAGAGATTGTTTTTACACCTTTTGGACCAAATTCTTTTCTCACTTGTGTGCGTTGTTCAGTTTTATGACCCACGCTGTACCGGTAGTCATGTGTCTTTTCATTGTTTTGGGACTTTAATCAAGATTTTATCAAATTTGTTATGTTGAATATTCCAAAACCTCATCCTTAAAATTATTCCTATTCACTACGTAATTAAACATCCAGAATGACTAGATGGCAGTTGGGTTTTTTTTTCAGAATGTAATAATATGATCAATAGAGTCAAAAGGGGCCTGAGCTTTCGATCCTAGCAGAATCTTCGTCAGAGGCAAAAAGACAAACATAAAAAGCAAGACTTGCTTTTTATGTTTGTCTTTTTGCCTCTGACGAAGATTCTGCTAGGATCGAAAGCTCAGGCCCCTTTTGACTCCATTTTACTCCATTGGCTCGCTATTATTGGATAAGCAGTTTTCAGCAGCTTGTTTTCGATATATATGATCAATAGTCAACATTTATTATGAATTTCCCTTTGGTTTTACACAGTGGGAAGCTGCACCAAAGGAAAATAGATATCACCCAATAGAAAGCATGGACTGAACAATATTTTGTCCATGTTAATGTAGCAGGGCATGCCCAAGGTGTGTCCGATGCGTTACCAAGTATGCCAAGTGTCATTGAATTATATCGTGGAAGCGTAAACATAAATTTGACATAAAAATATCATTTCGCTTGATAGTTTGTCCTTTCCAAGCTATAAAAGGGCTATCAGCTTGATACAACCATCATGGGGGCGTTTCATCAAGTGTCTTGGTGATTTTTACCGACAAATTTGCTCTCAACCAATCAGATGCAAAGATTTCAGTAGCTTATAACTGTTATGGCAACGTATCATTGGTTTTATGAAACAGGGCCCAGGTATACTATATTCTTTAATGTGGTCCTTAATTAACGGATTGGACAAAATAGCTTGGACTTGCCCTAAAATCTGTTTGATACTCACACTTGTATTTCCTCATATTCCTTCCTCTCTTCTCAGCCATGAGGTATTCTTGCAGCTCCGGGTCTCGCTTGAGAAACTCCATGTCGGCCTGGGTTTCGTCATCGAACTCGACCTCGGCGAGGGCAGCGACGATGACGACGGCAATGAGAACGACGAAAAGAACCTTGGACATGTTGGTGTTGGTGATGCTGACGCGAAGAAACTGAAAGCTAATCTGAATAATATTCTATTTTAGTCTAGAGATATCCTTTCTTTCTCCCTTTTTTCGACTTTTCTCCTTCTTTTTCTTTTTCTTCTTCTTCTTCTTCTTTTTTTTTTCTTCTTCTTCTCTTTTTTTGTCTTCTTCTTTTTCTTCTTTTTACTTCTTCTTCTATTTTGGAGAGAGTCATTTCTGGTCAAGCAACCCCCCTTTTTTTCTTCAAGTTGACGTTTACGGTTTTTAGGTTAAATGCAAATGTGCAATGTGTATTTTATACATACTCAACCTGCAATTCAATTGACAGTAAAGTAATATGTTCAAAAGCAATTACTATTCCAAACATTTCTAAATATAGGTCAGAACATTTCAGATTTTGCACAGGAGTTTCTCGCTATTAATATTCGCTCAGTACAACTATACGATACGTGTACTCATAATAGAAGGCTACAAGACAAATGTAAAATGGATACTTTCAACAAATATACGTTGTCAAGAAAAGTTCTCATATGCCTTAAATTAAACGTAATGAATGCATAGAATCATCAATACAAAATAAAGAAATGAATTAATAAACAAACCATT